>CM035170.1:34313990-34913990 GCA_020205615.1 Panax quinquefolius
AACCCAAACGAGGTTATCACGGGTAAGCTTATCATAAACTCTAGTGAAGTCTATACCTTATTTGATACCGGTTCTACTCATTCTTTATTTCTCCTACTTGCACTCAACGCTTTAAATTTGACTCGGAGAAATTAGACTTTGACTTATCTCGTTAAAACTCCATTAGAGAAACCTTCATTACATCCATTTGTTTATAAGTCTTGTTTGATTCAAATCGGTAACCGCGACGTTACCTATCGATCTTATCTCCTTAAAAATACTTGCATTTGGACGTGATTATAGGGATTGATTGGTTAAATACTCATCATGCTAAAATTGATTGTTTTCATAAGGTTGTTAGCTTTCATATTCCTAATAAACCTATTATGCGAATTCAAGCGACCAAACCATTAAAATCAATCACGGTCATCTCAAGCCATAAAGCTATTCGCTTATTGAAAAATGGATGTCGCTTTCTTAGCTCATGTCACTTGATTTAAACAAAATACGCCGATTTGAAGGATATTTCTATTGTTAATAAATTTCTTGACGTATTCCACGAAGAACTTCCTGGCCTACCCCAGGCGTGAAGTTGAATTTCAGATCGACCTTGAACCCAGACAAAACCCATTTCCAAAGCCCCATATCGAATGGCTCCTATTGAACTTCAGGAGTTAAAGACCCAATTACGTGAATTGTTGGACATTGGTTTCATTCATCCTAGTATGTCTCCTTGGGGTGCTCTGTTACTATTCGTGAAGAAGAAAGGTGGGAGTATGCGACTTTGTATTGATTATCTGAGTTGAATCATGTCACCATCAAAATAGGTACCCATTGGCACGTATTGATGACCGGTTTGATGGCCATACAAGGAGCACAATTTTTTTCAAAGATTGATCTTAGCTCGGATTTCATCGATTGAAGGTTAAAATCGAGGATATTCCAAAGACTGCCTTCTAGAACTCCAGACGGAATTATGAATTCTTAGTCATGTCTTTTGGATTGACTAATGCTCCTGCTGCCTTCATGGATATGATGAACCGAGTATTCAAGGAATATTTGGATCACTTTGTGGTCGTCTATATTGATGACATCCTTATTTATTCCAAAAGCCGTGAAGATCATGAGCAACACTTGAGGCTGATACTCCAAAAGCTTCGTGAATATAAGCTTTATGCCAAGTTAAAGAAATGCACGTTCTGGTTTGAAGAAGTAGCATTCCTTGGGCACGTAGTATCAAGTCATGGAATATCCGTTGACCCGACAAAGATTGAAGCTATTCAAAGCTGGGAGCAACCCAAATCAATGACCAAAGTACGTAGCTTTCTCAGTTTAGCTGGTTATTATCAGAGATTCATGGAAGGATTTTCTTGAATCACTACTCCATTAACTCAGCCGACTCGGAAAGATACAAAGTTCGGTTGGAGCGAGGAATGTGAGAAGAGTTTTCAAGAACTCAAAAGGAGACTCATTTCAAAGACTGCTTACGTGATACCATCCGGTTCGGAGGATTTGTCATCTACATGAATGCTTCTGCAAAGGGTTAGGATGTGTTCTCATGCAACATGGGAAAGTCATAGCCTATGCCTCAAGATAACTCAAAGAATATGAGAGAAATTATCCTACTCATGATCTAGAGTTGGCAGCTGTTGTGTTCGCACTTAAAATTTGGAGGCATTACTTGTATAGAGAGAAAGTGGAGATCTTTACGGATCATAAAAGCCTCAAATATTTCTTCACTCAAAAGGTACTAAACATGTGACAACGACGTTGGCTTGAACTGTTGAAAGATTATGATCATACCATCCAATACCATCATGGAAAAGCGAACGTGGTAGCGGACGCATTGAGTAGAAGATCATATGCGGATACAAGTGCAATATTCACAACACAAAAGCCCATTTTGTGTGACTTGGAAAGGATGGAGATAGAGTTAAAGACTCTAGGAACCCATGTGATGATGGCGAATATACGAGTAGAACCGACTTTAATTGATAAAGTTAAAGTTGCTCAAGTTACAGATCCGGAGCTGATGCGTATGAGGAAGAAAGTGTAAGAAGGTGCTATGCCGGAAGCAAGAATCGATGAAGAAGGAATACTTTGAGTCAACTCCAGACTTTGTGTTCCCAACGACCCTAATTTGAAGTATAAAATCATGATGGAGGCGCACAACACACCGTTTGTAATCCATCCTGGGAGTACCAAAATGTATCATGATCTTCGTCATACATTTTGGTGGAGCAATATGAAGAGAGAGATATCGCTATTTATCTCAAGGTGTCTAATTTGTCAACGAGTTAAAGCGGAGCATCATGTACCAAAAGGTCCATTGCAACCACTTGAAATTCCAGAATGGAAATGGGAGAACATTACCATGGATTTCGTTACTGGTCTTCCCAAAGTTTCTCAAGGCATAGATGCAATTTGGGTCATTGTTGATAGATTGACCAAGTCTGCTCATTTCTTACCGATACGAGAAACTTATACACTTGAACGTCTTGCTCGTATGTACATAAACGAGGTTGTAAGATTGATTGGTATACCAGTATCCATTGTTTCTGATCGAGACCCAAGATTCACTTCAAGATTTTGGGTTAGGTTGCAAAAAGTTATGGGCACAGATTTATGATTTAGCTCGGCATATCATCCTTAGACGGAAGGGCAGTCGGAGAGGACGATTCAAACTCTTGAAGATCTATTAAGACTCTGTGTCCTTGACTTCAAGGGAAGTTGGGACAAGTTCTTACCATTGGTGGAGTTTTCCTACAACAACAGTTATCAAGCAAGTATTGGCATGGCTCCATTTGAGGCGTTGTATGGAAGAAAGTGTCGTTCTCCGAAGTAGTGGGATGAGGTGGGTGAAGCAACGTTGTTGGGACCGTAGTTGTAATGCGTATGACTACGGAAAAGATTCAAATGATTCGACAATGTATAAAAACCTCATAAGATCGACAAAAGAGTTATGCTGATCTTCATCGAAAGGACGTAGAATTCGATATTGGAGATCATGTGTTGTTACGTGTTACTCCATGGAAAGGAGTTACAAGATTTGGAAAGAGAGGAAAGCTCAATCCTCGATTCATTGGCCCATTTTTAATCCTCGATCGAGTAGGAACTGTGGCCTATAGACTTGCGTTACCGCCAAGTATGTCTCGTGTTCATAATGTTTTCACATATCCATGTTACGTAAATATGTGAAAGACCCAAACCACATTATTGAGTTAGAACCGGACGAAATAGAGGAAGATTTAACGTATGAAGAGGTTCCTGTTAAAATCTTGGATAAGAAGGAACATATTCTACGCTCCAAGGTTATACCTCAAGTCAAAGTTTTGTGGAGAAACCACGATGTTGAGGAAAAGACCTGGGAGTTAGAATCTAAAATGAAATCAAAGTATCCTCACCTCTTCGACATACTGTGTATCGCACCCTAATTTCGAGGACGAAAATTTTATAAGAAGGGAGGTTGTAAGACCCTGACTTTTGAATAAAGATTAAATTTTCTCGAAATATATTTTTGAATATTATGGTGTGGATTTGATATAATGTTATAGTTGTGGGTAATATTTACAAATTTCGCAAAGTACGCAATTTGTTATATAATATTCGATTGGTCAGGGAATATTCGTACAACGACACAATCATTGGTAGACCCCCCACAACGGAATTATTGTCAGATTTAGAAAACAACAAAAATACTTTATGAAAATAACGGCGGAAGTTTTACCGTTAACTGTTGAACTACCCGGTAGTAAAAGTACAGTAATACGTGTGGTTGCATAGTAGCACACATTATTGATTATTGATGCTTACGTGAGAAGTCATTCAGTTATTGCTACAGTAATTGCTGCATCATATCTCTCATATTATTGATTCGATTATTGTCATAGTATCATCTGCATAATATGTTATTTTATTAAATCGAAAATTGAGATGACAAAGTTATTCATATTATTAAATTGCAATATTTACAATGTCTGGAAGTTCTGTCAATGAGAGATTTGGTCACCTAATTGCGTGCTAATAGGGAGAAATCCTTATTGGAAAGCCCCCTCTTTCCTGGGAACGACCTGATTGATAAATATTGTGAGTTATAATATTAATGATGAATGTTATTAAAATTGAAGTTGTGTTCGGAGTTGAATTTGGAGACGCGGACGTGATATTTGAGTCCGGAACGATTAAATTAGTAAAAATAGTCTATAAACACAAAATTTTCTGAAATTCACTATTTGGTCAAAAATTGAACAGTTGACTTTTTTGGGAAAAGTCAAACTTTGAAATTTCAAAATTTATATTTTTGATAAAAAATGGTTCATTGTGTTGGAATTATTTGTGTTAGTGAAAATCGACAATTATTTCGATAATAATTGATGTCTGGAGGTTTTATTGACCAATCGGGTATTTAATCGGATAAATGAGCAATTGATTGCTATCATTTCACATGATTATAACTATTTGTTCGAATGTGTATACTATTGTTTCACATTCTTGTTACTATTAGGGGAGTTGGTGCAAGATTGATAATACTTGCATGACTAAGTTAAAAATGGAGGTATAGATAGAGGTACTATACTGTAATTCGTATTTTCACACGACTAGAACTATTGATTCACATAATTTACTATTGAATCACATTATTTACTATTAGGGGAGGTGGTGCAAGTTTGATAATACTTCCATGACTAAATTAAAAATAAAGGAAAAGTTGGAGGTATTTACTGTAATTTTTTGAGCCACAAAACGTGTAATTATCGAAACTATATTTTTCTATAAATAGAAGCTCATTCTTCCTTCATTTCTCACCAATTCACAAAAGCTTTAGAGCGATTATTATAGAGAGAAATTATAGAAAGAAGAAGAGAAGTCTGCTACCTCACTATTCCAGTATTCAGTTTTTCTAAAGTAGGTGTTGGGTAAAATCTATATACGCACAACACGCAAGTATACGTGGTCAACAAGTAATAAAGTGATGAGTAGAGTATCGTTCCCACAGAGAATTATTTAACAAAAATCACCAAGTACTAACCCATAACCAACTCAATCTTATTTAAACGAATGAATTTCAAATTATATAAATTAAACTACTATTAAATTCCACTAGTTAAATTAAGATAATGGAGATTTAAGATCACAACTTCACTTATTGCTTCATTTAAGTTAACACAATTCTCATCAATTATTCTCTATCCTGAATTGTTAATCAAGAACACTAAAGTAGATAAAACCACCTCTCGATGCATAATACCCATATTAACGTCAATCCACAATTAAGATAGAAATCCGTTAAACATCATAATCAACTAACCCACTATATCTCTATGTGAATTACAATTGAAGAAGGTTGAAGAATAAGTTCTCTATCCGATTACATGCGATGTCAAGCGTATCTCTACCTTAATAATAATCAAAAATCTGCTATTGACAAAATTCATGACACATGCTATCATGATAAGATCTAAATCAATACTTCATCTCTCGAGTTCATATAGATTATCACGGTAATTGATGGCCAATCAATTAAACAATTAAGTCCAAATCACAATAGACAATCCTCACAATAGAACATAATAATTGATAGCGAAGCATATTAAAATAAACTACACAATAAGATCCATTGTAATCACAAACAAAGAATTAGTTCATGATTATTGAATTAAAACTAAGAATCCACAATTGAATACATATTGAAAGATAAAAATAAGAGTAGAGTAAAGAATAAATCTGTTGTCAGCAAATCTCCATCTTCCTCAAGCTCCTGCTCTTGATCTTCAATGGTCTTCAAGTTCCTTCAATCTCCAATCTAATTAGAACTAGTGTTTTGATCTAATTTACTATAATCTAATCTAATTGAATCCTCTATCCCTAGTCTCTAATCTCTCTTAATCCTTGTGATTTTCCTCCTTTTATAAGTCTCTTCATATGTCTTTAAGTCCTCTTGGAAGTTCTCTTGGAAGTCCTTGTGTCAATCGGATCGAAACATTCCTTTCCGGACTCAAATTGAACCAAAATTCGCATTTTTCACGCATTTTCTGGGCTACCCCCGCCTCGGCGGGGGTCTATGCTTGTTTTGGTCCTGCCCCGGCGGCGGTTTTGTGATGGAAAAGTTTCTACTCTGACGTCCCTTGGGAAAACAGCCATAACTTTAGATCCATGAAGACTTACGAGGCCTGCCACCTATCAAATCGAAGATATCGACGAGATATACAACTTTCATTCTTTGAGATTTTAGAAATAATGAACGGATGAAGGTCGAAATTGGGCTGGAAGTGACTACTGTGCAAATGGCCATCCAAAATAGTGACGTTCGACGTCCGTTGGTACACATGTCATAACTCTTGCATCCGAACTCTGATTGGAATGATTCAAGATGTTCTGGAAAGCTAAGAAAAAGCTCTACAATATAATCTAAGTTCCAAGCCAAGAACATGAAATGAACATGAAAGCCCAAACGATGTCCGAATTACTTTTCTTTGCGTTTTCATACCAATTCTTTGCGATTTCAACTCCCAAGCATATAATCTATAAAAAAAACACAAAATGCATGAAAAGTAACTAATAAACATGAGATTAAGAAAATAATTCCAGTAACAGATACCGGATAAGTAGGTATAAAACCTACTTATCAAATATCCCCAAACTTAAACCTTTTCTTGTCCTCAAGCAAAAATACAAAACAATAATGCAATGCAATGCAACTAATCTACATGCCTACGAATCTAGCAGTAATGACATAAACAAGTCTATTCAACTGGCCTTAGAGAAATCAAGCAAACATGACAATACTTCATATCAAAACCAATCAACAATTTCCTAGTCAATCATCAAATCTTAGACTATTATCACTAATATAGTGCGTGTGTGCTCCACAACAATGTTAATTGATATAAAATCAAATTTAACACATAACAAGTCTCTTCGAAGGAATCATACAGTGTAAACTCATGAAATCCAAAAACAAACTAGATCCAACTAAAATCAAATAATTACCAATATCGAGGGTCAACATTGGATACTTATGCTTCATTTTTCATCTACGGGGGCTTTTTGCTCTTATTTCCCATTTTATTTATTTTTTTTCTCTATTGATGGATAGTGAGTGCATTTTACGCTCCATCTCACGCCTGTGTTTATGGGGAGTGCATTTCATGCTTCTTCTCGACCCACCACAGGACTCAATTTATTCAACTCAAAAACTTTTTTTTCTTTTTCTTTTTTCTTTTTTTTTCTTTTTTTAGCTTATATACCCCAAATATTCCCCCGAACTTAGGTTCTTGTGTAACTTTAGCCATCACTACTTGTTCTTGTCATTCTTTCATTCAAACTAGCATTATCCTTTAGAATCCCATTATGTATCAATTTACTCAATCAATCAACAAGTTATTTTTAATGTGCTATCCTTATTATACAAGTTTCAAACAGAAAAAGACTCAATTCATAACAAGAAATCACATCAAAGCTCTAATAGTCAGTACTATACTTGTTTACCCAATTCCAATCTCATCATTGGCCAAAATAAACTATAACTATCTAACAGCTAGAATCATACAAGATGAACATAGTAACTAACTATTATTTTTTTGATTTTTGATTTTTTAGATTTTTGATTTTTTTTTAAGATAGTGAATGCAAAAACTAAATGTAACTATATAAACTACAATGTAAATAACTAACTATATGCAATACGACACTAAAATGGCCCCAAATTTAAATTAGACATTGTCCTAATGGCTAAAATAGAAAAAAGTAAAGCAGAGAACTTCCCTAAAAATATTGCAATCCTCCTCCTTGTCTGCTAAGTTTGGAGAATAGATTAGGCGCATGGAACAAATTGGGCACCAGACTTGAATTTGACTTGAATAACCTTTTCATAATCTTTTGTCTGTCCATTGAACCTCCAATACCTACACTGAAGAGAGACAACATGGATTAGAATAACACTTGGATTCCTATCTTTTAAATAAACTAGGAAAGCATATAAATAAAAAAAATCATGGGTTGCCTCCTAGTTAGCGCTTGAATTATAGTCTTTCAGCCTGACTTTGTCTGGTCAACGTTATCCAATTCCTCTTCAGTAATTGAGGAACCCTCCATCCATCATTAGCAAATAATCCTTTGGGAGGTTCCCAAAAGTGATGGCCATAGCATCAAAGTCACCTAGCATGCTTTGACTCGGTATAATCTCCATGAAGAAGGGCACATGACTAGGTGCTATCTCCATTGTGTTTGTGATCATATGTGGGCATGGAAGTGTGTCAAACACAATGGGCTCTTCGTCTATCTTCTCTTTCTCTTCCCACCACGGCTTCATTGTTGCACTAGCTCTCATGTCATAAAGAGCCTTGTCGACGACATGGCTACCAAGTGGGCATGATTTTGCAAATCTAACCGGATCCTTGAACTTTAGTGGAGAAGGATATTGGGGCACTAATAACATCGGCTCATCCTTGTTAGCACTCATAGTTAGTTCTTCACCGACCTTGTTGTCACTATCCCTATTTGTCTCTTTTTTTTCAACATCTCGAGTCTCATCCAGTTGTAGATTTGGTTCGGGCACTTCATCAATCTCAAAATCCTCGTCATAACACCAATTATTTTGATGACAGTTGTTCAAGGATTTGAGCATTTGATCTATCTGGTTCTGCAGATTATGACGTGATATCTCTTGATTCATCCTCCTCTCCTCATTTGATGCTATGAACTTGGACAACAATTCCTCTAACTTTGACTTTTCTTCTTTTAATGGAGGTTGATATGAGAAATCTGGCGTGTATGTTGGATCTAGAATAGAGTATTGGTCTTGATAGTTGTAGCTCCATGAAGAATCCGGGTGATACCCCCAAACTTGATCATAATTATCATATGCATACTGATTGAGGTAGTTACCACCATACGGTACCGGCCCAAGATTGATGGTGCATTGATTACTCGGGTGATTGCCAGCACAATAGTCACAAATAACTGCAATCCTTCGACTTATTTGGGCTGTAGAAATGTCCAACTTCCTCAAAAGTTCTTCAATCTGTGCTAACATTGCGGAAAGTGTCGCGAGTCTGTCAATCTACGCCCCTCGGGTCAGTCGTTCTTAACATCCTTCGACTCAGTTGGGCTCGAATAACCTCCAACGTCTTCGAAGTTACCTCAATTTGTATTGGCTCTATAGAAGATGTATTAAGTCCATCAATCCCTGTTTCCCTTAGTTGAGTCATGTTCGTGTATGGCCATTGATACGCAAAGTCATCCATGGTACCTGAAAAAAGAGAAATATAGGAAGAGAATTAAGAATAAAAATAAAAATGTTTAAATTAAGATTAATTTGATTGAAATTAATATTGGCAAAGAGATATTAAACTAATTCCCCGGCAACGGCGCGAAAAACTTGTTGGGTAAAATCTATATACGCACAACACGCAAGTATACATGGTCAACAAGTAATAAAGTAATGAGTAGTAGAGTATCGTTCCCACAGAATTATTTAACAAAAATCACCAAGTACTAACTCAAACCAACTCAATCTTATTTAAACAAATGAATTTCAAATTATATAAATTAAACGACTATTAAATTCCACTAGTTAAATTAAGATAACGGAGATTTAAGATCACAACTTCACTTATTGCTTCATTTAAGTTAACACGCTTCTCATCAATTATTCTCTATCCTGAATTGTTAATCAAGAACACTAAAGCGGATAAAACCACCTCTCGATGCATAATACCCATATTAACGTCAATCCACAATTAAGATAGAAATCTGTTAAACACCTTAATCAACTAACCCACTATATCTCTATGTGAATTACAATTGAAGAAGGTTGAAGAATAAGTTCTCTATCCGATTACATGCGATGTCAAGCGTATCTCTACCTTAACAATAATCAAAAATCTGCTATTGACAAATCTAATTAGAATTAGTGTTTTGATCTAATTTACTATAATCTAATCTAATTGAATCCTCTATCCCTAGTCTCTAATCTCTCCTAATCCTTGTGATTTTCCTCCTTTTATAAGTCTCTTCATATGTCTTTAAGTCCTTTTGGAAGTTCTCTTGGAAGTCCTTGTGTCAATCGGATCGAAACAATCCTTTCCGGACTCAAATTGGACCAAAATTCGTATTTTTTGCGCATTTTCTTGGGCTACCCCCGCCCCGGCGGGGGTCTATGCTTGTTTTGGACCCGCCCCGGCGGCGATTTTGTGATGGAAAATTTTCTGCTCCAATGTCCCTTGGGAAAACAGCCATAACTTTTGATCCATGAAGAGTTACGAGGCCTGCCACCTATAAAATCGAAGATATCGACGAGATCTACAACTTTCATGCTTTGAGATTTTAGAAATAACGAACGGATGAAGGTCGAAATTGGGCTGGAATTGACTGTCGTGCAAATGACCATCCAAAATAGTGACGCTCGACGTCCGTTGGTACACATGTCAAAACTCTTGCATCTGAACTCTGATTGGAATGATTCAAGATGTTCTGGAAAGCTAAGAAGAAGCTCTACAATATAATCTAAGTTCTATGCCAAGAACATGAAATGAACATGAAAGCCTAAACGATGTTCGGATTGTTTTTCTTTGCGTTTTCATACCAATTCTTTGCGATTTCAACTCCCAAGCATATAATCTACAAAACTAACGCAAAATGCATTAAAAGTAACTAAGAAACATGAGATTAAGCAAATAATTCAAGTAATAGATACCGGATAAGTAGGTATAAAACCTACTTATCAGTAGGGAGTATTATTTCTTTCTTATCTATGAAGAGAACTTCTGTTGTTCTATTCTTTATCATTTTGTTGGAACATCCTGTCTGTGTGTTCTACGCCGGACCTAGTTCCGTCTTTATTAATCTGTTGAAATATCCTGTCTATGTGTTTTACGCCGGACTTGGTTCCGTCTTTATTATTATTCTCTGGAATATCCTCATCGATTGCATTTTATGCCGACACTGATTCCGCCTCTTTATTATTCTCATTGGAATATCCTTTCATGCATTTTACACCGGACCGATTACATCTTTATTATTCTCATTGGAATATCCTCGTCATGCATGCGTTCTACGCCGGACTAATTCCGCCTTTATTATTCTCTGTTGGAATATCTTGTCTGTGCATGACGCTTTTACGCCTAGGACACGATTCCGTTATTTATTCTTCTGTTGAATAACTCCGCTCATGCGGTCTATCGCATGCCCGGTGATTTCTTTTGTTATTCCATTCCTTATTATACTTAGTTGGTTAAAGTTTTGACTTCTATACTCCATGAAATTAGTGGAATATCCTTGATATTTACGCTTCATCCAGTATCTTTTCAGGGAAATATTCTTCTGAGCATTCTTGAATTTTTACTCTACAAAGCAGTATCATGTTGACAATTTGGATGTTATTAGTTCCTAAATAAAATAATTCTTGAACTTGTTTTATTGAATTCTTATATCATTGTCATCATCCTCATGTTTATATTTTATTGAAAGTCATCTGTGGCCTATAGTGCATAGATGGACTTGGTATAATTATAACCTGGGATTATTCGGTGTAATCATGACCGTAATGTTACAAATGATGTGGTAAAAGTCATCATTGGCCCGTAGTGCATTGATGGACAGTTATTGGCATGATTATGACCATTATTAAATACACAAATATTCTTGGCCCATAGTGCATGGATTATTGTGGTCGTGATACTAAAGAATATCCTTGGCCGTAGTGCAGGGGTAATTCGATGATGTGAATTATTTATTAAGCTGAGTCCCAGCGATAAAAGTGATGAAAAACCTTTTAAATCATAAAAGATAGTAGATTTTATTCTCTACTTCACTCTTTTAATAGATTTCTTGTTCCACTGCAGTTAAACTTGATGGTTGTTATATTGTATCAGTTTAACACTGTAGAAGGCTAACGATAATATATTCTACATTATCTTAGTCATTATATTTCCTACTGGGCTAGTTGAGCTCACCCTTTTACTTTTATTGTTCTCTTCAGGAAATGAGAACGTAGCAGGGACTAGTCGGGAACGGAGTGACGGACCAGATGATAGCATTAGTAGTCCTCACTATTCAGTGAAATAGTGGAAAATAAATGTAATAATATTGAATTTGAGTTTGAATATTGTCTAGACGACAATAATTGTATTAAAACTCACAGCTTATGTTTTGTCATACTTTACACGATAGTTATATAATTAAGTTGTAATTATATTCTGTACCATGTATTTGACGACTCAGAATAGGTGATGTATATCTATTTTGGGGGCGTCACAGTTGGTATCAAAGCTTAGGGATATGATCCCTGGCTAAGATGTGAGACTAGAACTAGGAGGGGAGAGACGGGGAATTCCTTCGCTACTATGACCAACCTAAGTTTATTTGGTATTTAATTGGTCAGTCAGAGTGTAGGGATAATATGTTTCATATCAATTAACCCTTATTTTGTGGCAGTATTTGAAAATGACATCCAAGAATGTTGAGAACATCAATGGAGCACAGGAGACCATTGAGTCTTCACAGATCAATAACCAGGACAATGTGCATCAAGAAGGCGACAATCCTCATGCAAACAACAACACTGACCAAATGACGAACGATGGAGTGTTCCGAGGCTTCATGCAATTCATGCAACATCAAAGTAGATCGGCCTCCGCCCAAAATGCGGTGGAAACACCGGCAACTCTCGAATTTGGCCACCGCCAAAATGGTTCAAGAAGCCGGGACCACCGGAGTTTATTGGAGAGCCAAAACCACATAAGGCGGAAGCATGGATAAAGCAGATAACCAAGATATTTGATGTCTTGGGATGCTCCGAGGAACAAAAGGTTCCCTTCGCCACCTTTATGTTGCGTGAAGAGGTAGATTACTGGTGGGAATCTGTAAAATGTACCCAACCTGACGCACTCAAGATGTCTTGGGAGAAGTTCCAAGAGCTGTTCAATGACAAGTACTTTCCCGAAAGTATTCGTCATATGAAGGAGGTGGAGTTTATCAAGTTGGAATAAAATAATATGACCGTGTCGCAATACGAGGCTAAATTTATGGAGTTATCCCGGTTTGCATCCCATTTGGTTGATAACGAGGAGCGAATGACTCGAATGTTTTAAAGAGGTTTGAAACCGGAGATACTACAATATCTTATTTCTCATAAACTGTGTTTGTATTCAGATGTTGTAAATAGGGCTCAGTTATTGGAGCACGATAACGAGTCAACACAACCAAGAGAAAGCAGCCGGCAAAATGAAAATACCAGTGGTAACAGTCATCGAAGCGGTGACAACAAACGTGGAGGGAATCAACATGCCAGAAATGGTAACCACTTCGGTGGTAATCATAGTCAAGATAATAAAAATGGACATTTCAAGAAAAGGAGATTCAACAATGATGGAAAGACGTCAAGACCAAAGACCATTGTTAAGGAAGGAGAACGACCACCTATCATATGCTTCAAATGCGAGGGGAGGGACACATCACCAAACTGCAGCGATGCCAGTCCAAAGCATGTTATAATTGTGGAAGAGAAGGTCACTTAGCTCAATTTTGTCGCTCATCAAAGACAAATTCACTAGGATGGAGGCACCAAAGGTCGTCCCCTGAAAAAGTCAAAGCCAGTAGTGCAAGGGAGAGCGTTTGTTGTGACCTCCCGTAAAGCAAGGAACCCGAACGAGGTTATCATGTGTAAGCTTATCATAAACTCTAGTGAAGTCTATACCTTATTTGATACCGGTTCTACCCATTCTTTTATTTCTTCTACTTGCACTCAACATTTAAATTTGACTCGGAGAAATTAGACTTTGACTTATCTGTTGAAACTCCATTAGGAGAAACCTTCATTACATCCACTATTTATAAGTCTTATTTGATTCAAATCGGTTACCGCACGTTACCTGTCGATCTTATCTCCTTAAAAATACTTGCATTTGACGTGTTTCTAGGGATTGATTGGTTAACTACTCATCATGCTAAAATTAGTTATTTTCGTAAGGTTATTAGCTTTCATATTCTTAATAAACCTATTATGCAAATTCAAGCGACCAAACCATTAAAATCAATCACGGTCATCTCAAGCCATAAAGCTATTCGTTTATTGAAAAATGGATGTCAAGCTTTCTTAGCTCATGTCACGCAGTTTAAACAAAAATACGCCGATTTGAAGGATATTTCTATTGTTAATAAATTTCCGACTTATTCCCCAAGAACTTCCCGCCTACCCCCAAAGTGTGAAGTTGAATTTTGTATCAACCTTGAACCCTCAGACAAAACCCATTTCCAAAGCCCCATATCGAATGGCTCCTATGAACTTCGAGAGTTAAAGACCCACTTGCGAGAATTGTTAGACATTGGTTTCATTCGTCCCAAATGACGCCTCCTTGGGGTGCTCCTGTTCTATTCGTGAAGAAGAAGAAAGATGGGAGTATGCGACTTTGTATTGATTATCGGGAGTTGAATCATGTCACCATCAAATATTGGTACCCATTGCCACGTTGATTGATCACTGCTTTGATCGGCCATAAGGTGCACAATTTTTTCAAAGATCGATATTCGCTCGGATATCATCAATTTGAAGGTTAAAATCGAGGATATTCCAAAGATCGCCTTCGAACTCTGATACGGGCATTATGAATTCTTAGTCATGTCTTTTGGATTGACTAATGCTCCAAATTGCCTTCATGGATATGATGAACCGAGTATTCAAGGAATATTTGGATCACTTTGTGGTCGTCTTTATTGATGACATCCTTATTTATTCCAAAAGCCGTGAAGATCATGAGCAACACTTGAGGCTGATACTCCAAAAGCTTCGTGAATATAAGCTTTATGCCAAGTTAAAGAAATGCGAGTTCTGGCTTGAGAAAGTAGCATTCCATGGGCACGTAGTATCAAGTCATGGAATATCCATTGACCCAGCAAAGATTGAAGCTATTCAAAGCTGGGAGCAACCCAAATCAGTGACCGCAGTACGTAGCTTTCTCGGTTTAGCTGGTTATTATTGGAGATTCGTGGAAGGATTTTCTTGAATCGCTACTCCATTAACTCAGCTGACTCGGAAAGATACAAAGTTCAGTTGGAGCGAGGAATGTGAGAAGAGTTTTCAAGAACTCAAAAGGAGACTCATTTCAGCACCTGTTCTGACAATACCATCTGGTTCGTAGGGATTTGTCATCTACAGTGATGCTTCGGGCAAACGGTTAGGAAGTGTTCTCATACAACATGGGAAAGTCATAGCCTATGCCTCAAGACAACTCAAAGAATATGAGAGGAATTATCCTACTCATGATCTAGAGTTGGCAGCTGTTGTCTTCGCACTTAAAATTTGGAGGCATTACTTGTATGGAGAGAAAGTGGAGATCTTTACGGATCATAAAAGCCTCAAATATTTCTTCACTCAAAAGGAACTCAACATGCGACAATGACGTTGACTTGAATTGTTGAAAGATTATGATCATACCATCCAATACCATCCTGGAAAAGCGAACGTGGTAGCTGATTCATTGAGTAGAAGATCATATGCGGGTACGAGTGCAATATTCACAACAAAAAATCCCATTTTGTGTGACCTGCAAAGGATGGAGATAGAGTTAAAGACTCCGGGAACCCATGTGATGATGGCGAATATAAGAGTAGAACTGACTTTAATTGATAAAGTTAAAGTTGCTCAAGTTACAGATCCGGAGCTGATGCGTATGAGGAAGAAAGTGCAAGAAGGTGCTATGTCGGAAGTAAGAATCGATGAAGATGGAATACTTCGAGTCAACTCCAGAATTTGTGTTCTTAACGACCTTGATTTAAAGTATAAAATCATGATGGAGGCGCACAACACACCGTTTGCAATCCATCCTGGGAGTACCAAAATGTATCGTGATCTTCGTCATACATTTTGGTGGAGCAATATGAAGAGAGAGATAGCGCTATTTATCTCAAGGAGTCTAATTTGTCAACGAGTTAAAGCGGAGCATCATGTACCAAAAGGTCCATTGCAACCACTTGAAATTCCAGAATGGAAGTGGGAGCACATTACCATGGATTTCGTTACCGGTCTTCCCAAAGTTTCTCAAGGCATAGATGCGATTTGGGTCATTGTTGATAGATTCACCAAGTCTGCTCATTTCTTACCGATACGAGAAAATTATACACTTGAACGTCTTGCTCATATGTACATAAACGAGGTTGTAAGATTGCATGGTATGCCAATATCCATAGTTTTTGATCGAGACCCAAGATTCACTTCAAGATTTTGGGTTAGTTTGCAAAAAGCTATGGGCACGGATTTACGATTTATCTCGGCATATCATCCTTAGACGGACGGGCAGTCGGAGAGGACGATTCAAACTCTTAAAGATCTATTAAGACTCTGTGTCCTTGACTTCAAGGAAGTTGGGACAAGTTCTTACTATTGGTGGAGTTTTCCTATAACAACAGTTATCAAGCAAGTATTGGCATGACTCCATTTGAGGCGTTGTATGGAAGAAAGTGTCATTCTCCAGTATGCTGGGATGAGGTGGGTGAAGCAATGTTGTTGGGACCAGAGTTGGTACGTATAACTACGAAAAAGATTCAAATGATCCGATAACTTATAAAAACCTCACAAGATCGACAAAAGAGTTATGCTGACCTTCATCAAAAGGACATAGAATTTGATATTGGAGATCATGTGTTGTTACGTGTTACTCCATGGAAAGGATTTACAAGATTTGAAAAGAGAGGAAAGCTCAATCCTCGATTCATTGGCCCATTTTTAATCCTCGATCGAGTAGGAACTATGGCCTATAAACTTACGTTACCGCCAAGTATGTCTCGTGTTCATAACGTCTTTCACATATCCATGTTACGTAAATATGTGAAAGAAGGAACATATTCTACGCTCCAAGGTTATACCTCAAGTCAAAGTTTTGTGGAGAAACCACGATGTTGAGGAAATGACCTGGGAGTTAGAATCTGAAATGAAATCAAAGTATCCTCACCTCTTCGACATACCAGGTACGCACCCTAATTTTGAGGATGAAATTTCATAAAAAGGGAGGTTGTAAGACCCCAACTTTTTGAATAAAGATTAAATTTTCTCAAAATATATTTTTGAATATTATTGTGTGGATTTGATATAATGTTATAGTTGTGGGTAATATTTGCAAATTTTACAAAGTACACAAGTTGTTATATAATATTCGATTGGTCGGGGAATATTCGTACAATGACACAATCATTGGTGGACCCCATTAACAAAATTATTGTTTGATTGAGAAAACGACAAAATACTTTTATGAAAATAATCTACGAAGTTTTACCGTTAACTATTGAACTACCCGATAGTAAAAGTACAGTAATACGCATGGTTGCATAGTAGCACACGGTATTGATTATTGATGCTTACGTGAGAAGTCACTCAATTATACTCAATTATTTCTACAAGAATTGTTTGATCATATCTCTCGTATTATTGATTCGATTATTGTCATAAGATCATCCGCATAATATGTTATTTTATTAAATCAATAATTGAGACGACAAAGTTATTCATATTATTAAATTACAATATTTACAATGTCTAGAAGTTCATCAATGAGGTTTGGTCACCTAATTTAACGCTACCAATAGGAGAAATCCTTATTGAAAGCCCCTCTTTCTTGGGAACAACACGGTTGATAGATATTGTGAGTTATAATATTAATGATGAATGTTATTAAAATTGAAGTTGTGTTCGGAGTTGAATTTGGAGACGCTGACGTGATATTTGAGTTCTAACGATGAAATTAGAAAAATAGTCTATAAACACAAAATTTTTCTAATTCACTATTTGGTCAAAAGTCAACAGTTGACTTTTTTCAGAAAAGTCAAACTTCAAAATTTCAAAATTTATATTTTGATAAAATGGTTCATTGTGGTTGGAATTATTTGTGTTAGTGAAAATCGACAATTATTTCGATAATAATTGATGTCCGGAGGTTATATCGACCAATCGAATATTTAACTTGGATAAATGAGCAATTGATTGCTATTATTTCACATGATTATAACTATTTGTTCACATGTGTATACTATTGTTTCACATTCTTGTTACTATTAGGGGAGTTGGTGCAAGATTGATAATACTTTCATGACTAAGTTAAAAATGGAGGTATAGATAGAGGTATTATACTGTAATTCGTATTTTCACATGACTAGAACTATTGATTCACATAATTTACTAATGAATCACATTATTTACTATTAGGGGAGGTGGTGCAAGTTTGATAATACTTCCATGACTAAATTAAAAATAAAGGAAAAGTTGGAGGTATTGTACTGTAATTTTTCGAGCCCCAAAACGTGCAATTATCCAAACTATATTTTTCTATAAATAGAAGCTCATTCTTTCTTCATTTCTCACCAATTCACAAAAGCTTTAGAGCAATTATTATAGAGAGAAATTATAAAAAGAAGAAGAGAAGTCTGCTACCTCACTATTCCAGTATTCAGTTTTTCTAAAGGTAGGGAGTATTATTTCTTTCTTATCTATGAAGAGAACTTCTGTTGTTCCATTCTTTATCATTCTGTTGGAACATCCTGTCTGTGCATTCTACGCCGGACCTGGTTCCGTCTTTATTATTCTGTTGGAATATCCTGTCTGTGAGTTTTACGCCGGACCTAGTTCCGTCATTATTATTCTGTTGGAATATCATGTCTGTGCTTTTTACGCCGGACCTGATTCCTTCTTTATTATTCTGTTAGAATATCTGTGTGTGCATTTTACGCCGGACCTGATTCTGTCTTTATTATTTTGTTGGAATATCTTGTCTGCAAGGCGTTTACTACTTTGGACTCGATTCCGCCTTTTATTATTCTTTTGAATATCTTGTGCATGCGCTTTCTGTAACTGATTCCGTTATTTATTATTTTGTTGGAATAACTTCGCTGTATGCGGCTCATCGCATGCTCGGTGATTTCTTTAGTTATTCAATTCCTTATTATACTCGGTTAGTTAAAGTTTTGACTTCTATACTCCATGAAATTAGTGGAATATCCTCGATATTTGCGCTTCATCCAAAGATTTTTCATGGAAATATTCTCTCGAGCATTCTGAATTTTACTCTACAAAGTAGTATCATGTTGACAATTTGGACGTTATTAGTTCCTTGATAAAATAATTCTTGAACTTGTTTTATTGAATTCTTATATCATTGTCATCATCCTCATGTTTATATTTTGTTGAAAGTCATCTCGTGGCCTATAAAGCATGAGATGGACTTGGTATGATTATGACTGGGGATTATTCGGTGTAATCATGACCGTAATGTTACAAATGATATCGTAAAAGTCCTCATTGGCCTGTAGTGCATTGATGGATAGTTGTTGGCATGATCGTGACCATTATTGAATACACAAATACTCTTGGCTCGTAGTGCATGGATAATTGTGGTCGTGATACTAAAGAATATCCTTGGTTGTAGTGCAGGGGTAATTCGATGATGTGGATTATTTATTAAAAATCGAGTCCCAAATGATAAAAGTGATGAAAAACCTTTTAAATCATAAATGATAGTAGATTTTATTCTCTACTTGACTCTTTTAATGGATTTCTTGTTCCGCTGCAGTTAAACTTGATGGTTCTTATATTGTATCAGTTTAACACTATTGAAGGCTAACGATAATATATTCTGCATTATCTTAGTCATAATATTTCCTACTGGGCTAGTTGAGCTCACCCTTTTACTTTTATTGTTCTCTTCAGGAAATGAGAACGTAGCAGGGACTAGTCGGGAAATGGAGTAACGAACCAGATGATAGCATTAGTAGTTCTCACTATTCAGTGAAATAGTGGAAAATAAATGTAATAATATTGAATTTGAGTTTGGATATTGTCTAGACGACAATAATTGTATTAAAACTCACAACTTATGTTTTGTTGTACTTTACATGACAATTGTATAATTAAGTTGTAATTATATTCTGTACCATGTATTTGACGACTCAGAATAGGTGATGTATACCTATTTTGGGGGTGTCACACTAAGGTCGATCCCACCTAAGGTTTCTAACCCTAAAGCTTTGATACTAACCTGTAATGCCCCCAAATTCGGGTACTTGAAACCCGAACTCGGTGCTTCACGATACCATTTCTATGAGCGGAATAATACTAATAATAATAACAATACTATAAATATCAAACTTAATTTACATATATCAAAGTCGAAATACCAGGTACGCGACCTTTAAACATTCATTACATCATAGATAATAATTATCATTGTCTTAATAAACTTTAACTATTACACAGAATATTATAAATCTCATTCGAACAGCTTTCCTTTCCCCTTGTTCTTGCATAAACCTTCTAGTTGATCATACTTAGCTGAAAATATTTAAATTTAAAGAAAGAATAAGCATTTGATTGCCCAGCAAGTAATAACAACAATATATATTAGCTGAAAGAATTAAATGTTTTCTTTGAAAGACACTTCTACAACGAAACAACAGTTGTGAAGTAAGCTAAACCAATAATAACAACGTATCACTTCCATATGAAATTTTTGAAACTACGTATTGACTATAACTGGAGATCAGTCAACATACTATGAACATTGTTTTCTATTTTCGAAAAGGTTAAACAGAAATTCATCTGTAAACCGTCATAACTTACGGGCAAGGGGGGTGATCAGCCCGTTATGCCATGTATTGATCAATACTACATACAAGAACGATATTATCGTTCACTCTATCCACCTTAGGTGCACAAAAGTTTTCCCAGGTTCGGGATGTTCATACTTAGTCGGGAATTCGAACCAAAACAATCTGGTTTGATACAATAATGTTCTATCCTGTTCAACAATATTTTTATGTCTAGCTGAATCAAATAGCTTAGTCAGCTTTTAAGTCAACGTATACATACTTAAAATCAATAAGTATGTATCAACATATGATTAAATACAACGGTTATCCAAGTGGGGACACTTGTCTAACCCTATATACGAATTAACGAACAAAATAAATATCTGAATTATATAATAATACAATGATCGGATAATGTAAGAACATGTATGAATACAAAGATTGGATACATAATCAATAATAATAGAGTTAATAATCTGGCACAATAATAATATAATTCTGAAACTTTCTTACTCATGTCCATTGCATAAAGTATGAGCAAAAGTAAGATACTTGCACAATATAAAGAATAGTTCGGATACTTGCTCAATAATAATTGGAGTAAGTTTAGGAAACTTACTGTTCAGCCGCCATAATAACGCAACTTAGATTAATCTTTTATACAGCTACCTATCAGTAACAAGATCATTCGTTCGATTAGAATAATATATCATATCACATAGTACTGCTAATTGTAGTCAGCCCATAACCTAATCACATTGTCACTTATGTCAGTTATTGATTCACTAACAAACACATATCTAGTCAATTTATCTAAGTCTAGATCAATTTCTGAAATATTTTGCAAAATCTGAAGCGGTTTTATCGGGTAAATATCGAGTCTAAGACTCTATCGTAGTTCAATATTCGTTTAGATATTTTAAATATCACCATATTATTTTCATAGCCTTATAATAATTTTTAAATAATTATTATACTTTATCATGAATTTTCAAACACTTGAAATCATTATTAAATGATTTAAATATTAACTAATTCTATTATCATTAATATTTAATTAATATTAAACTATTAATGAAATCATTTCCAAAATATTAAAGTTATTTATAATAACTCAAAATATTTTTAAAGTATTAATATTACCTTAAATGATTTTTAAAACATTTAGAATCATTTTAAATAATTACCATTAATATTAGAATATTAATTTATTATTTACAAAAATATTAAAAGTCATTAGTTATAATTTAAAATATTTTTAATTCATTTATTTCCTTTTAAATGATTTTAATTCAATAAAACCATTTTAAAACTATTTATCTAATATAATTATTAAATAAACTTAATATCATTAATATTATATTATTGATGAAATTTAGCTTTAAATATCAAAAGTTATATTTTATAACTTAAAATATTTTTAAACTATTTATTTTCATTTAAAATGATTTTTATAATATTAAAATCATTTTTAATTAATTTATTTAATATAATTACTAAATAAATCTAATATCATTAATATTTAATAATTAATGAAACTTATCTTAAAATATTAAAAGTTATGTTGTGTAACTTAATATATTATTAAATACCTTATTATTATTTAAAATGATTTTAATACAATAAAATCATTTTTAATTACTTTATTTAATGCATTTATTAAATAAATTAAATATCAATAATATCCAAATAAATATTAATATTTATGAAAAATATGTCAAATTATTAAAAGTTAATTTGTATAACTTAAAATAATTTTTAAAACCGATTTTATAATTTTTAGGAATTTATTTCTATTTTTAATGTATTTTTCGAAAATTATAAAATAAAAATAATTAAATCCGTCGCTAAAGGCTTTAGTGACAGTTTCTGTCACGATAGGTGTTCTTGAGGCTCAAGAACACTAATAGTCAGTGCTCAAGGGTACCTCCTTTAACCATCTGTAATTCGTTATGTGTAGTGCTTCTAGGCTAGCTATAACTTTGATATTGTAGTATTGATGTAATACTACAAGTGTAAATCAACATCTGGGTCAGATCATAATATATGAGCAAGATATAAATCTTTGAAATAACTGTCAGACATGTTCATCGTGTTTCTGGACTGCCCAGAATTTCTGGTCATGGCCGGTCAACGCCTTTTGTGGCCTTCTAACATTAAATTTGTTCAAGGTAAAAGTTTTTTGCTCGACGGGCTGTCTAGACAAACTATCAGAGAACATGTTTCAATTCATGGTCAAGTCTAAACATAAATAATCAAAACGATCTGAGCTAGCAAACATGATGTCAGAGTGTTTCTGGGTTTTTCCCAGAAACCAAACAGTTCGACCTATCACTTTCATGCTCGAATTCCTTTATGTTATGTTCATGATTTATATCGTGTAATGGGTCAAATATTTAGTATACATGACAAGGAACAATACAATATAATCAGAACATCATAACATCAACACAAGAAAAATATATATATTGGCCAAAGTACCTCCTAATCGTTTTGAATATTTTGGGTTTCCCAAAAATGTTCTTTGAGCTGCTTTTGCTACCTAAGTTCGACCATCTCTAGATTTGATTCTCATAAGATCTATATGATATAAAGGCTTTATAATGAAGTATTTATGTCGACTCTACAATCGCATTTAACGAGATTTTTGTAAATTAATTTTTAATATTTATAGAATTAAATAAATATTTTCAAGAATTTAATTATTAGATTTAATAATTAATTGATGCAATTGTGATAGATTAATTTAATGATATGTGTTATATTTATTAAATTAATGTAGAGAATATTTATTATTCAAGTATGTATTTATGTGAGCTTATCAATTAAATAAAATATTTAAGTAAACATGATGTTATTTTAATTAATTTAATTATTAATTAGAGAGTTAATAATTTGACATTAATTATTAATGAGAAATTTAATTATGTGACTATGTGAATTTATGAGAAATTATTATATTTTATTTAAAGTAAATTAAATAAAATATTGGAGTTATTTTATAAGGAGTGTGACATTAATTAAACTATAATATAAGAAGTTTATCAAATTAAATGAGAATGGATTATATTGAATAGCCAAACAAGGCCTAGAGTAGTGGTTGAGGTCATGTTAACCACGAATTGGTTAATGACCACACAACTACGCTCCTTTATAAAATATATTACGTATTCTTTATTTCATTTTCTTAAGTCCGATAAAACTAGTTAGAGAGAATATGATAATTGTTGAGGAGAATTGTGAGTCAGTGATTCAAGAAGGAATTGAGAAGGAATTCATCTCCTATTAAAATCTACACTACGCTTTGGGTAATTCTATCCAACCCAATTCTTATTTTACATCTTTTAAAGTTTTCCTAAATATGGCTTAAGTCCTCTATAAAGTTTTGTAGAATTGAATGGGGTAGCAATTATGTGTATATATGTAATAATTATCAAATAGCATATCTTATATATATTGTATATGATTCCATATCATAAGTTTCATAATACTATGAATTGATATTTCAAAAATTTATAGAGTATGGGTTTTGGCCTTATGGCCTTATACGTGATATTTCATGTGTTGATCATATATTATCCCTAAAATTTATACTCGTATATTATTATGCATGTTAATATGAAGAGACCAAACTTTAATTGAACGGATTCGGTGTTATAACGAATCCGTAGTGTTGAAATTATGTTTTATATTCAAAACCTTCAAGAACATCAAGAATAGTGGAAGTAAATGTGTTGATTTTGCAAATTATGTGTTGTAACTTGTTAAAAATCATGCTAGATGTGTTAAGTAATGATTATATATGAATTACAATGATTGGGTAAGTCTAAATTTGTGTAAAAATAACTAATTGGAAGTTATGGCCATATTCATGTATAATTTTACCTGTGATTGATTTTTGGCCTAATTTGGCCTTATTATGTTCAAGAATCATAGAATCGCTAAACTAAAAATGAGCTTTGTAACTTCAGCTTATGGAGTATTACTAAACTAAATTACCCACTTACCACAATAAAAAAAAAAAATAAAAATAAAAAAATATTTGATGAAAATTATTAAAATAATTATAAAATAAATTAAATATTTTAATTGAGATATTTATGGAATAAAATAAATATTCGATGAAAATTATTATTAAAATATTTATAAAATAAATTAAATATTTTAATTGAGATATTTATGGAATAAAATAAATATTCGATGAAAATTATTATTACAATATTTATAAAATAAATTAAATATTTTAATTGAGATATTTATGGAATAAAATAAATATTCGATGAAAATTATTATTAAAATATTTATAAAATAAAGTAAATATTTTAATTGAGATATTTATTGAATAAAATAAATATTCGATGGAAATTATTATGAAATAATTTATTCGAGTGTAATAATAGTAAGAGAATGAAAATATTCTAATTTAATTAAGTAATTAAATTAGAAGGGTAATGATTTGTTAAATAAAGTGGAGTTTATATTAAATAATTAAGTGAAAATATAACTAATGAATGTCGTGAATACATATGGTATGTGTGTAGGATTTGTGGTGAACGGAAGTCGTAATCGTTTAGCCTACGCACGAGGCAAGTTTCCTAACCCTACTTGTTATTATTGTTCAAGTTTATTATTTACCTCGAGTAAATTATCATTACTATTATTCAAGTTCGAATGTTATATTAAAGATTTATTATCTTTTCAAAGCATGATTCAGTTATACAATAATTGTTCTATTGTGTTCTATTGTATACTTCTTGAGATTATTATTCGAATTGAATATCATTATTGTTGAACCTTATTAGACTAGTGAACTTTATCGATTCAACTAGTCCTTAGTCGATGAACGCTCTAAATTTCGTAACCCTTATTGAATTATCCAAACCAAACTTCCTTTGGTGCGGACTTCGAATGTCAAATCGAGATGAATAACCCAAAGAAGGGATTTACTTATGCGTTAAGCGTTAAGATATTGTGCACAATATAGTACTAAGGGTTGATCCCCTAAGTATGAGTAGAAAGGTCCATAGTCTTATAATCATTAAAGGTTTCAAGTATAACCCTTGATAACCTAGGACATAGTTCAAGGTCTTATGACCCTCGTAATTCTTTTGATTCTTGTTATTCATTCTTGATTCAAAAGTTGAGCTTTTATTCGATGTCTTTGATTCACTCGCATGTTATTATACTGTTATTTCATTATTATGCTTATGGGCATTAGTGCTCACTCTTGCTTAATAATAACATTGCAGTTAAGAACGAAAGAACTGATGAACCTTCCACTAGTAAAGGCAAGGGCAAAGTTAGCAAGTGATGAAGACTTGTTGTTTATATGATGATGTATTTGTTTAAGACTTGATTTAATGATGTTGTTTAAGACTTATTTATTTATGACTCCGCATAGATGTTTAAGGTTAGTTTAACTCGATTGTATTATTATTATTCTGATGTTGTAACCCTTAAGGGAAGATTTTTTATTCTATCTATTGTATGGCTTGCATTTATTATGGGTAGATAGATAGATGATATTTGTACAGTGAACACCAAATCCCGTGGAATTGAAGTACCTGGATTTGGGGTGTCACAAGTTGGTATCAAAGCTGTAGGTTATGAACCTTAGGTGGGGGAACAACCTTAGGTAGTAGCCTTATAGAAAGAAGATAGTGATGGAAAACTCTTATCGAGTTATAAGAAATGAATTTATGTAATTCATTAAAGATAATAAAAGACCTTATGTGTTTATGTGTTAAAGTATCGCTAGATGATACGACTTAGTAACTAAAACTTAAAATTTTGTTGTCGATGATGTCGAATGTTGGAGAAGCTAGTCAAGTCGGGAGGAAGAACCCCGAGTACTTATAGTACCTATCGAGGAGGAACCCTGTACCTATAGTATAGTAAGAAGGAGCCCCGAGGAGGAGGAGACATTCAGTGTCGTTAGGGAGGGAGCAATGGTGCAGAGGGAGTCATCTCCATTGATCACCGCTTGTTGGTCGTGAGCATGAGCCCGAGATTCTAAAGATCCCGAGGAGGAATTTGTTGAGGAAGAGGAAGAGGAAGAAGAGGAGTTACCACGGTGACACCGCTGATGCCGAGATGTATGACACGTTATACGACCATAACGTGGAGTTACGAGACGAGGTCCGTGATTTGATCGAGCGGCGGTTATTCAAAGATATTACTATAGAGGAGAAGGAGAGGGAGATTTCGACTCTTCACTCTCGACTGGCAAATGTAGAATGTGATTTGGTTCATGAGAAGGGTCAAACCAAAGATAAGATCGAGAGATAGAGAAACCAAGAAGGAACTCAAGGAAACCTCCGAAAGGTAAAACATAGCAGAGGAGGGTTGGGTAAGAGAATCGCGTCGAGCTGATCGTGCAGAGGATGATAGTCGTGTAGAGAAAGCAAAGATTGGGGAAACGTACTCTACACTTAACAAGGCAATGAATGAGACCCAAGATCGAAGTTTTGAGGTATTCAATCCATTCAAGGACTACCATTGTATATGATGGATCGCAGGACGATGTATCGCATCTTAGAAGAGGAGCGTAGCAAGGCTATTCAAAGACCTTCTATGCGGTGATATGATTTGTTTAATTATGTGAAAGAACTTAATTAGTTTTAGATGTAAATTCCGACGTGTTTATGAACGAAAGAATATTTGAATGTTTTAAATCATGTGATTCTTTATTCCAGATAGTTGATGTAAATAGCAGCTTATGCTATCGCTTAATGTTAAAACTTTGATTTGAATGAAAATATATCAAGTTGTTTGAGATGATGTGTTAAATGAATATGTTAAATTGTTAAGTA
This sequence comes from Panax quinquefolius, assembly GCA_020205615.1. Classification (NCBI taxonomy): domain Eukaryota; kingdom Viridiplantae; phylum Streptophyta; class Magnoliopsida; order Apiales; family Araliaceae; genus Panax; species Panax quinquefolius. Next base: position 34,341,350 of record CM035170.1, read on the forward strand.
ATGCCTTAACTATTTAGAGAAATAAATAAAGTTCTAATAAGCGCTTATTTAACGTAAAAAATGCCGCCAGAGAAGACTACAACGCCAACCCACTTCGTGAAGAGTCAAACAATAATAACAATAATGCCAACGCTAGTCCCGTTCAACAGTTGGTGAACTTACTGATTGGAGCCATGAATAATCAATCGCAAGCTCCACCAAACACAACATTTAAAGACTTCAAGGCGGTGGGACCGCCAGAGTTCAAAGGTTCCATAAACCCAATCAAGGCTCAAACGTGGGTTATGGAAATAGAGAAGGTTTTCAACGTTGCTAGGGTTAGAGAAGACCAGAAGACCGCTTTTGCAACGTTTATGTTGAAGTCTGAGGCTAGCTACTGGTGGCAAGCAAATAAAGTGTGAGGAGGTGAAGGCGTGATTAGGTGGGAAAGATTTAAAGAGATGTTTTTCGAAATGTATTTCCCAACTAGTTCGTAGAATCGATGGAGGTTCAATTTCTAGAGTTGAAGCAGGAAATATGAGTGTACTGACTACGCAAATTCAAATTCAACAAGTTGGCAAGGTTCGCCTTCTACCAAGTACACAATCGACGACGAGAGAAAAGCCGAAGATTCAAACAAGGACTAAAGCCATCAATGTGTCGTATAAACACATTGTTAGGTTTGTAATATTCATGAACGCAATCAAATTGCAAAAATAATGCGGAAAACGTGTAAAATCGAGTTTAAAAATTTTACAAACCATATACCCGGATCACCCTTTATGCACAATTATTAATTAAACGAAAAGATATGAAGAACAAAATCATACCCTTGAAGATCGAGCTTCCTCGTACAAGTTCACCTCCAATCCTTTTCGCATTCAACTTGAATCCACCGGGTTTGGTTCCTTCCTTTGATCAACGTTAGCCACCCAAGCGTTTGGCCTCTAGAGGTGATCCACCAAGAAAGAAAAAGATTCAAGAAGATGGTGTATTGGCTCAAACCCTAGTTTTTCCTATCTGTATAGAAAAAGGGCGTACTCTCCAACAAATTGGAATTATGTCGTTGTAAAAGTCAACAACCCCCACACCCATAATAAGACTCTTCTTATTTATAGATGTGGGTAACCCACCTTAACAATTAAGGAATTGGGTTTTATTTAATTAATTAAATTCTTTTAATTAATTAAGCTCCCTAATCTTATTAGGGATAATTAATTAAAACTCCTTTAACTAATTTTCCTTCGTAATCCAATTAGGAATATATGAGAGTACTTATATTAAATTAATTCCTAAACTCTTTTAGAAATTAAAATAATAATAATTGTAATAATATTAATAAGACTCTCTTATTAATTTATATTTAATATTTCTAAAATATTAAATAATAATATTAAGCTATTTAATTTATTCTATCACCATAGATTAAATTAAATATACATAACATATTATTACGATTATGCCATTAACTTCTTAAATAATTATTCTTCCTTTTATGGTGTGACCCTTTAGGTTCTCCATATTAAACCTAAGTTGTGAATAAATCAATTAGAATAATTCTAATCTTATTTAAATAAATAAATTAAACAATTAATTTATTTAAATAAATAATATTTATTCTACAATAGGATAAGCCTCCCCAGCGATCAACGACTTTCCAGATAATATAGATTTCAACATTAATCATAAAAGAACCTTTGAGTAAATAGTTACCGTATAATTCAATCCTTCCACCATACAATGTCCCAATTAAATATAAGACATGGAATTACCACAAGTCTTATTTTATTTAATTATATGTATTTCGATCCTTAAATGCACAACTCCAAATAATGCAAATTAGAAACTCCTTTCTAATTTCATTCTCGCCGCCAAGGACTACCGGGTTGTCATTTATCGAATCACATAGACATTTCTCTTCTTTATTAGAAGTGGTAGATTCTTTATCGATCATACATTATCTCCATGTATAACTTATTATACCCAAGCATACCTTTTGATATACCCTAAGGGTCTTAAGGAATAAGTCAAAGTATAACTCATCATACATAAGATACTATGATGATCTCAAGTCCAAGGATTACTTGACTACTATCACTACAGAATTCCTATCGACAGCAAATAAAACTCCATTAGGTATTCCTTAGCGAGCCAATGCTCAAAGAACTTATTCTCTAATAAGCACCTACATACTTGCTTTAGTGTCTCCACACAAATGATCATGAGATCAATCATCCTCATCCAATGAGCAAGTTAACGATGTACCAATCTATCCGGATTCACTAATCCCCAATTTAGTAATCCAATGATTGGGAACTATTTTAGTTTTAAGCTTTCTAAGAATTTAGATCTCATTAGAATGATCATCATCATTATTCTAAAAGCATTGCTTAAAACTATGGGTTTATCACATATTATTAAAAACAAAGATCATGTAGATAATTAAAAGCCTTTAATAAATTAATACTTTTTATTAATAAATGAATAAGATTGTTACAAAAGTATATTCTTTATCATCAAACATGATCGGCTTGTGTGCATACTACTTTCAATCTCCCACTTGCACTAAAGCCAATCGTCATGGTATCTTATACTCTTCTTCTCTAAGTGACGATTATCCTCATTGTTGGATAAGCTTTAGTTAATGGATATGTAATGTTGTTCATGAGAGTCCACTTATCTCTATAGTGATTTCCCATCTTTCAATGATTCTAATAATCAAATGAAAGTGCCACAACACATGTTTAGATCCAAGATGAGACTTAGAACTATTCCTAGTTCTCAGAATGAACTTTTAATCCAAACAATCAACTTGCGTACCTTCATTTATAGCTATATACTTTGTCTTTATTACTAAACCAACAACTCTTTTCACTGTTTGGAACCTTTCCAATTCATCGCACCACTGCTCAAGGTAACCTTTACCTTAAAGTGGATTTTTCTGTCGTCTTGGTCCGTCTCTAAAAACTTGAGTCTCATTAAGCCCTCTAGTTTTAATTAAGACCCACCATGAATATGATCACATCCTTAGTGCCGATTAAGCACTTTAAGATGTTTTTCACCGACTCATAGTGAACTTCTCCATAATATGACCGATCAACATCGATCTCGTACATTTCATTGCATGCATGATTATCACTCATGCGACCTCTCTTTTCGAGAGTCTGTGGGGACTATTAAGAGAGATACACTCCATAGCTCATCGACATGAGACATCTCTTGAGTTTGCCATGCTAAACGACTTTAGCATCAAATGAATATACGCTCCTCGGGTTAAGTCGAGCATCCTCTTAATCTATCTATATAGATTTTATCCCCAATTAAGATACTCTTCCCAAATCATTCATGGAGGAATGTTTAGACAACTTTATCTTTACTGATTGTAGCATTGGTATGTCATTCCTTATCCGTAGTATATCAACATATAATACTAGGAATGTCACGATGCTCCCACTGACCCTTTTGTACACACTAGGTTCATTCTTATTTTTGATAAAATCAAACTCTTTTGATTGTCTCATCAAAACGAATGTTCCATATTTGAGAAACTTGCTTCAATCCATTTCTCCGAACAACACTTACCTCATCGATGTAACTCGATCATCATCTTCTATGATGTGTACCTCATCATCATCATCATCCATGATGAATCCATACCTCCTAGGTATCTTTGGTACTATTCCGCATTTACGATTCGGTTTGTGGTACAATAGGTCATCTATGTGTTCCTCTTATTCGACTTATAGTGTTTTGTGGTTCTTGAACTCTTCAAGATCTATTATCCTCCCACTAGCCCTTTCAATGATAAACACCTTTATCTTAGAAGGCGCCGTGTTTCATAACAAACACCTTTTGCTAAGTAGAATTATAGAACATATACCCTAAACTTACTTTAGGATGTCCCACAAATCAGACATGTCAAATCTTGTCCCAAGCTTATCCTTCAAACCTTTTCACATAAGTTGGACAACCCTTATCTTAACATACTTAAGATTAGGAATCCTCCCCGCCCATAACTTTTATGGAGTCTTGGGGCCGATTTTGAGGTTACCATTTTCGTAGATATGCAAACCATTTCTAGGATATGATCCTGAAGGATACCGAAATGTTGGTAAAATCATTATGGACCGCACCATGTCCAACAAGGTACGATTTTTCCTTTCGTATACATCAATCAATTATTACATATCGTGAGGCGTCCATTATGAGAAAACCATTTGAGATGATCTAGAAACTTATTTCACAAGTATTTATTCCTCGATCTAATCAAAGAATCTTAATACTTTGTCAATTTGTTTCACTTCAAATCTTTTGAACCTTTCAAATAATTCACACTTGTATTTCAACAAATACACACATTCAACTCTTTGAATGATCATCTCCTTTTCTTATACTAATTTGTTCAATATGCAAAATTATTTTCATGTAAGTCAAGTATACAAAATTTATTAAGTAATATTCCATTTATATACAAAACATTATTATTATAAATAGAACAACAATTATTCTTAATTATAATACCAAAGATTTCATTGTCCAACAATAAAATGGAAATAATATTTTAACAAGAACTAGAATACAATAACAACTTATCGACTTAATAGATTTGCTTCGTAGGCATTGCTAAACTATAAGTTTCTATGGCTAATATGGCAACCTTTGCTACATTTCCCGCACATAGGATTACTTATATTTGTTTAGCTTTCCACTTCGCTTGTCCCTTCATAAATCTATATTTATGATAACCAAAGTCGGTATCCAATACCCAAGTAGAACCTCGACTTAAAGAAAATTTATTTCAATCATGAACAAAAGCAGATTGTAAACCAAACTTCACTAAGCTTCTTTGGTTAGCCTCTGCAAGATGCTTCTCGCAGCTTTTTTCAAAGGTCCAGGTTTATTGCAAAGGAAGCAAACTCCTTTGCTATCCATATCGCTTTTATTCTTATTATCCTTTGTTTATGCCTTTCTATTTACCTTCTTTGAATCGCTCTTCTTTTCGTAAGATCCTTTGGCCCCTACCAAGAAGACTTGATCTTTCTTGGTTGGAAAGTGACTCTCAACATTTTTCAACATGTTAAGCAAATCAGCAAGGCTGATATCTAGCTTGTTTATATGAAAAATTCACAACAATTGTGAAAGGAGTCCTGGAGTGAGTGCAAGATCAAATCTTGGCTCAACTATCCATCCATGACAAAACTTGTTGTCCTAATTGATCAATCAAATTGATTATGTTAAGATCTTTTTGTCTGTACTATAGTGCCATTGGCCATTCTAGATCGGAAGAGCTCCTTAGATATCTGATATCTATCAGTCCTACTTTCCTCACCATCAACTACTTGATGTGTAGGAATATAGTAGAGCATCCATAGTTTCATGTCGACGTCAAGCTCATACACATGGATGCGAGCATGATGCATCGAGCCAATCAGCATCATTTTGCCACTTTCTAAAAGTAGCAATGTCTTCCTCGAGGCATTATCTCGCAACCATTGCGCAGGATAGGCGTATATTAAGGACATAAGATAACTTTTTCAACCATGAGAACTATTCTCAAATTCCTTAACCAATCCATTTAATTCGGCCCAAGCAATTTAGCATCTAATATGCTTCGCAGTTGATAGTAATTTAGACATTGTAAAATTCTATAAATGAATTTGTAATTAACAACATTTTAACATACATTCTTTTATTAATTACCAAAATAAATTAGGTCTTTATTTTAAATTGGTATCTCCCACTATTTTCTTCAAACTATATTACCTCACTTATATAGTTCGGAAAATCTAATTAAAGATTTGCTAGTGAGAATAAGGATCCCATTTCAAATGTATATAGCCTTGTGGTGACACAACAAACTATATATAAATAAATAGGTAGACAACTTTTGTCAATTACATCAACTATGCAACTCCTTTTCTTTTGCCTCTTAGATTATTTTGATCAAGTGGTGGCACATCCGAATCAAAATTATCCAAGTTAAGTCCGACCTAGCACTCCATATATTCAAAAAGAAAAATATCATCCTTGTGGTGACACAACAAATAATATTGTTCAATTTTCTTTATAAGCATCAAATGTGATAAATTAACATCTTAAATACTTAATACTTGCCTTGTGGTGACACAACAAACTCATATTAAATATTTAATACTCTATTAATTTTATCATGCTAGAAGGCTTACGCTCGATATTCCAAATATCTTTGAACGCTTAGACTTAATATAAAAAATTGAGGGTTTGTTATTAATTTGTCTCATCTTGTTTAGCGCATGCATTTAACATATATATATAAATACGCCATTATATTAATGAACATGCGAAGCATGTTTGCATAATATATAATATATATAGTATAAGCATGCACATATAGAATACTATATTCTACCCGGATTGATTATGGACTTTTATTCTAGTTTGGTTCACTAGAGCCACCAAGTGAACCAAAAGGTCAAACCCTAGGGGTGCAAGAAATAATATTTAAATATAACTATTACATTTAAACCCGGGCTCCATTACAAACGGGTCTTCAAGCGCTCCTTGCCCCTTGATCTCCAATTTTTCAAAATTAATTCTAACTATTCCTATTACAAAACTATTTAAAATAAATAGAAACCTTGATCAGCAGTCAAGGGGAAGTACATAGGAGGGAGATAGAATTTACATTAAGAAAAATTAGAGAAGACGAGGTACGCAGACCCCATTTAATAAAACCCATACATTCATGCATCCAACTAAAATAAAATCCAATCACATTGGTCAATAGTCCATAATCAATCCCATTTATTATCATACACATCACCATATGCATCAATAAATAACATTCATCTTATGAATAATAAACATTTAATATATATATTGATATCATTTAATGGGCAAATTTAGTTAGTATAAAATCTATTTTTGAATCAAAATAAACTCCTTTATTTTAATCCAAATTTAAATCAAAATAAAACTATTTTATTTTAATTTATCCAATTTTGAATAAAATAAACTATTTTATTTTAATCAAAATCTTTAATCAAAATAAACTCCTTTATTTTAATTAATTATGGAATCCAATTCCATGTAAAAAAAAAAAATAAACTTTTATTAAAATTATGGAAACACAGATTCTCTTCCTATTCAAAAAATAAACTCCTTTATTTTGAATAATATGAAATCTTATTTCATATTTAAATAAACTCCTTTATTTAAGGAAATACTTGATTCTTTTCCTATTCACAAATAAACTCTTTTATTTTGAATAATATGAAATCTTATTTCATATCTAAATAAACTCCTTTATTTAAGGAAAGATAGAATCCAATTTCAACTCCAATTAGTTATCATGGAATCCAATTCCAACTCTAATTAGTTAAGCATGAAATTTAATTTTAAAATTAAAATAAACTTTTTATTATTTTAATTATAAAATTATTTTAAAATTAAATATATAATATTTAATTATAAAATAAATATATTATATATATATAATATATAGTTAACTAATATTATATATATATATATATATATATAATCACGAATTTTTTTTTTATTTATATAACCATTAATCACTTTTATATCATTACATATATATCTTCACGTGATCACAAGCTCCATATATAAACCGCATGGTTTCCAAAGTAAACCAAAATTTTTTCGCAGTGTTAATCTAATTAACCATACAAATCTATTATATATATATACACCGTAATCTTTTAATATGCCAAAGCAAATCACAAACGCGACATAATAAAATCATAATCCATCATAATAACTTTGCTTTTTTTTTTTTTTTTTTTTTTTCTAAATAAATTTTATACAATAAAATTATGCCCAATTAAATTGTTCTAAACACATATCAATATAGATATTAAATTAAAATAATTAATAATTCGTGATAAAGGTTTGGCTCGATGCCAATCGTTAGGTTTGTAATATTCATGAACGCAATCAAATTGCAAAAATAATGCTAAGCGTGTAAAAATCGTAGTTTAAAAATTTTACAAACCATATACTCTGGATCACCCTTTATGCATAATTATTAATTAAACGAAAAGATATGAAGAACAAACATACCCTTGAAGATCCGAGCTTCCTCAGGTACAAGTTCACCTCCAATCCTTTTCGCATTCAACTTGAATCCACCGGGTTTGGTTCCTTCCTTTGATCAACGTTAGCCACCCAAGCGTTTGGCCTCTGAGGTGATCCACCAAGAAAATAAAAGATTCAAGAAGATGGTGTATTGGCTCAAACCCTAGTTTTCCTATCTCTATAGAAAAAGGGCGTACTCTCCAACAAATTGGAATTATGTCGTTGTAAAAGTCAACAACCCCACACCCATAATAAGACTCCTCTTATTTATAGATGTGGGCAACCCACCTTAACAATTAAGGAATTGGGTTTTATTTAATTAATTAAATTCTTTTAATTAATTAAGCTCCCTAATCTTATTAGGGATAATTAATTAAACTCCTTTAACTAATTTTCCTTCCTAATCCAATTAGGAATAAATGAGAGTACTTATATTAAATTAATTCCTAAACTCTTTTAGAAATTAAAATAATAATAATTGTAATAATATTAATAAGACTCTCTTATTAATTTATATTTAATATTTCTAAAATATTAAATAATAATATTAAGCTATTTAATTTATTCTATCACCATAGATTAAATTAAATATACATAACATATTATTACGATTATGCCATTAACTTCTTAAATAATTATTCTTCCTTTTATGGTGTGACCCTTTAGGTTCTCCATATTAAACCTATTGTGAATAAATCAATTAGAATAATTCTAATCTTATTTAAATAAATAAATTAAACAATTAATTTATTTAAATAAATAATATTTATTCTACAATAGGATAAGCCTCCCTAATGATCAACGACTTTCCGTATAATATAGATTTCAACATTAATCATAAAAGAACCTTTGAGTAAATAGTTACCGCATAATTCAATCCTTCCACCATACAATGTCCCAATTAAATATAAGACAAGGAATTACTGCAAGTCTTATTTTATTTAATTATATGTATTTCGATCCTTAAATGCACAACTCCAAATAATGCAAATTAGAAACTCCTTTCTAATTTCATTCTGGCCTTGGCCAAGGACTACTGGGTTGTCATTTATCGAACACATAGGACATTTCTCTTCTTTTATTAGAAGTGGTAGATTCTTTATCGATCATACATTATCTCCATGTACAACTTATTATACCCAAGCATACCCTTTGATATACCCTAAGGGTCTTAAGGAATAAGTCAAAGTATAACTCATCATACATAAGATACTATGATGATCTCAAGTCCAAGGATTACTTGTACTACTATCACTACAGAATTCCTATCGACAGAAAATAAAACTCCATTAGGTATTCCTTAGCGAGCCAATGCTCAAAGAACTTATTCTCTAATAAGCACCTACATACTTGCTTTAGTGTTCCACACAAATGATCATGAGATCAATCATCCTCATCCAATGAGCAAGTAACGTATGTACAATCTATCCGGATTCACTAATCCCCAATTTAGTAATCCAATGATTGGGAACTATTTTAGTTTTAAGCTTTCTAAGAATTTAGATCTCATTAGAATGATCATCATCATTATTCTAAAAGCATTGCTTAAAACTATGGGTTTATCACATATTATAAAAACAAAGATCATGTAGATAATTAAAAGCTTTTAATAAATTAATACTTTTTATTAATAAATGAATAAGATTGTTACAAAGTATATGCTTTATCATCGAACATGATTGGCTTGTGTGCATACTACTTTCATGTACAACAAGGTATCAATGTTTCAAAGGAACACATTTTGGGTTGGAGTATCGAAAAGGCCATCCTCATTTGAAGGAGGAAGCAATCCTCATGACCAAGTATAATCAAGATCAAGATCAAAAGAAGAAGAAGAATGAAGGTGAAACTAATAACAAGGCCAGTGGAAGTGGCACAGTAGGTGGAAATTTTAATCAGAAGAAAAGGTGGAATGACAGCTCATCATCGGGGAATCAACAAGGTAATCAGAAGAAAAGAATCGAAGAATGCCCAACTTGCGAAAAAGCCCATCTGGGAGTTTGTATGAAAGGAAAAAGAGTGTGCTACAATTGTGGTCAGGAAGGCCACATAGCACCAAACTGTCCAAACCCAAAGAAGGGTGTTTGTTTTACTTGTGGTTCGAAGGACCATCTGGCAAGATATTATCCCAAGAAAGGATCGGGAGGGTCAGGATCAGGAGGAAACCGGGGAAATAACAGTGGAAATGCCTTAACCATCACCAGACCAACTGCAACAAATCGACCGACCGCCCGGACTTTTAACATGACGGTGCAAGATGCAGTTCAATCCTGTGATGTGGTGTCAGGTATCATTACGATCAATAAAGTTAATGCTTACGTATTATTTGATTCGGGTGCTACTTGTTCCTTTATATCCGATGATTTTTCCAAGAATTTAGATTTGTCTAAGAATGAATTGGATTACCCCATGAACATAGAAATTGTGAATAGAGAAATAATCCCTGTTAAGTACGTATATAAGAACTGTAGAGTGGATATTAAGGGTAATATCATGAACGTAGATCTTATTCCTATTCGACTTGGGGAATTTGACGTTATTTTGGGAATGGATTGGTTATTCAATTACGAAGTCATAATTGATTGTCAAAAGAAGCGTATTAACCTTATGACTCAAATCGGCCAAAGGTCAGTGTTTATATAGTAGTAAGTCGCCTGAAAGCGAGTTGTCGATGATGATGCGAGCCAAGAAGTTTGTTGAGACAAGGCTGTGTAGGATACTTAGCTTACATAGTTGACAGTCGAAAAGAGAATCCAAAGGTAGAAGAGATACCGATTGTGAGGGATTTCATTGACGTATTTCCAGACAATTTACCAGGACTTCCACCAGATAGAGATGTAGATTTCGTAATCGATTTGGCGCCCGGAACTGCTTCAATATCGAAGGCACCATACCGAATGGCACCAATAGAGATGAAGGAATTAATGGTACAACTACAAGAATTATTGGACAAGAAGTACATTCAACCGAGCGTATCGCCGTGGGGAGCGCCGGTGTTGTTTGTGAACAAGAAGGATGGATCGATGCGACTTTGCATTGACTACAGAGAACTGAATAAGGTTACGATTAAGAACAAATATCCATTACCGAGGATCGATGATCTGTTTGATCAGTTGAAGGGAGCAAGATACTTTTCCAAGATAGACTTGAGAAGCGGTTATCATCAACTGAAGGTGAGGCCAGAGGATGTACCGAAGACAGCGTTCAGAACGCGATACGGTCACTATGAATTTTTAGTAATGTCGTTTGGTCTAACGAATGCTCCTGCAGCATTTATAGGACTAATGAATGGTGTGTTCAAGCCGTTTTTGGACAAATTTGTAGTGGTATTTATAGATGACATTTTGGTATATTCCAAAACCAAAGAAGAACATGAAGAACATTTGAGGTTAACGTTGGAAGTATTGAAAAGGGAGAAGTTGTACGCTAAATTTTTGAAATGCGAATTCTGGATCGAGCGAGTATAATTTCTTGGTCACGTAATCGATAAAATGGAATTTCGGTAGATCCATCCAAAGTAGAAGCCGTGATTAACTGGTATCAGCCGAGAACACCGTCGGAAGTAAGAAGTTTTCTTGGATTGGCGGGATATTATAGAAGGTTCATACAAGACTTTTCCAAGATCGCAACTCAAGCTAACGAATTTAACTCGAAAAGTCAGAAATTTGTTTGGACGGATAAGTGTGAGGAAAGTTTTCAAGAATTGAAGAAGAGGTTGAGTATGGCCCCTGTGTTATCTCTTTCGGATGATACAGGAAATTTTGTTGTTTATAGTGATGCATTGCATAAAGGACTTGGATGTGTGCTGATGCAAAACGGTAAAGTCATTGCCTATGCATCACGACAATTGAAGGATTACGAGAAGGGATACCCAACCCATGACTTGGAGTTACCTGTAGTTGTTTTTGCTTTGAAAATTTGGAGGCACTATCTATACGGGGAGAAGTGTGAAATATATACGAACCACAAGAGTCTGAAATATATTTTTACATAGAAGGATTTGAATATGCGTCAAAGAAGATGGTTGGAATTAATTAAGGATTACGACTGTGAGATTTTATACCATCCGGGGAAAAAAAATGTAGTTGCCGACTCCTGAAGTAGAAAGGGTCGTGAGAAATTGATGATGTTAACTGCTCAGGAGGAGCTAATTTTAGAAATGGAGAAACTGGAGTTGGAAGTGAAGTATCCTATGGAGATCGATGAGAACCTATTTCAGATGCAATCTGGTACAACTCTACTAGATAAAGTGAAGGAGGCTCAGCTTCAGGATGAAGAATGTATAAAGGTGACAAAGAAGATATCTGAAGGAATCGAACCGAGATTTAAGATGGATAAGGAAGGAATATTGAGATTTAAGAGTAGAATTTGGGTACCGCCAGTACAAAAGATTAAGGAAGATATTTTGAGCGAGGCTCATAGTTCACGATATTCGATTCACCCTGGTAGTACCAAGATGTACCAAGATCTTAGACAACATTTCTGGTGGCCGAATTTGAAACGTGATGTTGCAGAATGTGTTGCCAAGTGTCTGACCTGTCAGAAAGTAAAAGCAGAACATCAGAGACCGAGTGGATTGCTACAACCGTTAGAGATCCTAGAATGGAAATAGGAACATATTACAATGGACTTCGTGGTTGGCCTTCCGACGACTTTCGTAAAGGCTACGACGCAAAGATATGGGTTATCGTTGAATCGATCGACGAAATCTGCACACTTCCTTCCGATCAAAATAAGATTCAACTTAGATCAGTTGGTGAGGCTATACGTAAAAGAGATTGTTTCGAGGCATGGAGTTCCGGTATCAATTGTTTCAGATAGGGATCCACACTTCACATCAAATTTCTGGAAACGTCTTCAGGAATGCATGGGTACGCAATTGCGAATGAGTACAGCTTACCACCCTCAAAGCGCCAGACGAGAGAAGAGAGAAACGATTCAAACATTAGAGGATATGCTAAGAGCACGTGATGGACTTTAAAGGAAATTGGGATGATCACCTACCGTTAGTAGAGTTCGGCCACAACAATAGTTACCACGCTAGTATTGGTATGACGCTTTCACGGCGTTATACTGCAGAAAAAGTGCGAACTCCGCTTTCTTTGGGATGAAGTTGGTGAGAGATAATTGCTAGGGCGAATTGAATGCAAATGAAGACATCAAAAATAGTCAAAGTGATCCGAGCATGACTGGTAGCGGCTCAAGATCGATAGAAGAAATACGCTGGCCCACATCGTAAGAATATCGAGTTTGAATCAGGTAGTTACGTTTTCTTGAAGGTCTCTCCCTGGAAGGGAAAGATCAGGTTCGGAAAGAAAGGGAAATTGAGCCCAAGATTCATTGCACCCTTTGAGGTACTGAGAAAAATTGGTGAAGTCGCGTACGAGGTAGCCTTACCTCCAGCACTTGAGAATGTTCATAACGTCTTCCATGTTTCTGTGTTACGACCCTACAAGGCCGATTACAAGCATGTAATTGAATATGAACCCCTACACTTTGAGAAAGACTTATCTTATGAAGAAATTCATGTTTAAATTGTCGACCAAAAAGAACAGGTTCTCAAAAATAAAGTTATACCTTCTGTTAAGGTACTTTGGAGGAACCACAATGCTGAAGAAGCTACGTGGGAACTCGAAGAAAATATGATGAAGAATTACCCTCATTTATTTACTTAATTATTTGTAAGTGATTCTGGGGATAGAATCTTTGTAAGGGGGAGAATGTAACGGGTCGAATTTATTGAGTCGTGATTCTGGGGACAAAATCCTTTCAAGGGGGGAAAGATGTGACGAATGAGATTTTTGTAAATTAATTTTTAATATTTATTGAATTAAATAAATATTTTTGAAAGGATTTAATTATTAGATTTAATAATTAATTGATGCAATTGTGATAGATTAATTTAATGATATGTGTTATATTTATTATATTAATATAGAGAATATTATTATTATTTATGTGAGCTATGTATTTATTTAATGAGCTTATTTTAATTAAATTAAATATTTAATTAAGCATGATGTTATTAATGAGAAATTTAATTATGTGACTATGTGAATTTATGAGAAATTATTATATTTTATTTAAAGTAAATTAAACAAAATATTGGAGTTATTTTATAAGGAGTGTGACATTAATTAAACTATAGTATAAGAAGTTTATCAAATTAAATGAGAATGAATTATATTGAATAGCCAAACAAGGCCTTAGTAGTGGTTGAGGCGCTTAACCACGAATTGGGTTAATCGACCATTACAACTACGCCGCTTTATAAAATATATGCGTATTCATTTATTTCATTTTCTTAAGTCTGATAAAACTAGTTAGAGAGAGTTTGATAATTGTTGAGGAGAATTGTGAGTCGTGTGATTGAAGAAGAATTGAGAAGAATTCATCTCCTATTAAAAATCTATACTACGCTTTGGGTAATTCTATCCAACCCAATTTTTATTTTACGCCTTTTAAAGTTTTTCTAAAAAACGGCTCAAGTCCTCTTTAAAAGTTTCAGAGTTGAATGGGGTAACAATTATGTGTATATATAGTAATAATTGATATATCAAATTGTATGTTATATATATTATATATGATTCCATATCATCAAGTTTGAAAATACTATGAATTGTTATTTCAAAAATTTATAGAGTATGGGTTTTGGCCTTATGGCCTTATACGTGATATTTCATGTGTTGATCATATATTATCCCTAAAATTTATACTCGTATATTTATTATGCATGTTAATATGAAGAGACCAAACTTTAATTGAACGGATTCGGTGTTATAATTAATCCGTAGTGATGAAATTTATGTTTTATTTTCAAAACCTTCAAGAACATCAAGAATAAAGGAAGTAAATGTGTTGATTTTGCAAATTATATGTTGTAACTTGTTAAAAATCATGCTAGATGGGTTAAGTAATGATTATATATGTATTACAATGATTGGGTAAGTCTAAATTAGGTGTAAAAATAACTAATTGGATGTTATGACCATATTCATGTATAATTTTACCTATGATTGATTTTTTGGCCTAATTTGGCCTCATTATGAGCTCATGACTGCCGCATAAACTATGAAAAAAAAATGAGCTCAGTAAAATAAATATTCAGATGAAAACTAAATTAAATTACCCACTTAAATTAAATATTTTAAAAAAAAAATAAATAATAAATAAATAATAAAAAAAATAAAATAAATATTTGATGAAAATTATTAAAATATTTATAATATAAATTAAATATTTTAATTGAGATATTTATGGAATAAAATAAATATTCGATGAAAATTATTATTAAAATATTTATAAAATAAATTAAATATTTTAATTGAGATATTTATGGAATAAAATAAATATTTGATAAAAATTATTATTAAAATATTTATAAAATAAAGTAAATATTTTAATTGAGATATTTATTGAATAAAATAAATATTCGATGGAAATTATTATGAAATAATTTATTCGAGTGTAATAATAGTAAGAGAATGAAAATATTCTAATTTAATTAAGTAATTAAATTAGAAGGTAATATTTGTTAAATAAAGTGGAGTTTATATTAAATAATTAAGTGAAAATGTAACTAATGAATGTCGTGAATACATATGGTATGTGTGTAGGATTTGTGGTGAACGGAGTCGTAATCGCTTAGCCTCACGCATTTGAGGCAAGTTTCCTAACCCTACTTGTCATTATTGTTCAAGTTTATTATTTACCTCGAGTAAATTATCATTACTATTATTCAAGTTCAATGTTATATTAAAGATTTATTATCTTTTCAAAGCATGATTCAGCTTATACAATAATTGTTCTATTGTATAATTCTTGAGATTATTATTCAATTTGAATATCATTATTGTTGAACCTTATTAGACTAGTGAACTTTATTGATTCAACTAGTCCTTAGTTGATGAACGCTCTAAATTTCGTAACCCTTATTGAATTATCCAAACTAAACTTCCTTTGGTGCGGATTCGAATGTCAAATCTGAGATGAACAACCTCAGTAAAGGGATTTACTTATGCGTTAAGCGTTAAGATATTGTGCACAAGATGGGTATTAAGGGTTGATCCCCCTAAGTACGTAGAAAGGTCCATAGTCTTATAATCATTAAAGGTTTCAAGTATAACCCTTGATAACCTAGGACATAGTTCAAGGTCTTATGACCCTCGAAATTCTTTTGATTCTTGTTATTCATTCTTGATTCAAAAGTTGAGCTTTTATTCGAAGTCTTTAATTTACTCGCATGTTATTATACTGTTATTTCATTATTATACTTGTGGGCAATAGTGCTCACTCTTGCTTAATAATAACATTGCAGTTAAGAACGAAAGAACTGATGAACCTTCCACTAGTAAAGGCAAGGGCAAAGTTAGCAAGTGATGAAGACTTGTTGTTTATTTGATGATGTATTTTGTTTAAGACTTGGTTTAATGATGTTGTTAAGACTTATTTGTTTATGATTCCGCACAGATGTTTAAGGTTAGTTTAACCTGGGATTGTATTATTATTATTCGGATGTTGTAACCCTTAAGGGGAAGATTTTTATTCTATCTATTGCATGGCTTGCATTTACTATGGGTAGATAGATAGATGAAATTTGTACAGTGAACACCAAATCCCGTGGAATTGAAGTACCCGGATTTGGGGGTGTCACAACAACTACAAAACAACAACATGGCAAAACAAATTAAACATAGCAATATCCATGCTCTACAAAACACTGTTAGAGATTTCTGGGCAGATTCTGGGTTTCAAGAACAGCCGGTCAATGTCGGTCAACCCACTTTGACCTTAAATAACTTTTAATATAGAACTGATATGGACCTGATTCAAGTTTCATATTAAAGATATCCTGACAGAGTATAGTACAAACTTTCAAAACATAAAAACACATAACATATCGAAATCAGTGGGACCTGACATTCACTGTCAGACCCTTATTTTCAAAAATTTCCAGATTTGGAAAATCATCAAATTCGAGCCTCTAGATATTATGGGTTTAACATCTAGCAACCCAGATCATCGATTAACACCCTATATAACATATTTAACACAAAAAATTACATCTAACATAAGATCAAAAGATTTTCAAATTTTAGGGTTTGCACCTTTATGCTCCAATTCTGATATCTATGCTTCTAATTTGATGTTGGTGTTCATAGGGCTTGATTTGTGACTGAACTAACCAGGTAATTTTGTGGGTTTGAGCTTGAGACAGAATGGCTAGGAGTGGGTTGCACAAATGAGTAAAAATGCACTTTCTCTCTCTTGAATTTAGCAAATCAATTGGGTGCAATGAATTTGTATTCTAGTAGCTGATCATGTGCTGCTGATGTAGCTTATAGCTAGGTATAGGGGGTGGCTGGCCAGATTTGGATAAGATTTGTCTAGCAATAATTCAACATATGGGACAAAAGGGTACTTTGGTAATTTTATTTTAATTTAAGGGTATTCTTGTCCAAGGTGCTTGAATCTATGATTTATTCACTAGATTTTACATATTAAAGTTTCCCAAATAATTACTAGGGTTTGAAAAATTAAAATTAAATTGTAATAAAATTTTAATTAAACACACTAATTTAAAATTAGGGTTTTTAATAGGAAATTAGGGTTTTAAATTAGGGTTCCTTAATAACATTAGGGTTCCCAAATAAACAATTAGGGTTTCCTAATTATCATTATAATTCACAAAAATAATCCTTAGGGTTTCTAAATTTAGTAAATTAGGGTTGTCAAATAATAATTAGGGTTTCTCCTAATTACAAAAATTCCATAATACGCAATAAAATACATATAAAATAATTACTACTAAGTCTTAAACTCATAACCGAGTTTAACAATTAGGGTTATGGCATAATTTACCATAATTGGCTAACCATTATCAGTTTACACATTTACAATACATATTTATAGCACTGAAAAATTAAAATATAATTAATATTATATTATTATTCTCATCCCTTGAACAATACCCAAATTTAGGGTTTGGATTCCATATCTGGTTTATCTTTCATATATAACATTATTAATTAAGTTAAAATAATTAACTTAATGTCCGAACTAAAATTCATATAATAAAATAATATAATTATTATAATAATTCCAATAATCATTTAATATATTATTTAAATAATATAAAAATCATATTTTCATAGAAAATAAATAATAAAGACATTTCTACTATAAAATTAATTATTATAAGTATATACGTTATAATGATCAATAATTCTAAAATAAAATTATTTGAAATTATTCATGTAATAAATAAATTTTATTTATCACGTATATACATATACACATTACTTGGCACATATTCCCTTCTTCAAATAAAAAAATTTATATAAAAAATTTCTTATTTATTAAATAGAAAATATCGGGTTATTATATTACTTGTTGACCATGTACACTTGCATATTTTGTGAGTATCGATTTTACCCAACACAGACTAACGGCACGAACGTTCAACATGACCATACAGGATGCGGTGGAAACTAAGGACGTGGTGTCAGGTATCATTCCGATCAATGATATAGATGTATACGTGTTATTTGATTCGGGTGCTACCTGCTCCTTTGTTTCTGAAGAATTTTCTAAATAGTTAGACTTACCCCGTGAGAGATTAGAACACCTTATGAACGTAGAAGTAGCGAACAAGGAAATTATTCCCGTAGAATACATTCATAAGAATTGTTATGCCGAATTACAAGGATTTAAGCTCAAAGTGGATTTGATATCAATTCGTTTAGGGGAGTTCAATGTAATCCTTGGAATGGATTGGTTATCGGTTCACGGAGTAGTTATAGATTGTAAGAAGAAGTGTGTACACCTTAAGACTCCGAATAAGTCAAAGGTAGTATTTTATGGTAGTTAATTGCTGAGACAATCTCATTGTCTGACGATAGTGCAAGCTCAGAGATTGCTTAGGAAGGGTTGTATAGGTTATTTGGCTCACATAATTGATACTCGACGAGTCGAGGGTGAATTGAGTCAGATAACTATTGTAAGGGATTTCGTTGATGTCTTCCCAGACGAGATTCCAGGATTGCCACCCGATAGAGAGATTGAGTTTGTCATTGATTTGGCACCAGGGACATCACCGGTATACAAAGTGCAGTATCGTATGTCACCGATAGAGATGAAAGAACTGATGGCTCAATTACAAGAGGTGTTAGATAAGGGATACATTTGACCGAGCGTATCACCATGGGTAGCACCAGTCTTATTCGTGAAGAAGAAAGATGGGTCGCTAAGACTTTGTATCGACTACCAAGAGTTGAACAAGGTCACCAATAAGAATAAGTACCAGTTGCCCAGGATTGACGATTTGTTTGATCAGTTGAAAGTGGCAAAGTACTTTTCAAAGATTGACTTGAGAACCGGTTATCACCAACTTAAAGTGAGGCATGAAGACATTCCAAAGACGGTATTCAGAACTCGGTATGGACACTTCGAGTTTCTGGTAATGTCATTTGGATTGACGAATGCGCCAGCAACATTTATGGATTTGATGAACAGAGTATTCAAACAGTATTTGGATAAGTTTGTTTTCGTATTCATAGATGACATCCTAGTGTATTCAGAGACGGAGGAAGAACACGCCAAGCATCTTTAGATAGTGTTGGAGACATTAAGGAGGGAGAAGATGTACGTAAAATTCTCCAAGTGTGAGTTTTGGTTGCAGATAGTGCAGTTTTTAGGGCACGTTATCGACAAAAATGGTGTTTCAGTGGATCCAGCGAAGGTAGAAGCGGTTATTCGGATTGGAAGGATACTATCGAAGATTTATTTGGGATTTTTTGAAATTAGCATCGCCGTTGACCAATCTTACCAGAAAGACAGTTAAGTTCGTTTGGACGGAGAAGTGCGAGGAAAGTTTCCTAGAATTGAAGAAAAGGCTTAGTCAAACACCTGTGTTGGCCTTACTAGACAACACGAGAGGGTTTATAGTGTATAGTGATGCATCACATAAGGGTCTTGACTGTGTACTGATGCAACACGACAGGGTCATTGCGTATGCTTCACGTTAGTTGAACGATTATGAGAAGGGATATCCGACTCATGACATGGAGTTAGCAGCGGTAGTTTTTGCCTTAAAGATTTGGAGGCATCATCTATATGGCGAGAAATGTGAGATATATACAGATCACAAGAGTCTGAAGTACATCTTCACGCAAAGGGAATTAAACATGAGGCAGCGCCGATGGTTAGAATTGATCAAAGATTATGATTGTGAAATTCTGTACCATCCAGGCAAAGCAAATGTAGTGGCAGATGTCCTGAGCAGAAAAGGCAGTGAGAAGTTTTTGAAGTTGACCATTCAAGAAGAAGTGATGAAAGATTTTGAACGTCTAGACTTGGAAATTAGGTATCCGATGGAGACCGACGAGCAATTATTTACAGTGGCAGCGAGCCCGACTTTATTAGATAAGGTTAAAGAGGCACAAGAAAAGGACGAAGATTGCAATAACATCTAGAAACGATTGACTGAAGGGGATAAATTGAAATTTAAGGTTGATAACACTGCACTGCTAAGATTTAAAGGAAGAATTTGGGTACCGTTAGTACCAGAACTGAGAGAGGAGATTTTGCAACAAGCACACAGTACGAGATATTCGATACACCTAGGAAGCACGAAGATGTACCAAGATTTGTGTCACCACTTCTGGTGGCCAAACATGAAGAGAGAGGTTGCGTAATGCGTAAGTAGATGTCTAACTTGTCAGAGAGTCAAAGCAGAGCACCAACGACCAATCGGGTTATTACAACCATTAGAGATTCCAGAATGGAAATGGGAGCACATCACAATGGACTTCGTTGTGGGACTTCCAGCAACGCAAAAAGGGCACGACGCCATATGGGTGATTGTAGTTCGTCTTACTAAGTCAGCTCACTTTTTACCGATTAAGATTAAGTATAGTTTGGACCAGTTAGCAAATTATATGTCAAGGAAATTATCTCGAGGCATGGGGTGCCAGTGTCTATTGTATCAGATAGAGATCCGTGATTCACGTCAAACTTCTGGAAGTCATCAAGAAAGAATGGGGACACAACTGCGAATGAGTACGGCGTATGATCCGTAGACCGATGGGCAAAGCGAGAGGACAATTCAAACACTTGAAGACATGCTTCGAGCTTGTGTGATGGACTTCAAGGGTAGTTGGGAGGATCACCTTCCATTAATAGAGTTCGCTTATAACAATAGTTATCACACCAGTATTGGAATGCCACCGTACGAAGCACCGTGTGGGAGGAAGTGTAGAATGCCCTTATGCTGGGACGAAGTTGGAGAATGTAACGCCCCAAAATCCGGTCTATTCTCACACCCGAATTCCTTGCATCACGGTCCCACTTCTTACCAAACATACCTCATTATATAGTTAAATATAATAACATATATAATCAAATCCCAGGTTCTAGAAACCTTAAAATTTCTTTCATTGCAAATAATGATAATTACATTATTCTTTACATCGTACAAGAGTGACTTTTATCCGCCACCAAGGATACATATTGGTTCATTAAACTAATCTATAGTTCAATTAAACTATTCTACATTACAAGTCTTCACTTGATCTTCACGCTCATTCATATAATGAATGACACTTCGTCTTGATACCGATCAACTTGATCTTTACGGGATCCTTAAGTTCTTTCTAATATCGTACGCTAAAAATGTTTTTCATTTAAAGCAAGTGTGAGCATTTAATTGCCCAGCAATTCATAACAGTTGAACAAACAACTTCAAGAGTTTAAACATTCTTCAGAACTTCAATTACCGAACAAAGGTTATGAAGCAGCTTGAATAATAGGAATAGTCTCGATTCCTATCATCTTAAAACATTAGTCACATGCACTTTGAAATACTTTCATTCTTCTATCTTTTTCATACACATTCTGTCTGGCTAGAATCATTAGCGTAGACTTAACAATAACGGTTCATGTATAAACAGAACATACTTGTATTGAACAGCTCAATCACAGAATAATTCTTCTCATAGAAACACCGAAGTGTTAAAATTGTGGCACAAGGCCTCATACATACTATCACCTTGTACATGCATCACACATATGCACATAGACAAGAATTCTCAAGTTCAACATCTGAGAAGTTTAAGAAACTAGCATTCATATAATATAAATGAAGTTAGGAAACTTGCCTTACGCACAGCTACAGCTTATAGTTTACGCTGAACTGCTCATTCTAATTCCCATGTAGCACATAAGGAAATAACACATACGCCAATTAGCCATATACTTGAATTTACACATTGGTTTACTTAACTTTACTTCTTAGGGTTCGTATTCTTATAAACTAAGTTTACGCGACTAACTTCCTTTACTACCGGTTTACGGCTTCATGACCTACAGAGACTTCTTACTCAAAACATTCATCATCTTTGATGATTTGCATTCTTATCTTCTTCTTATAACTTCTATAGGACTCAACGTACATCGCTTCTCTGCTAGTAGTCCATATGGTACTCTGAATGGTTTTTCACAAACAACCAACAAACAAGTTCCCGTTTCCTCTACACTACCCACACAGTGAGTTAGATCGGTTGCCAGCTTTGTATATGCCTTCGCACTCTAAAGGAATTGTTTAGCCCAGGTTCCATATGTCAACCATCAAAGGTTACGATTGTACCACAACCTAACTTCTCTTAACTTATACGAACTATTAAACTATAATGTTCGTTAATTCAAGTTCTTATTACTTGTGGCTTTCTAACACTGAAATGCCATACCTCAGGATTCATTCATTATCGTCTAAGTCATACAGTCTTTTGTATACTTGGAATGATCGTTCAATGTTAATACTATGAGGTCATAGCGTTAAACATTTTATATACACTTATTTATACCTTACAACGTCCGGTTCATTCAACTCGGAACGTTGTCCAAGTTATACTTATTAACTCGGCTTCTTAAAGTTATACGTTATTATCTTTAACTCAGTTTCTTCATCTTTCATGATTAAATCTTAGTCTTCATTACCTTACGGTCAAACCATACACAGAGTGTAGGTTCTGCCAATTTAATAATCGCGTACCCTCAACCCTCACGTTAGCTAAAGTGTTTAATGCTTAAATTCATTCTAACATTATCTATCCGACTCATACTCGGACTTTCATTAATCTTATTACCGTTCGCTACGGCTTTTTATGAAAAATCATATCTTACTTACTACCTTCGTCAATGTCTAAGTCATACAATCATTGTATACTTAGAACGTTCGTCCGACGCGAATACGATTCACGAGAATCGTTTACGTATTCA
Organism: Panax quinquefolius; assembly: GCA_020205615.1. Taxonomy (NCBI): domain Eukaryota; kingdom Viridiplantae; phylum Streptophyta; class Magnoliopsida; order Apiales; family Araliaceae; genus Panax; species Panax quinquefolius. The sequence continues at coordinate 34,364,681 of CM035170.1, forward strand.
CCGTTTACTTTACTCGTCTCTTAACCTCTCACTCAACCTTTACTTAAGGTTTCAATTGCCTTCATTCATTATCCAACCCATGAACCCCATGTTCATTATTCTTTCTTAATGTCAAAGCCATACTGATCGTTGTATGCTAAGACCGATCCTCCATCGCAACAACGTTGCGTTCACAGCGTCTATACGCTTTACACTTATCTCTCTTTACCATAACATAACGTCGAAATGTTACTCATTACCTTCATCACTCAACGTCTAAGGAATCACCATCATAGCAATCCCACACGTTTGATTCATTACGACTACGGTCCCCGAATATCGGTTACGTAATCTAGCGTTTGCATTCTTCATCTTTTAATCACGTTAAATCTTTCCGCTCAACCTTTACTAAAGGTTTAAATCACTTGCTTAAGTGTTACATTACGTGAACCACATGTTCATATTTATTTCTTGCACATCCCCCAGTAATTGAGAAATAAAATCTCATTTCTGGGCATTGCCACCTGCAGACCTTCTTGCTGCCGCGCCTCTTCCTCTCTCTCTCGCGATGCGTGCATGACCTTCGTCACCCTCTTCCTTTGATGCAGTATTTGTGCCTAAACTCTTTGTTATCTCTCACACTATGGCGCCAATTAACAGCACCTGAGGCCCGAGCTCGTGCTACGGTGCCACTTCTCAAAGCTCAGCCGGTGCTGCGGCGCCAAGCCTAAACCTAGAAATTTTTTCTATGTGTTGTATTAAGTTTGAGATACGTACTTCTCGATCTCATAACTTCTTCGTTATAACTCGGAACGAGGTCAATCTAAATCCATTTTCTTCTTTATCTTACGTACTTCAATAACCCCTGACAAAACTTCGTTCTGAATCCGTTAACGTGCCGTTTGATTGGCTTGATCTTCACTCTTCGTTCATTTTTACGCTTTTAACGTTCTTCGCTCGTTCGTCCGTAATTTGTTCATCCAAACTCGGAACTCATTCATTCTTGAGTCCATGACTCACGTTTTCTACGTTCTCTTGCTTTCTTATGAAACCCTACACGTTCGGGTTCATTCTCTAACTTTCTAATTCTTGTTTATCTTTTACAAAAATATCGCCATAACTTCGTTATAGCTAAGTTTTAATCCGTACTTCATGAACGTTTCTATTGTTACTAACCATGAAATAAGCAACTGACTTATACACGATGGTTTTAAACTTGTCCATCAACAACAATTATCCTACGATTGTTTTAAACTTGTCCATCAACAACGTTCTTTGTGTTCTTCGCGTGTTCTTCACGTTCTTCGTTTGTTCTTCATTTTAATCGATCTTTTGGATTACGATTCTACTTTTTATTGAAATTTGATGTTATAGAACATCATTCCTTACTTATTTCACCTACTTGTTCATATAATTCATCCAGATAGCTCAAAATCCTTACGACTCTTATACTTCTTTAAGAAATTTATAAACTTAATTTCTAATTCTTATTTCTTTATTTTCTCATGATTTCAACCATATGAAATCATTCTTAACATCATCTACTCCTTATCTTCAATAAGTTATGTTTTAAACATATTTAACTTAATGAAAATTTAGAAGAGACTAGGGTTCGGATTACTGTTCTTCTTTAATCTTCTTCCGTCGGAAAAAGCGTGCACTCGGGAAAGCTTTTCCTCTTCCTCTTCCTTTTCTTCTCCCATCTGAACTCTCTCTCTCTATCTCTCAAAGTGTAGCATTTTCAAAAGCTCAAAATAATGAACTTAAGCTTTCTATTTATAGAAAACCAAGGCTTAGGGAAAATTGGTCATTTCACCCCCTTAACCTCCTTACTATTCCTATGCTTAGCCACCAAGTTTACTTGGCCATCACCCTTACTTGGTGGCCAAGTGACCGGCCCACATGCCCATGGGTCACCCCATGGGTTGCCCCATTGGTTATTACCCATCCGTTTATGCATCGGTTCGATCCGTGGTTTATCTTCTTGGTTTGGGGCTTAACCCTAATTCTTATTGGGCCTATCTTGGACTTGATTTCAAAAAGCATTGGGCTTACGTAATCCAAGTCCAATTGGATTCTACAAAGTCCATGAACTCAAAGTCCATTAAGACTAATCGTATTCTACGCATTCCATTCTCGTATTCTATTTGTAAATCGTTCGTACGATATTCGTATTATACGTCGTACCAATCCTCTTGCTATACTCGTATAATAACTCGTATCATACTCGTATTTCTCACGCATAATAACCCTAATTATTATACGTGATCATTAAATTCTCTGAACTCACTTTTCCTAACCCTTAGGTTTTTTGAGTGCAGAGTAGAAAACTTCATTTTGCCATAATCGAAATATTATTGAATATTGCATCACGTCTCAAAATTATACGTAATCATTAAATTCTCGAATTTCAAAATAAATCTCCGAGCGTAAAATGTATGAATAGTGCTATTTCGCCTTTTTTCCCAAAAATATTTTGTTCTTAAAAACTTTCATTTTCGTCTTGAAAATTCTTACTCGTTCAATCTAGCTCGTAGCCAGAATCCTCCCGACTTATAATCATCCTAGGTTATAGAACGATTAATAAACACATATCACAAAATAGTATTAATAAAAATTCATTTTATTAATAACTAATTCTTTAAACCTAAATTCTGGATAATCCAAAATTCTGGGTTATTATATTCTTCCCTCCTTATAAAAATTCCGTCCTCGGAATTTCTTAAAACCAAACTCTTACCGGGTCATCACATTCTCCCTTTCTTAACTGAATTTCGTCCTCAAAATTTTAGCTTGATTTTCTTCTCAACTTCTCTTCAAAAAAGTTCTTATCTTTCCATCATTCCTAATCTCCATAACCTATCAAGAATCATGAAGTAGAAGGAATAGCAAGGAATACAAAATTTCCTTTAAAACATTTCATACTTTTGCTGAGGGGTCAAATTGACTATGAACTCTTCCTAGGTTTAACAACATTTCGCCGTAAACCCTTCTTTCCACAGTAAGTTTACAATCACAAAGAAGGTAAACTACCTCTTCCATATGTAGGTGATCAACCTATAGTATAACCCCATTTCGGGGTATGTTCACCTCAGACTTAATACCAAAAAATTTGGATATCACTTGAAACATTCATCTAGTCAACTCAATTGACATCAACTACTTCTTTAAATTCTTTTCACAATACATCAAAATGTTTCATGACGTCATGATACCGCACTTTTCACAATACATTGAGGACTTCGTCAGTTTATGACTTCGTCATTATACATCATACCATAGCGGGTTGTTGATCATAAGATCACATCCAAAACTAGGTTCAATTACATTAACAACTCCATCTTTTTACCATCCTTGCATCACATGCACGGATGATATAAAAAATATTTTCGATAATTTAAATCAGTTTCTGTCTAGCCAAAGAAATTGGCATAGACATACCGAGAACAGCTCTTTTAAAATCCGTTGGTTCCAAAAGTTGAACTAATTCTTTCCTTTTTGAAATGTACACATAAGCATGATTTCAATAAACTTCAAAATCTATCATAGCTAGATGATTTGGAATATCATATTTCTCCATCTTCCTTCATTGTCTTACTGCGACAATACTTAATCTTCTCTAGCACCTTTAATGCTAAGTCTACTGAAAATACTTCATTTTCAGTCTAAACATTCCTATACCTTAGTACAGTCCATCAACTTACCACACATTATGAGTTCAAGAACTTTCCACAATAGTATGAGTTTAAGAACATCCAGACAGACCTTAGGCGTCCATTCACGAGACGCGTTCGAAAACATACCATATTATTATAGAGTCACGAACTTACCATAAGTATGAGTTTCAAGAACTCGCACCTACCTTATCGTTCTCTACCTATCAAGTATATATATGAGAAAAGATTCTCCTTCTCGTCATATACATCTTAATAGCGCGACCAATTCTAATGATTATCACTGTAATAAACTGAGCAGTTGTTACACCAAAGCACAAACCTCTGCCCATAACAAAGGTTCATACAACTCAACTATCATATGAGTCCTCAATTGAGATCCTACAACTTCTAAATTTCTCTTTACTTAATACGAATTTTCTTTAATTCATATGTTATCCTTTACAACTCAATCTGAGTTCTTCTTCCAGTACTACTTCGTAGTATCATTCATTCATAGCATTAGCTATAAATCATTCATCGCTTAACAGCTCATCTGTTACTACGATTTACTATGATCACGTGGTGATCTTCTTATCCTTCCCTCTACGATTATAGTCTTAGGTACTCTTACCTAAGGTTTATAACCTTTAAGCTTTGATACAATTCTGAAATGCCCCAAAATCCGGTCTATTCTCACACCCTGGATTCCGTGCATCACGGTCCCACTTCTTACCAAACATACCTCATTATATAGTTAAATATAATAACATATATAATCAAATCCCAGGTTCTCGAAACCTTAAAATCTCTTTCATTACAAATAATGATAATTACATTATTCTTTACATCGTACAACAGTGACTTTTATCTGCCACCAAGGATACATATCGGTTCATTAAACTAATCTATGGTTCAATTAAACTATTCTACATTACAAGTCTTCACTTGATCTTCACGCTCATTCATGTAATGAATGACACTTCGTCTGGATACTGATCAGCTTGATCTTTACGGGATCCTTAAGTTCTTTCTAACAACGTACGCTGAAAATGTTTTTCATTTAAAGCAAGTGTGAGCATTTAATTACCCAGCAAGTCATAATAGTTGAACAAACAACTTCAAGAGTTTAAACATTCTTCAGAACTTAAATAACCGAACAAAGGTTATGAAGCAGTTTGAATAATAGGAATAGTCTCGATTCCTATCATCTTAAAACATCAGTCACATGCACTTTGAAATAATTTCATTCTTCTATCTTTTTCATACACATTCTGTCTGGCTAGAATTATTAGCACAGACTTAACAATAATGGTTCATGCATAATTAGAGCATACTTGTATTGAACAGCTTAATCATAGAACAGTTCATCTCATAGAAACACCGAAGTGTTAAAATTGTGGCACAAGGCCTCATACAAACTATTACCTTGTACATACATCGCACATATGCACATAGACAAGACTTCTCAAGTTCAACATCTAAGAAGTTTAAGAAACTAGCATTCATATAATATGAATGAAGTTAGGAAACTTACCTTACGCACAACTACAGTTATAGTTTACGTTGAACTGCTCATTCCAATTCCTATGTAGCACATACGGAAATAACACATACACCAATTAGTCATATACTTGACTTTACGCATTGCTTTAATTAACTTTACTTCTTAGGGTTCGCGTTCTTATAAACTAATTTACGCGACTAACTTCCTTTACTACCGGTTTATGGCTTCATGACCTACAGAGATGTCTTACTCAAAACATTCATTATCTTTGATGATTTTCATTCTTATCTTCTTCTTAAAACTTCTATAGGACTCAGCGTACATCGCTTCTCTGCTAGTAGTCCATATGTTACTCCGAGTGGTTTCCCACAAACAACTAACAAACAAGTTCCCATCTCCTCTACACTGCCCACACAGTGAGTTAGATCGGTTGCCAGTTTTGTATATACCTTCGCTCTCTAAAGGAATTGTTTAGCCCAGCACCCATATGTTAACTATCAAAGGTTACGATTGTACCACAACCTAACTTCTCTTAACTTATACGAACTATTAAACTATAATGTTCGTTAATTCAACTTCTTATTCCTTGTGGCTTTCTGGCACTAAAATGCCATACCTCAGGATTCATTCATTATCGTCTAAGTCATACAGTCTTTTGTATACTTGGAATGATCGTTCAATGTCAATACTATGAGGTCATAGCGTTAAATATTTTATATACACTTATTTATACCTTACAACGTCCGGTTCATTCAACTCGGAACGTTGTCCAAGTTATACTTATTAACTCGGCTTCTTAACGTTATACGTTATTATCTTAGTCTTTATTACCTTACGGTCAAACCATACACGGAGTGTAGGTTCTGCCCGTTTAATAATCACGTACCCTCAACCCTCACGTTGGCTAAAGTGTTTAACACTTACATTCATTCTAACATTCTCTATCCGACTCATACTCGGACTTTCATTAATCTTATTATCGTTCGCTACGGCTTTTTATGAAAAATCATATCTTACTTACTACCTTCATCAACGTCTAAGTCATACAATCATTGTATACTTAGAACGTTCGTCCGACGCGAATACGATTCACGAGAATCGTTTACGTATTCAACGTTTACTTTACTCATCTCTTAACCTCTCACTCAACCTTTACTCAAGGTTTCAATTGCCTTCAATCATTATCCAACCCATGAACCCCATGTTCATTATTCTTTCTTAATGTCGAAGCCATACTGATCATTGTATGCTAAGACCGATCCTCCATCGCAACAACGTTGCGTTCACAGCGTCTATACGCTTTACACTTATCTCTCTTCCCCACAACATAACGTCGAAATGTTACTCATTACCTTCGTCACTCAACGTCTAAGGAATCACCATCATAGCAATCACACACGTTCGATTCATTACGACTATGGTCCCCGGATATCGGTTACGTAATCTAGCGTTTGCATTCTTCGTCTTTTAATCACGTTAAATCTTTCCGCTCAACCTTTACTAAAGGTTTAAATCACTTGCTTAAGTGTTACATTACGTGAACCACATGTTCATATTTCTTTCTTGTACATCCCCCAGTAACTAAGAAATAAAATCTCATTTCTGGGCATTGTCCTCAGATCAAGCGCTATGCGTGCCGTGCCCCTTCCTCTCTCTCGCGATGCTTGTGCGACCTTCATCACCCCTTCCTCTTGGTCCGCAGCGCTGCGGCGCCAAACTCTTTGTTATCTCTCGAGCTGCGGCGCCAATTAACAGCACCTGAGGCCCGAGCTCATGCGCGCGCCACTTCTCAAAGCTCAACCGGCGCTGCCGCGCCAAGCTTAAACCTAGAAAATTTTTCTAAGTGTTGCATTAAGTTTGAGATACGTACTTCCCTATCTCATAACTTCTTCGTTATAACTCGGAACGAGGTCGTTCCAAAGCCATTCTCTTCCTTATCTTACGTACTTCAATACCCCTTGGATAGAATTTCATTCTGAATCTGTTAATGTGCCATTTGATTGGCTTGATCTTCACTCTTCGTTCATTTTTACGCTTTTAACGTTCTTCGCTCGTTTGTCCGTAACTCGTTCATCCGAACTCGGAAATCATTCGTTCTTGAGTCCACGACTCACGTTTTCTACGTTCTCTTACTTTCTTATGAAATCCTACACGTTCGGGTTCATTCTCTAACTTTCTAATTCTCGTTCGTCTTTTACGAAAATTTCTCCATAACTTCGTTATAGCTAAGTTTTAATCCGTACTTCATGAACGTTTCTACCGTTCCTAACCAAGCAATAAGAAACTAACTTATACATGATGGTTTTAAACTTGTCCATCAACAATAATTATCCTACAATGGTTTTAAACTTGTGCATCAACAAAAATTATCCTACGATGGTTTTAAACTTGTCCATCAACAACGTTCTTCGTGTTCTTCACGTTCTTCGTTTGTTCTTCATTTTAATCGATATTTTGGATTACGATTCTACTTTTTATTTGAATTTGATATTATAGAACATCATTCCTTACTTATTTCACCTACTCGTTCATATAATTCATTCAGATCGCTTCAAAGTCCTTACGAATCTTATACTTCCTTAAGAAATTTATAAACTACATTTCTTATTCTTATTTCTTTATTTTCTCATGATTTCAACCATATGAAATCATTATTAACACCATCTACTCCTTATCTTCATTAAGTTATGTTTTAAATATATTTAACTTAATGAAAATTTAGAAGAGACTAGGGTTCGGATTACCGTTCTTCTTTAATCTTCTTTCGTCGGACAATGCGTGCACTCGAGCAAGATTTTCCTCTTCCTATTCCTTTTCTTCTCCCATTCGAACTCTCTCTCTATCTCTCAAAGTGTAGCATTTTCAAAAGCTCAAAATAATGAACTTAAGCTTTCTATTTATAGAAAACCAAGGCTTAGGGAAAATTGGTCATTTCACCCCCTTAACCTCATTACTATTCCTATGCTTAGCCACCAAGTTTACTTGGCCATCACCCTTACTTGGTGGCCAAGTGGCCGACCCACATGCGTATGGGTCACCCCATGGGTTGCCCCATTGGTTATTACCCATCCGTTTACCCATCAGTTCGATCCTTAGTTTATCTTATTGGGTTGGGCCTTAACCCTAATTCTTATTAGGCCTATCTTGGGCATGATTTCACAAAGCATTGGGCTTGACATAATCCAAGTCCAATTGGATTCTACAAAGTCCATGAACTTAAAGTCCATTAAGATTAATCGTATTCTATGCATTCCATTCTCGTATTCTATTTGTATATTGTTCGTACGATATTCGTATTATACGTCGTACCAATCCTCTTGCTATACTCGTATAATAACTCGTATCATACTCATATTTCTCACGCATAATAACCCTAATTATTATACGTGATCATTAAATTCTCGGAACTCACTTTTCCTAACCCTTCGGTTTTGAGTCCGTAGGCGAAAACTTCATTTTTGCCATAATTGAAATATTATTGAATATTCCATCACGTCTCAAAATTATACGTAATCATTAAATTCTCAGAATTTCAAAATATATCTCCGAAAGCGATAAATTTTATGAATAGTGCCTATTTCGGTCTTTTTTCCGAAAAATATTTTGTTCTTTAAAACTTTCATTTTCGTCTTGAAAATTCTTACTCGTTCAATCTAGCTCGTAGCCAGAATCCTCCCGACTTATAATCATCCTAGAGTATAGAACGATTAATAAACACATAACACATAATAGTATTAATAAAAATTCATTTTATTAATAACTAATTCTTTAAACCTAAATTCTGGATAATCCAAAATTCTGGGTTTTTATAGAGAACGTCGACTATTAGGACCAGAATTAGTACAACAGACGATAGAAATCATCAAGGTGATAAGAGCCTGGCTAGTAGCAGCTCAATATCGCCAGAAGAAGTATGCGGACCTACATCTCCAGAAGAGAGATTTTAAGAAGATTCGTTTTGGGAAGAAGGGCAAGTTGAGCCCCAGGTTATTAGGATCATTCGAGATTCTAAGGCGAGTCGGTAAAGTGGCGTACGAGGTAGCATTACCTCCTGAATTATCCATTTTTATTTGAGTAACCTTATTTTTGCAATTCTGAGGACGGAATTTTTATAAGGGGGAAGGGATGTAACGTCCACGAATTTGAAACTCCTTATTAATTAAATATGTGATTTAATTTTAATGAGTTAGCTTTGTGAGTTTATTTAAACCTTATGTGGTTATGTGAATTTATGAAATGATTAAAGGAAGTCACTAATAGTTATTTAAATTAGTGGACTAACCCTAAGAGTTTGATATCAAGAATTGATAGGATTCTTAATAATTAAATATTCACTTTATTTGAATATGGTGGCAAGAGTTGAACATATTGATTGATTTCAATTATGGGTAATTAATTGATAATGTGTTAATTAATAATTATTATGAATAAATAATAATTAATGTGTAAAAGATTAATAATTTAAAAATGATTATATGTTTACTTGATTAATTTGTGCAATATAGTAAACCTTTATTATATGGTAGTTAGCTATAAATTTTATATAGTACAAGGTGCACATTTATATGTCTATATATTATATATATATAGACTATATAGTAAGAGTTATTTGCATTCATGTGAGTTACATAATAATATTGTTATATGATGTGGAGTGTGTGGGTAAACATTCATGTATACCCTATTGACATATAATAATATCAATTGTTAAATTAATAATGATTTCATTAGTTATTATAATAATAGCAGTCATGGTAATTGAAAATGTACATGAATTATATGTATGTGCACTACTTGATATCTTGTAATTGGGAAATACATTGTATGCTCTTTAAATCATTATAACATATGTTGTATGAAATGAATTGTGTGTACATATTATATAACCAAAGTTTATATTATGTGTGACGCCCCCAAAATTAGGTATACATCACCCATCTTGAGTCGCCAGATACATGGTACATAATTCAAATACAACTTCATAATACAACTGTCGTGTACAATACGACAAAACATAAACTGTGAGTTTGAATACAAATATTGTCTACTAGAGAGTATAAAAACTAAAAAGGAGTCCTCATTACAATTATTATCACACTATTTCACAGAATAGTGAGGACTACTAATGCAAACATCTAGGACCATCACTCGTTCCCCGACTAGTCCCAATTTACGCTCTCATTTCAAGAAGAGAACAAAGAAAAGAAAGGGTGAGCTTAACTAGCCTGGTAAGAAATATTATGACTATGATAATGCAGAATAATTTATCGTTAGCCTTCAACAATGTTAAACTGATAAAATATAATAACTATCAAGTTTAACTGCAGCGGAACAAGCAATCCATTAGAAGAGTCAAGTAGGGAATAAAATCTACTATCTTCTATGATTTAAAAGGTTTTTCATCAATTTTATCGTTGGGACTCAGCTTAATAAATAATCCACATCATCGAATCACCCCTGCACTATGGCCAAGCATATTCTTTAGTATCACGACCACAAATTATCCATGCACTACGGGCCAAGGAGATTTGTGTATTCATTAATGGTCATGATCATGCTAATAACTGTCCATCAATGCACTACTGGCCAATGAGGACTTTTACCATTTCATTTGTAACGTTACTACCATGATTACAATCGAATAATCCTCGGTCATAATCATACCAAGTCCATCTATGCACTACAAAAGCCCACGTATGACTTTCAACAAAATATAAACATGAGGATGATGACAATGATATAAGAATTCAATAAAACAAGTTCAAGAATTAATTTATCCAGAACTAATAACGCCCAAATTGTCAACATGATACTTCTTTTTGAGAGTAAATTTTCAAGAATGCTCGTAAGAATATTTCCATGAAAAGATATCGGATGAAGCGCAAATATCAAGGATATTCCACTAATTTCATGGAGTATAGAAGTCAAAGTTTTAACCAACCGAGTATATAATAAAGAATGGAATAACAAAAGAAATCACCATGCATGCGATAGATCGCATACAGCAAAAGTTATTCCAATGTAATAATAAATAACGGAACAGTGCAGTAAAAACGCATGCATGTGATATTCCAACGAAATAATAAAGAATGGAACCAGTCCCAAGCATAAAATGCATGAGATAGGATATTCCAATGTAATAATAAAGAATGGAACCAGTCCTACAGAAAACGCATGTATGTGATATTCCAATAGAATAATAAAGAATGAAATAATGTAAGAATTTCACCAAGTATAGGGTAGCTTGCGATATATAAGTTATTTAAATGTAATAATAAATAATGGAATAATAGAAGTTCTCTTCAGAATACAAAAGAAATAATACCCCTTACCGTAAAAGAAACCTAATATAAGAGTAGGGAAGTAGCGTAATACTTTTCTATAGTTTCTATAACTTTTCTCTCTAGAGTTTCAAAGGAATTCGTAAGAAATAATAAAGGAATGAGCTTCTATTTATAGAAGAATGGATCGCATAGTAACTAACTTATGAACGGTCCAGTTGAATTACTTTTAAACTAGACGATCCAGATTGGTTTACTATTAAAACTTAAAGCAACGGTCCATACTGATTTACTATTAAAACTTTAAACCATCGATCCATATTGATTTACTATTATAATTATCCACCAGCGGTCCATATTGATTTACTATTATATCTTCAACCAACGATCTGAAAAATTAGCACATCTCCTCATGGAATAATATTGTACCCAAAAATAATTTGGACCGAAAAGAAATATATTTTACGGGTGAATAGTACTCTGTGAATAGTAACTCGTGAATAGTAACTCATGAATAGTAACTCGTGAATAGTAACTTGTGAATAGTAACTCGTGCAGTGTCCCGAATACCCGATTGAACAATATATCCTTCAGACATCAATTATTATCGAAACAAATGTCGATTCCCACTAACACAAATAATTCCAACACTATAAAATTCATCTTTAATCAACACGAACTTATTCATCATTAATATTATAATTCACAATATTTAACAACCAGTTGTTCCTGTGAAAGAGGGGATTTCCGATAAGGATTTCTCCTTATTAGCGCCGCAATTAGGTGACCAAACCTCTCCTCGATGTAACTTCTAGACATTGTCAATATTGCAAATAATAATATGAATAACTTTGTCGTCTCAATCATTGATTTAATAATATATCATATTATGCGGATGATATCAGTAACAATAATTGAATCAATAATATAAGAGATATGATGCAAAGAATTATCGTAGCAATAATTGAGTATAACTCGAGTGACTTCTCACGTAAGCATCAATAATCAATACTTGTGTGCTATCGCGGTAACTACTCCAGACATCGCATTTTTTAACACCGGGTGTTTCAACAGCTTAACTGGTAAAACTTCCGCCATTATTTTCATAAAGTATTTTTTTCGCTTTCTAACTACGACAATACTTTCGTTAATGGGGTCCACTAATGATTGTGCCGTCGCATCTAATATTCCCCGTTAAAAAGAATATTCCCCGACCAATCGAATATTATATAACCACTTGCTTACTTTGAAAAATTTGTAAATATTACCCACAACTATAACATTATATCAAATCAACACCATAATATTCAAAAATATAATTTGAGAAAATTATTCTTTATTCATAAAAGTTGGGGTCTTACAACCTCCCCTTCTTATGATATTTCTTCCTCGAAATTAGGGTACATACCTGGAATGTCGAAGAGATGAGGATACCTTGACTTCATCTCAGATTCTAACTCCCAAGTCATTTCTTCCACATCGTGGTTTCTCCACAAAACTTTGACTTGAGGTATAACCTTAGAGCGTAGAACATGATCCTTCTTATCCAAGATTTTAACAGGTAACTCTTCATACGTTAAATCTTCCTCTATCTCGTCTGGTTCTAACTTAATAATGTGGTTTGGGTCTTTCACATATTTATGTAACATAGATATGTGAAAAATATTATGAACACGAGAAATACTTGGCGGTAAGGCGAGTCTATAGGCCACAGTTCCCACTCGCTCGAGAATTAAAAATGGGCCAATAAATCGAGGATTGAGCTTTTCTCTCTTTCTAAATCTCGTAACTCCTTTCCATGGAGCAACACGTAACAACACATGATCTCCAATATCGAATTCTACGTCATTTCGATGAAGATCAACATAACTCTTTTGTCGATCTTGTGAAGTTTTTATACGTTGTCGGATCGTTTGAATCTTTTCTGTAGTCATACGTACCAACTCTGGTCCCAACAATGTTTCTTCACCCACCTCATCCCAGCATACTGGAGAACGACACTTTCTCCCTTACAACGCCTCAAATGGAGCCATGCCAAACTTGCTTGATAACTGTTATTGTAGGAAAACTCCACCAACGGTAAGAACTTGTCCCAACTTCCTTTGAAGTCAAGGACACAATGTCTTAATAGATCTTCAAGAGTTTGAATAGTCCTCTCCGACTGCCCGTCCGTCTGAGGATGATATGCCGAGCTAAATTGTAAATCCGTGCCCATAGCTTTCTACAAACTAACCCAAAATCGTGAAGTGAATCTTGGGTCTCGATCGAAACTATGGATACCGCATACCATACATGCGCTTACAATCTCATTTATATACATACGAGCAAGACGCTCAAGTGTATAAGTTTCTCGATAGGTAAGAAGTGAGCGACTTGGTCAATCTATCAACAATGACCCAAATTGCATCTATGCCTTGAGAAACCTTGGGGAAGACCAAGAACGAAATCCATGGTAATGTGCTCCCACTTCCATTCCGAATTTCAAGTGGTTGCAATGGACCTTTTGGTACTTGATGTCTACCTTGACTCGCTGACAAGTTAAACACCTTGAGATAAACTCTGCTATCTCTCTCTTCATATTGCTCCACCAAAATGTATGTCAAGATCATGATACATTTTGTACTCCCGTGATGGATTGCAAATGGTGTGTTGTGTGTCTCCATCATGATTTTATACTTTAAATCAGGGTCGTTAGGAACACAAAGTCTGGAGTTGACTCGAAGTATCCCTTCTTCATCGATTCTTGCTTCCTATAGCACCATCTTGCACTTTCTTCCTCATACGCATCACCTCCAGTGTCCAGTAGCTGAGCAAACTTTTAACTTTATCAATTAAAGTCGGTTCTACTCGTATATTCACCATCATCACATGGGTCCCTGGAGTCTTTAACTCTATCTCCATCCTTTGCAAGTCACACAAAATGGGCCTTTGCGTTGACAATATCGCACTCATACTTGCATATGATCTTCTACTCAATGCGTCAGCTACCACGTTCGCTTTTCCAGGATGGTATTGGATGGTATGATCATAATCTTTCAAAAATTCAATCCAACGTTGTTGTCGCATGTTGAGTTCCTTTTGAGTGAAGAAATATTTGAGGCTTTTATGATCCGTAAAGATCTCCACTTTCTCCCCATACAAGTAATGCCTCCAAATTTTAAGCTGCGAAGACAACAATTGCTAACTCTAGATCATGAGTAGGATAATTCCTCTCATATTCTTTGAGTTGTCTTGAGGCATAGGCTATGACTTTCCCATGTCGCATGAGAACACATCCCAACCCTTTGCCTCAAGCATCATCAGAGATGACAAATCCTCCGAGCCGATGGTATTGTCGTAACAGTCTTAAAATGAGTCTACTTTTGAGTTCTTGAAAACTCTTCTCACATTCTTCACTCTAACCAAACTTTGTATATTTCCGAGTCAGCTAAGTTAATGGAGTAGTGATTCGAGAAAATCCTTCCACGAATCTCTGATAATAACCAGCTAAACCGAGAAAGCTACGTGCTTGATCATCGATTTAGTTGCTCCCGACTTTGAATAGCTTCAATCTTTTCCGTCAATGAGATATTCCATGACTTGATACTACGTGCCCAAGGAATGCTACTTCCTCCATCCGAACTCAGATTTCTTCAACTTGGCATAAAGCTTGTATTCACAAAGCTTTTGGAGTCGACCTCAAGTGTTGCTTCATGATCTTCACGGCTTTTGGAATAAATAAGGATGTCATCAATAAAGACGACCACAAAGTGATCCAAATATTCCTTGAATACTCGGGTTCATCATATCCATGAAGGTAGCAGGAGCATTAGTCAATCCAAAGGACATGACTAGAATTCATAATGCCCGTCTCGAAGTTCCGAAAGCCGTCTTTGAAATGTCATCGGTTCTAATCTTCAATTGGTTATATCCTAATGAAGATCAATCTTTGAAAAGAATTTGGCTCATTGCAACTTGTCAAACAGTCATCAATACGTGGCAATGGGTACCTATTTTTGATGGTGACATGATTCAACTCTCGATAATCAATACAAAGTTGCATACTCCCATCTTTCTTCTTCACGAATAGAACAGGAGCACCCCAAGGAGACGTACTAGGACGAATGAAACCAATGTCTAACAATTCCTGCAATTGGATCTTTAACTCTTGAAGTTCAATAGGAGCCATTCGACATGGGGCTTTGGAAATGGGTTTTGTACCAGTTCAAGGTCGATACAAAATTCAATTTCACGCCTGGGGTAGGCCAGTAGTTCTTCGTGAATACGTCGGAAATTTATTAACAATAGAAATATCGTTCAAAACTGACGTATTTTTGTTTAAATATGTGACATGAGCTAAGAAAGCTTGACATCCGTTTTTCAATAAATGAATAGCTTTATGGCTTGAAATGACCGTGATTGATTTTAATGGTTTGGTCGCTTGAATTCGCATAATAGGTTGATTAGGAATATGAAAACTAACAACCTTACGAAAATAATCAATTTTTGCATGATCAGTATTTAACCAATCAGACCCTAGAATTACGCCAAACGCAAGTATTTTTAAAGAAATAAGATCGACAGTAATGTAATGCTATCTTGATTTGAACCAAACAAGACTTATAAACAGTGGATGTAATGAAGGTTTCTCCCAATGGAGTTTCCACAAATAAGTCAAAGTCTAATTTCTCCGGAGTCAAATTTAATCGTTAGGCGCAAGTAGGAGAAATAAAAGAATGGGTAGAACCGGTATCAAATAAAGTATAGACTTCACTAGAGTTTATGATAAGCTTACCCGTGATGACCTCATTCGGGTTCCTTGCTTTCTGGGAGGTCACAACAAACGCTCTTCCTTGCACTACCGGCTTTGACTTTTCTTGGATGGTCTTTGGTGCCTCCATCCTAGCTGAACTTGTCTTCGGTGAACGACAAAATTGGGCTAAGTGACCTTCTCTTCAACAATTATAACATGCTTTGGACGGAATCACGCAGTTTGGACTGATGTGTCCCTCCCCTCCGTATTTGAAGTATATGATAGGTGGTCGTTCTCCTTCCTTAACAACGCGTGCTGGTGCTGACATCTTTCCATCATTGTTGAATCTCCTCTTCTTGAAATGTCCATTATTATTGTTTTGACCTTGATTACCACCGAAGTGGTTACCATTTATGGCATGTTGATTCCCTCCACGCTTGTTGTAACCGCTTTGATGACTGCTCTCACTGGTGTTATCATTTTGCCGGCTGCTCTCTTTTGGTTGCCTTGACTCGTTATCGCGCTCCACTAACTGAGCCCTATTTACAACATCTGAATACAAACACAGTTTATGAGGAATAAGATTTTGACGTATCTCCAGCTTCAAACCTCTTAAAAACATTCGCGTCATTCTCTCTTCATTATCCACCAAGTGGGATGCAAACCAGGACAACTCGGCAAACTTGGCTTCATACTACGACACGGTCATATTATTTTGCTCTAACTTGATGAATTCTACCTCTTTTATATGACGAATACTTTCGGGAAAGTACTTGTCGTTGAATAGTTCTTGAACTTTTCCCAAGACATCTTCAAGCAAGGCAGTTGAGTACGCTTTACCGATTCCCACCAAAGAATCCGCCTCTCCTCCTCAAACATAAAGGAGGCAAAGAAAACTTTTTGCTCTCTGAGCATCCCAAGACATCAAATATCTTGGTGATCTACTTTATCCATGCTTCCGCCTTAAGTGGTTTTGGCTCTCCAATAAACTCCGGTGGTCCCAGCTCCTTGAACTGTTTAGCTGTGACCGTCCGCGAGTTTCCAGTATTTCCACCTATATTTTGGACAGGAGCCACTCTCGCCTATTGTTGCATGAATTGAATAAAGCCTCTGAACATTCCATCATTCATCATTTGGTCAGTGTTGTTGTTTGCATGAGGATTGTCGCCTTCCTGATGCACAATATCCTGATTATTGATATGTGGTGAATCAACGGTCGCATGTGCTCCATTGCTATTCTCAACATTCTCGGATGTCATTTTCAGATACTGCCACAAAACTAAAGGTTAATTGACATGTAACATATTATCCATATATTCTGACCGACCAATTAAATACAAAAAAACTTAGGTAGGTCATACTAGCAAAGTAATTCCCCGTCTCTCCCCTCCTAGTTCTATTCTCACATCTTAGCCAGGGATCATATCCCTAAGCTTTGATACCAACTGTGACGCCCCAAAATTAGGTATACATCACCCATCTTGAGTCGCCAGATACATGGTACAGAATTTAAATACAACTTAATAATACAATTGTCGTGTAAAATGCGACAAAACATAAACTGTGAGTTTGAATACAAATATTGTCTACTAGAGAGTATAAAAACTCAAAAGGAGTCCTCGTTATAATTATTATCACACTATTTCACATAATAGTGAGGACTACTAATGCAAACATCTAGGACCATCACTCTGTTCCCCGACTAGTCCCAGCTACATTCTCATTTCCTGAAGAGAATAATGAAAGAAAGGGTGAGCTCAACTAGCCCAGTAAGAAATATTATGACTAAGATAATGCAGAATAATTTATCGTTAGCCTTCAACAGTGTTAAACTGATAAAATATAATAACTATCAAGTTTAACTGCAGCGGAACAAGCAATTCATTAGAAGAGTCAAGTAGGGAATAAAATCTACTATGTTCTATGATTTAAAAGGTTTTTCATCACTTTTATCACTGGACTCAAATTTTAATAAATAATCCACATCATCGAATCACCCCTGCACTACAGCCAAGGATATTCTTTAGTATCACGACCACAAATTATCCATGCACTACGGGCTAAGGACATTCGTGTATTCATTAATGGTCATGATCATGCCAACAATCATTCCCATCAATGCACTACGGGCCAATGAGGACTTTTACCACATCATTTGTAACGCTACTATCATGATTACAATCGAATAATCCTCGGTCATAATCATACCAAGTCCATCTATGCACTACAGCCACGATGACTTTCAACAAAATATAAACATGAGGATGATGACAATGATATAAGAATTTAATAAAACAAGTTCAAGAATTAATTTATCCAGGAACTAATAACGTCCAAATTGTCAACATGATACTTCTTCGTAGAGTAAATTTTCAAGAATGCTCTGAAGAATATTTCCATGAAAAGATACTAGATGAAGCACAAATATCAAGGATATTCCACGAATTTCATGGAGTATAGAAGTCAAAGTTTTAACCAACTGAGTATAATAAAGAATGGAATAACAAAAGAAATCACCATGCATGAGATAGACCGCATAGGTAGGTTATTCCAATGTAATTATAAATAAATACGAAACCGGTCCAAATGTAATAAGTATAAAACGCATGCATGATGTGATATTCCAATGAATAATAAAGAATGGAACCAGTCCCAAGAAAATGCATGCATGTGATATATTCTAATGTAATAATAAAGAATGGAACCAGTCCGACGTAAAAAGCAGCCCATCGATACAAAGTTATTCCAACAAAATAATAAATAATGGAATAATGTAAGTTCTCTTCATGAATACAAAAGAAATAATACCCCTTACCGTAAAAGAAACTGAATATAAGAATAGGGAAGTAGCAGAATACTTTTCTATAGTTTCTCTATAACTTTTCTCTCTAGAGTTTCAGTGAATTCATAAGAAATAATGAAGGAATGAGCTTTTATTTATAGAAGAATGGACCTCATAGTAACTAACTTATGAACGTCCCAGATTGATTTACTTTAAACGGACGATCCAGATTGGTTTACTATTAAAACTTAAAGCAACGGTCCATACTGATTTACTATTAAAACATAAAACAAGTGATCCATATTGATTTACTATTATAACTATCCATTAGCGGTCCATATTGATTTACTATTATATTTTCAACCAACTATCTGAAAAATTAGCACATCTCCTCATGTAATAATATTGTACCCAAAAATAATTTGGACCGAAAAAAATATATTTTATGGGTGAATAGTACTCCGTGAATAGTAACTCGTGAATAGTACTCCGACACGAAAAGTGTCCCGAATACCCGATTGAACAATATATTCTTCAGACATCAATTATTATCGAAACAAATGTCGATTCCCACTAACACAAATAATTCCAACACTATAAAATTCATCTTTAATCAACACGAACTTATTCATCATTAATATTATAATTCACAATATTTAACAACCAGGTCATTCCCAGGAAAGAGGGGGCTTTCCGATAAGGATTTCTCCTTATTGGCGTGAAATTAGGTGACCAAACCTCTCCTTGACAGAACTTCTAGACATTTTCAATATTGCAAATAATAATATGAATAACTTTGTCGTCTCAATCATTGATTTAATAATATATCCTATTATGCAGATGATACTGTAACAATAATTGAATCAATAATATGAGATATATGATGCAGCAATTACTGTAGCAATAATTGAGTATAACTGAGTGACTTCTCACATAAGCATCAACAATCAATACCGTGTGCTACCGCAAGCAACTACGCCAGACATCGCATTTTTAACACCGTGTTTCAACAGTTAACGGTAAAACTTCCGTCGTTATTTTCATAAAGTATTTTTGTCGTTTTTTAACTACGACAATACTTCCGTTGTGGGGTCCACCAATGATTGTGCCATTTTACGAATATTCCCTGTTAAAATGAATATTCCCCATCCAATCGAATATTATATAACCACTTGCTTACTTTGCAAAATTTGTAAATATTACCCACAAATATAACATTATATCAAATCAACACCATAATATTCAAAAATATTATTCGAGAAAATTATTCTTTATTCATAAAAGTTGGGGTCTTACATTATGTGTATATATGGTTTTAACCAAGTGTCGCATTACATTATTGCATTTCATTGTGCAAATGCTGAGAATTATTCTCTTGTCCCATAATAAGAGTCCCATTTCATTTCTTCCATGTGAAAGCAAAAAGAAGCTAGCAAGCCTACTCTATTCTTCATCTCAAAATCATCAATCTAGAGCAATAAGTGGATGGGGAGTGGGATTCATGATTGAATCAACAACTCTCACCAACTCTTCCTTAACCCTTGTGTATTCTTGAAAGCCAATGGTTTGATTTGTGAGGTAATGGCATTATGTAGTTAACTAATCTTCTATAAATAAGATCTTCCCCTTCTTTGTTGCAATTTGCTGAGAATTAGTTCATATAGAGTGAGTATAGAGCAGCTGAATTGAGTCACAAAGGTATAATTTCCATTCCCATTCTTAATTTTGATAAATTGTTTAATGGGTTGATTCTTTGATTTAAGCATGTATTTGTTGATATTTGATTTGGGTTATGTCTCTTAGTGTTATACATACTTATAAATGTGTTGGATTATGTTAGAAATAATTTTTATAAGAATTTTGTATGGTGGGTTGCTAAACTGCCGAACAGAGCAAGCTACTGTCTCTGATGCAAGCATGGCGCAGTTGTGCCCTAATTGTACTAGGGTGCTTGTACCTTGTTGTGCGAACTGCCACCAGACTGATGTTTCTTTGTTTAATTTACATTCATGCTAACTTATTAGTACATGGTAGAACAAGCTTGTAAACTGGTTTAAAATGCACATGTAAGAACATGCATATACGGTGAACAAGTATAGCAATGATAGACACAATACTTGTGGTCTTGAAATGAGATTTGTGCTTTCAAAAGTGAACTTTGTCATGAACACATCATGTGAGCATTTTGACTTTATGAACATGATAATATGGTTTATATTGACATGAAATGCAAGACTAAAGTGATTGAACACACTTGCATACATGATTGAAAGTTAAGACTATTTCAAAGATAAGAAACTTAAGGCTTTTCAAAGAGAACTTGACGAAGACTTTTATCTAATAAGTTCTGACTATTTGAGCATGCATATGTGACCTTATTATATGTTGTAAATGCATGAGAGTTATATGCTAATATGCCTTGTATATGCTAAATTGACTTAGTGTAAAATTCAAAGAAAATTAGAATGAAGAAGCTAATGTCATCAAGAAATGAGTAAAGTACGTTATGACCATGCAAGCATGTATATTAGTACTCATTATGCCTATAGATATATTGGCATGAACATTGTTTGATTAATGTATGGTTTTCACTTATTTACACATAGTCATAAAAGGGAAATTTCTAAAATATGAACTATGTGAGTAAAGTATGCATGTGTTGTCTATATACAAGCATGACTACTGAGTATTGAATGATCAAGTTTTAAGGCACAAATGATTACATGACCTTTTTGTGTTTTAATGACATATAATGTGTAAGTTAAACTTGAAGTAGTAAACTCAAGTATGTCATGTGCTATGTGAAACTCTAGCATGTATATATGTTAATATGTATGTATAGGTGTATGTTAGAGTTGGATCAAGTCGGAGAGCGATGACTCAACCTTGGTGCAGCGAGGGACGTCAGTAACATTCGCCTTCCCTAAGCCTAGAAACGAGCTCAAATTGCCAGCAATCCTACTGCTTTTCCCAGATTCTGTTTTTGGTTCTGAAATTTAAGGCATGCTTATATGATTTCTTTACCTTATAATATATGACCAATATGTCATATAATGTGTTGAGTAGCATGCTATGTGATGACTTGATTGTTGTTAGTATAAACACAAACTAGTTTACACATACTAACTAAAATGATCAACATGATAATGTTAGGTCATTTCAACGCAAGTAATTAAAGCTAGATTTTATTGTAGCTGAGCAAACAGGCAAGTTCCCTAAACTTACTCCAATTATTATTAAGCAAGTTTCCTTGAACTTCACTCTTTGGTTATGCAAGTTCCTTAAATTCTTACTCTTTTACTTAAGCAAGTATCCGAACATTATTTTATTGCATTGCAGTTTCCCTAACCTTACTCAAATTTATATTGAGCAAGTATTCTAACACTATTTTATTGTGTTATAGTTTTCTAACTTACACACTTTGTTTGTTGTGAAAGTTTCTTATCCTTCTCATATTGTATTAAGTAGGTTATTGTTGAATTGAAAGTATTCATTTAAGCTTGAATCTTATTTCCAAGCATGCTATTAAGTGGTTTAATTACTTTACAATTATTTCACATCGATATTATTGATATTCACACTTAGTGCACTTGAGTTCGTACAGTCTTGGACTTGTACATCATTTAAAGTTTATTAATTCTTGAACTATGTTAGATAGAGTCTGAACCTTTGTTCGGTCAGATAAATGTATGAAGTTTTATAAAAGCTATCCAAACCAATTGATGGTAAGTATTCTTAGACTGAAAAGAACACCCCTTTCTATGATAGGGGAGTACCAAGTATCTAATATAAGATACAAAGAGCAGATTTAAATGTTATCCATATACATGGTGTACGCGAGGCTGATCCCCTCAAGTACTTATTCTTTAGCCAGTAACCAAAGGGTCAATTAGCTATTGATTTCATTGGAGTGTTATAGTTCAAAGTCTACTTGACTAGAAATTATTCTAAAAGCAATCATTATCTTTGCTTCTAATATTCATATTGTTAAATCCTTCAGATATTCATATTGTTGAATTCTTTGTCAAACATTTTCCTTTCATCATGATATATCCTTATTGTTGTATTTAAACTTGTTGAGCAAACTTGTTGCTCATCCTAGCTATATCACGAATTATATTACAGCTAAGCCCGAGACCTCGGGAAAGGACAAGGGTAAAGGAAAGATGTAGGATAGTCGCCAGGAGCAGAATTTATCTTATGCTTAATTTAAATTAATGTTATGTAATATGAACCCTAAGTACTATTATAGGGTATGTTTGAAAGATTGTATTAAGGTTATCGAATCATGGGACTAGTAACACCTTTTGAATGAACGACATACGTTTATTATTTTCCACATTTTAGTTATCGTATGTTGTTTAGAGGAGGATGTTTGTATTTTATTGTGATGACCGAACCGAGGTCAGAGGACCCGGATTCGGGGGTGTCACAGTACTCAATTCGTAGCATTATAGAATTGTGTACATAGTGAAATGGGCAGAGTTTTCTCGCTTTTGCTCTTCTTAAAATGGCTAACCCAAGGCCTCTATTTATAGAACTGATGGCCGCGGGTCTACTTGCATCTTCCCGGGTTACCTCGGGGCATGTGGGTCCTACCATCTCGAAGTACGTGCACTCATGCAACGCGTTTTTGGCTCTAACCTTCATAAATTTCAATTCGGGCATCCGATTGAGGGGTGGTATACCTTTGGACATCCGGGCATCTGCATGATAACTTCTTTTACTATGTAACTGTCGACCTAAATCAACAAAGCTCGGATGTCCAAAGGCATAGCACGCCTCAATCGGATGCCCGGATTGAAAATTATGAAGGTTTGAGTGGACAACGCATTGCACAAGTGCACGTACTTGGAGACGATGGGATCCGCATGACCAGAGGTAACCCGGGCAGCCGCAGGTAGACCCCCAGCTGTCACGGGTAAACCCCGCGACCATCAGGTCTATAAATAAAGACCTTGGGTTGGCCATTTGAAAAAAGAAAAAAGGCGAGAAGACTCTGTCCATTTCAGTTCATAAAGACATCTAGAGTACTCTAAACTGAGTGATTCTTCTTTTTAAATACTTGTAAGCTCGTTTTTTACAACATACTAAAATTTAACCGGTGAAAACTGAGTTTTCAGGCGTCAAAAGCTATCTGAAGTCTTCTTGGCAGCCCACTGTAAGATATTTTAGATTTTAAAGCTTTTTCTCACTTCTATACATATATATCTACTAACGTTGAGAGTCGCATTGTGTGGGTATGCCCGGATCATCGATCCATGGCTTTTTATTGCTTATATATATAAATACTTATATATATATTATTATCGAACTATTCTTCGATTGAGCCCGAATATATTATTTGGAGTGTTTACTGCTTTTGTATATGTATATATATATATATATATATATTTTTTTTTCTTTTCATCAAACTCTATTTGATCGAGCTTGGATATACATCCAGTGCGTTTACAACTTTTATATATATATATATAAATACTTATATATACATTGTTATCAAACTCTGTTTGATTGAGCCTGGATATACATCTGGTGCATTTACTGCTTATATATATATTGTTATCAAACTTTGTTCAATTGAGCCTGGGTGTGATATCCGGTGCGTTTACAACATATATATATATATATATATATATACATTTCTGTTAGGCTTGGAGATCACTTCGTGGCCATTTACGACATATATATATATATATATATATATATATATATATATATATATTATATTATACCTAATATTTACTAAATCTTATTTCTCACTTTGAATTTGTTCATGGTGACTAAACTGGAACCGTTGAAGCTGGAATAGTTTAGATTTACTCAAATCTGATTCATTTTCTAGCTTTTACTACAGGCTAGATGTGTCTCAATCGGGCTATTTCTCCCTTTAACCGGTTCATGGTGACTAAACTGGAACCGATGAAGCTGAAATAGTTTAGATTTATTCAAATCTAGTTCTTGTTTTAGCTTTTGTACATGTTACTTGTTCATGTGAACCTAAGAATCATGTTATCATAGATTAAGTTTTTGAATCTAGATTCGGTTCCCGTGATGAACATTTTCAGCTAAAACTAGCTTGTAAATTATTCACGGTGTCTGAATTTCCTTAGATGGCTCTCATGCCCACAACGAGTTCGGCACTACTATGTATCTTATTTTCTCGAAGATGCTTCACATCTTGAAAATAAAATCAACCTAGCCGAACACTTAATAAAATGGAAGTATCGAATGCCTCAATTACTATTGAGGATAAGGGTTTAAAGAACTGCTATATTTTGTTAAAATTGAACTTTTATACAAAAATCAAACCCTTTGTATATAGGTTTGAACGAGGCATAACACTACTTCCTAACAACTGCACATAGACCTAGCACACACACGCACACACGTACATTGATAAAAGTTTTAAAATGGAAAGTGGCGGTAATCGTGTTATCATGGAAGTCGGGGGGGGGGTACCTAACACCTTCCCTTGGCTTAATCAAGCCCCCGGACCCTAATGAATTTCAGTTTTGCAGACCAATTAAACAATGTCACATCACTAGGTCTTTGTGCAAACATTTTCTCTGTTAAGTTGGTGCAACTATTTAAAAATAACCAACTGGCAACTCTTATAGTCAAATCGTCGACATATACATGTCGGACCTTTTCAAACTTCTTTTTTCAAACAAATCTCACCTAACATGAGAACACCAAAAGATAAGAACAGAAATGGACAAATAAAAATCCCAACGTCAACAGGTGGGAACTCTGCTGGGGACTCCAGTAAGAGGGCTTAAGCTACTATTAAAGCTTTTTAAAACTTTTATTTGCTTATATGTGGATCCTGCATTTACATTTTAATGAATGTGTACTAATTCTTTATTTACTGTACTTAGTGTTTCACACCATATCTGCATGTGATATTAGTGCTTCGCACATGTCATCATTTCCATACGGTGAGACGCGACGTATGTGAATGTATGTTGTGTGGTCCCTCCGGAAGGAGGCTATCCTGTCGGTGTTTGATTACTGGACTCGTCGAGAGACTAATTCCACGAGGTTCGGAAAGGCACTACCCAGATTCGCTCAAGTTGAAAGATCGGATTAACTTCCCATCAAGTAAATTGCGATGATCTTGGGACCTTCATGCCAAAAAGCCGCGAGAGTAGACTAAAATAGGTCAGCCTTTGATAAACCAAATGTTGGGAGATTGCATATTTGAATTTGTTGTTCAAAGTGAATATTCGTTATTATATGTAAAGCCCTTCAAAGAATATATGTACAAGGACTTAGTGGTAGATCAAATCTGTTAGGTTGATCTGAGCTTTTAATGTTAATCATTCTTTAATGAATGTATACATGAAAAGATCAAAGCTGTTAGGTAAATCTATATCTTGAGATGTAATAGATATGCTTCAACAGAATCGTAGTCTATCGAGCTGATCAAGAGATTGCAGAAGCCAAGGCAGAATCGTAGAGCATTGAGAATCGTAGTGGTCCAAACACTTGCCGAGCCAAGTCAGAGATTGTAGTGTGCTCTCGGAAGAATATAGTTTGCAAGTAAAGCAAGCAAAAATTGTAGTTGTAGACACTCGAAATTTTCTTTTCCTGTTACTGACCATGCAGGAGGGAAAAAATGTCTTTTTCACACTCTAGAGATAACCCTGGAGGACCACAACAACAATTTTAACCTCGGAGATAGCCACGGGATATCAAGTTTCCAACCTCGGAGATAACCCCGGAAAAACAGTTTCCAACCCCGGAGTTAACCACAGGAAAGTCAGTTTCAACCCCAGAGATAGCCAGGGGGGATCAAGTTCAAACCCTGGAGATAACCCCAAGAAGTCAAGTCAACCTCAGAGATAACCTTGAGGACATTCAGAGTCAACAGCAGTCCAACCTCAGAGATAACCTTGAGAAAAGACTGCTACAACTCTGTGAAACCGGAGATAACCTTAGGAGGGGCAAAATGGTCATTTTGCAAACTCAACTTCACTTCAAATCAAATACACTCATTTAAACTCAAATTACTTCAAAAGAAGTCCCACGAGAACCATATCTTAACTCCGGAGAGCAAACTACGCAAAATGGCTCACTAGATTGCCTAACGAAAACCCAAAAATGCTATTTTGCTCATGGGCCCATCTTCCCAGAATCATAAAGGGAAAATCCTAGTGTAGCTCTTGGAATGAGCTTTCTGGAATGGTATGGCACGCTTCTATCGGACTCCCGGATTAATAGTTATGAACGACCGAGCGAACAACGCGTTATCCGAGTGTACGTACTTTGACATGGTGGGACCCACATTGTTGGGCATCCTGGGTATCTCGCGCAGCCGCAGGTAGACCTGCAGCACCCCCCTCTATATATATGGGGCTTGGGGTGGCTTTATTTGTAAGAGAAATAGCGAGGAAACCCTGTCCAATTTGCTTTATGCACACTATAAACTGAGTGCTTTCTTATTTTAAACACTTGTGAGCTCACATATAGCTACTTTTGTACCGGCGGGAGCCGAGTGTTCATCCCTTTAAAGATATAGAAGTCTTCTTTGGCAGCCCACTGTAAGCCTTCTCACACACTTTAAAGCATTTCTCTTCATGTTTGCACACACCCTTCTTCACATTGAGAGTTGTGTTGCGTGTGTTTGCCCGGACTTTGGTCCGTGATTTTATTTCAGTTTGTATATATATATATATATATATGGACTAACATTATTGAGTTATCGGTCTGGAGCGTTTATTTGCTTATATATGTATACTTATATATATATATATATATATATATATATATATGAATCGTAATGTCGGACTTTGTTCGATGAGCCTGAGACTTACATTTGGGCGTTCTTGCTTTAATATATATATATATATATATATATATATATATATATATATATATACACTTATATATATTAACCGTTTCTCGACTTTGTTCGATGAGCCCGGATTTTACATCCGGAGTGTTTATTTGCTTATATATATATATATATACATTTATATATATGAACTGTTGTCGAACTCTGTTCGATGAGCTTGAATTTTATATCCGGTGCGTTTATCGCTTATATATATATATTTATTTAGTCCCGTCTGAAGTTTACTTTGTGGTGGTTGATCATTTTTACAGCTTTCTTTACGTTTTGTCCCGCCTTGAGTTTCCACCGTGGCGGTTGATGGCTTTTACAGCTTTGTTTACATTTTCTGATCCCCCGTGGAGGTGCTTCGTGGCGGCTGATCATGTCTGTATATATATATATATTTATAAATTATATATATATATATATCTACTTACTGCTTTCATAAAAATTACGGCATCATCTGAGCCTAGGAATCATGTGATCACAGATTCAACCTACTGGATCTAGATTCGGTTCTCGTGATAGATATTTTCAGCTATAAACAGCTTGTAAATTTATTTGTGGTGTCTGAATTTCCTCAGATGGTTTTCATACCCACGAGGAAGTCGACATTATTTTGTACATTATTTTCTTATAGATGCTTCGCATCTCGAAAATAAAAGCAATCAAGCCGTACACTTAATATAAAATGGGAGTGTAAAAGGTCTCAATTTTTATTGAGCACAAGGGTTTGAAAAACCTCTTTTATAAAACATCACTGTCATATCTTGTTAAAACTGAATTTTACATAAATTCAAACCATGTGTATATAGGTGCGAACGAGGCCTCGCATTACTTCCAAATAAACAGCACATTAACCCACCCACTCACACACACACACATTTAGATAATAGTTTCTTGTAAAATGGCGGTCACCGTGGTAACACGGATGTCGGGGGGTGCCTAACACCTTCCCTTCACATAATCAAGTCCCCAGACCCTAATGAATCTCAGTTTCACCGACCCGTTTAATAGTGTCACATCATTGGGTCAATGTGAAAACCTTTTCTCGGTTGTGTTGGTACAACCATTTAAAAAACTAACTGGTGACTCTTAACAGTCCATCGTTGACATTATACATGTCGGACCTTTTTCACTTGTTTTTTCAAACAAATCTCACCTAACATGAGAACACCAAAAAACAAGTAACAAAAGGGACAACTAAAATCCCGACGTCGACAGTAGTGCGCCAGTACTGAAGAGAAATCATAGTGCTCTCGTTTGCTCATATCGGATCAAGCACTAAGGTGGCAAGACATCCACAATCAGAATCATAGAGCTTCGTATGTTTGTGTCAGAAGCATCGAGCCTTGTCCATTTGTTCAAAGAATAAATCACAAAAAATATGGAATGGGTTATAAACGTTGAAGTCCTTGGGAGTCCCAATGACACAATAGTCATCCTTAGTATATAACAAAGAAACGTATTGAAGAAGCTAAGGAAAGGACTTTGGGTCAGCAGAAAACACCTTTTCAGGTGTTAGGTGAGACATCAGTATGATGTTTCAGTGGGCCAGACTGTAAATCAAAAGTTGTGCAAAAAGTCTCCCTCAAAGCACAAAAATGTCAAAAACATTTAATGCTTCAACGAATGTCTTCAACGGATACATTTCAAAGGCATCATATATACAAAACATCGGCAGATGAAAGAAATTAAGCAAGCATTGAACAAAAACGATGAAGAACACTCAACGCTCAACTCTACGATATGAAAAAGAAAAGCTTTCTAAGCTACTCAGTTCTTTCGAACACAAGCTTAACGGCAACTGAGTAGCACCATTCAAGAAATCAACTATTATCAAGTGAAGTAAGAAGGTCCAAGTTAGAAGGACTTGAAGAGTTCTAAGTGAACTGAGAAGTACCAAGTCTGCTGGACTTGAAGAGTTCAAAAGTGAACTAAGAAGTTCCAAGACTGCTGGTCTTGAAGGAATCTGTGAGACTCAGAAAGTGTAAAGATATCCTTAGTGGATTTCCTACTCGAGGAGTAGAAGAGTGGACTAGTAGCTTTAAGTGCTCTGAACCACTTAAAAACATTGTGTCTCCTATAACTGCTATAACTTCTTAACTCCTATCAACTCGTTATATCTTAAAGAGAAAACAAACAAATCTCTAATTCCAATGTGTTTAAATCATTATCTAAACTAGCAAGTATTTTGTGAAAGAATTTTTAAAATATCTATTCAACCCCCCTTCTAGATACCTATTGCGCCTCTTGGAACTAACAATTGGTATCAGAGCAAGTTCTATCAAATAGCCTACAAATATTAAGTAGATCGAATGGCACATCTGATAAGTGAATCAAAGACTGGAGGGGGCAGCAAGCCACCTATGTGCAACAAAGATAATTTTGCCAACTGGAAAGTTCGTATGCAAGCCTACATGGATTCAATAGATGAAGATCTATTTGAAACTGTTAGGAATGGGCCCTATGTTCCTACAAAGCTTGTACAAACATCAGACGATCCAAACAGAATTCAAATCAAGGTCAAAGAAGAATGGACAGACAACGAGAAGAAAGTTGTTCAACTCAACAAAAAGGCCAAGAATATTTTGTTCCAATCTCTAGAAGATGACCTGTTTGAAAATGTGGTCAATAGCAAAATAGCAAAGGAAGTATGGGAATCATTGCTCATCATGCATGAAGGAACAGAAGAGGTCAGAGAAAACAAGCAATCTCTTCTGACTCAACAATATGAAATGTTTGCCCACGTTCCAGGAGAAAATGTCAATTCCACCTATGAAAGATTCAATATTCTGCTCAACTCTCTTCGAGCCTTTGGAAAGATCTATCCAAATAAAGATCTAATAATCAAGTTCATGAGAGCCTTACCTAGCAAGTGGGATGACAAAACCACTGCCATCAGAGAATCAAAGAATCTCCATGAAATGACTATTCAACAGTTATATGATAACCTTCTCATGTATGAACTAGAGCTGACTCAATGAGCAAAAACTCTATCTGAAGGAAGAAGGAAGGACAAAGGAGTTGCTCTCAAAGCAACAGATAACAGCTCCAATGAAAACACTGAAAATAACTCTGACTATGGCGAAGATGATGATGAGGACTTTGCAATGCTGGTAAGAAGACTCAAAAGGTTTATGCGTCAAGGAAGAATAAGCAAACCAAAGAAAGTCAACAACTACAGTAGCCAGGAGCAGATAAATGACCTATGCTACAACTGCAAGAACCCTTGCCATTTTATTGCAAACTGCAACAAACCTCTTAGAGAAGAATCGAAGAGGAAATCAAATTCAAAGAAAGAATTCAAAGGCAACAAAAGACCTCAGAAGAAAGATAAAGGTCTTGTGGCTGGAGGATCGTGGAGTGACTCAGACAACGACTCAACTCCTGAATCTGGAGATGATGAAGATCCTCAAATGGCAAATTTTTGTCAGATGGTCAAACATGCAAAGGATAAGAAGATATCTGACATTCATGAAGTAAGTATAGATGAGGTATTTGACTTTAACTCTCCTGATGTAGACATTGATGATTTAAGAACTGCACTACATGGCATAACATCTGATCTGCATCAACATATGAAATGGTTCAAAGTTCTGTCCAAAGATTATTCTCTTCTTCAAAATGAGAAAGGGAAAATTCAGAAAGAACTGGAAACAACCCTTATAAGTACTGACTCTCTCTAAGTTTGAAGCTAAGAATAATCTCTTAAAACAGACCAATGAACTCAATGCACAAAGAGAGTCAAGTCTAACCTCTAAAATTGAGGAACTAGAAATGACAATCTCTACATGGAATAAATCCTCTTCATCCATGGACTCCCTAATCTCCAGTCAGAGAAGTGCATCTGACCGAACAGGTATAGGTTTTGGGGAATCTACCTCAGAACCATATACGGAAAAGATAAAGGAAACTAGTTCTAGTAATGCTTCAAGTTTTAGTAGAAGCATTACATTTGTGAAATCCTCACAGAACGAAGAACCAGTCCAACCCTACTCTTCTGATCCAATGCATATTCCAAGGAATAAAGGATCCCATGCTGGCCTAGGTTTTAGAAAAGAGAAGAGTAACTTAGTCACTACTCTCAAACCTCAAACGATCGTAGAGTCGAGTAAAATCAACTCCATGAACCAACTGGGAAGGAATAGTAGAGGTAAGCTTCACTCCTCAAAAATCATGAAACACAAGGACACGTGGAAAAAGGAGAGCCAGTATAAAGGAAGGATTGCTAATAATCCACATAAGTCCAAATGGAGGAAGAATCCCCATACACGCACAAGCATGCATCATATTAGATGCTTTGTATGTAATAAGGTTGGTCATAAGGCTGCAATATGCGACCATTATCCTTTGCATGTGAGCCCCAAAATTAAGCAGATTTGGGTTCCCAAGGGTACTAACAAAGTAGGACCCATGCAAGTATGGGTACCAAAATGAAAGTTTAATCTTAACACATGAACAGAGCTCCACGATCACAACCTAGTATCTGGACAGTGGATGCTCAAGGCACATGACCGGGAATAAAGCCCTCCTGTCTAACTACACAGAGAAGGAGGGTTCATCAGTTGTCTTTGGAGACAATGGCTCTGGCAAGACAAGAGGATATGGCTCAGCTGGGAATGGTGTTGTGTCCTTCAGTAAAGTAGTCTATGTGGAAGGATTACAACACAATCTTCTGAGTATAAGCCAACTCTGCGACAAGTGTCATCAAGTCACCCTCCTCAACAATCAATGTCAAGTCAGAGATCTAAAGACATCCTCTATAAAGCTGACCGGAACAAGAGAAGGAAATGTCTACACTATTAATCTTGACCAACTGAGCTCGGACGCGACAATATGCTTTCTGGCTAAAGCATCTAAATAAATGAGCTGGTTATGGCATAGAAGACTGTCTCATTTCAACTTCAAAAACATGTCTAAACTGGCCTCCAAGGCTCTAGTAGCAGGCTTACCCAAGTTCAGCGTCGTCAAAGAAAGGCCGTGCAATGCCTGTCAACTTGGAAAGCAGACTAGAAGCTCATTCAAGAGTGAAACTGTCAACTAAATTTATAAGCCTCTGCAGCTGCTTCACATGGATCTATTTGGGCCAATCCCAACAACAAGCCTTGGAGGGAAGAGATACTCATTGGTCGTAGTGGATGACTACACCAGATTCATATGGGTGTTCTTTCTAAACTCAAAAGATGAAAAAAGCTCCCAACTAATCAAAATGTTTAGACTTGTGATGAACGAGAAAGGGGAGAAAATCAAGGCTATAAGGAGTGATCATGGCAGTGAATTCGACTACTCTGAGATGGACCAGTTCTGCACAGACAATGGCATCAGTCACAACTTCTCAACTCCACGAACTCCTCAACAAAATGAAGTAGCTGAGAGAAAGAATAGATCATTAATAGAGGTTGGACGAACTCTATTAGCAACAACTCATCTGCCTGAATACTTCCGGGTGGAAGCTGTCAACACTGCATGCTACACTCAGAATAGATCGCTCATACACTCTACGATAAAAAAGACTCACTACGAACTGTGGAAAGGAAGAAAGCCGAATGTCAGCTACTTTCAGGTATTCGGTTGTGCATGCTACATTCTCAATAATGGGAAACAGTATCTAACAAAGTTCCAACCCAAGTCAGATGAAGGAATCTTTCTTGGATATGCCACAGACAGTAAGGCCTATAGAGTGTTCAACAAGAAAATGTTGAGTGTTGATTTCTCGATTCACATCATCTTTGATGAAACAGACTTGACAAAATAGTGTCTCAGGACACTACGAATGACAGTTCAGACACTACGAATGAGGTTGTCGAGCTCAACACCACGATCGTAGTTCTAGAAAATGAAATCGTCGAGCAAGGAAATGAGATCGTAGAGAGGACTACGTAAAAAAATGAACCTCGACATAAAGAAGTAGAAATTGATCTTGAAGGTCTCGGACAAGAAGGCATCAGGACAGATGTTCCAACAGGAAATAGATTGGCAAAAGATCACACTCAAGACTTAATCATTAGAGATCCAAATACAAGATTCAAGATAAGAGCTGCCACTCAGAATGAGTGTTTCTATTTAACCTTTCTATCACAAATGGAACCCAAGAAGATAGAAGATGGTATGGAAGACTCCAGATGGATAGAAGTCATACAAGAAGAACTACATCAAATTAAAAGAAGCAAAGTGTGGAGATTAGTTCCAAGACCAAGAAACCATCCAGCCATTAGCACCAAGTGGGTCTTCAAAAACAAGATGGATGAAGATGGAGTAATAACAAGGAATAAAGCAAGACTAGTGGCCAAAGGTTACTCTCAAGAAGAAGGAATTGACTACGACGAGACCTTTGCACATGTTTCCAGATTAGAAGCCATGAGAATATTCCTTGCCTTTGCTGCTCACATGAAATTCAAAGTAATTTAGATGGATGTCAAAAGTGCATTCCCGAATGGTGAACTTCAAGAAGAAGTATAAGTAGAGAAACCTCCAGGTTTCATTAATCCAACCCTCTCTAATTATGTCTATAGATTAGACAAAGCCTTATATGGTCTTAAATAAGCACCTAGAGCATGGTATGAAACATTAACTAACTTTCTTATTAAAAATAGCTTCACTTGAGGTAGAGTAGATACCACATTATTTCTTAAAAAGCATAAAGACAAAGTCTTATTAGTTCAAATATATGTTGATGACATTATCTTTGGCTCTACTAATGAAAAATTATGTAAGAGATTTGCCAAGCTTATGCAGAGCAAGTTTGAAATGAACATAATGGGTGACCTAAACTTCTTTCTTGGATTGCAAGTAAAGCAGACTGATGAAGGAATCTTCATAAACCAAGCCAAGTACATTAAAGACTTACTTAAAAAGTATGGCATGGAGTTAGCCTCTCCCATGAAAACACCAATTGCTCCAGCAACAAAGCTTGACAAAGATGAAAAAGGTAAAAGTATTGATATAACTCAATACAGTGGTATGATAGGCTCTCTTTTATATCTAAATGCCAGTAGACTAAACATAATATTTACAACATGCATATGTGCTATATTTCAAGCTAATCCTAAGGAATCACACTTAACAGCTGTAAAAAGGATTTTTACGTATCTCAAGGGTACACCTCACTTGGGACTTTGGTATCCAAAGGAGGCCTCCTTTGAACTGACAGGATATACAGATGCTGATTTTGTAGGTTGTAAACTAGATAGAAAAAGTACAAGTGGCATATGTCAGTTGCTAGGAAACAGACCAGTGTCCTAGTTTAGCAAGAAGCAAAACTCAGTATCTACTTCAACTGCAGAAGATGAATTCATTATTGGTGGCAGTTGTTGTGCTCAAATCTTATGGATGAAAAATCAGCTAGCAGATTATGGGTTTGATTTCAAATCTATACATGTTCATTGTGATAACACAAGTGTCATAGCAATAACAAATAATCCTGTCATGCATTCTAGGACTAAGCATATAGAAATAAGATATCATTTTATTAGGGATCATGTTCAAAACGGAACCATATCTTTACAATACATCCCTACTAAAAATCAACTTGATGATGTCTTTACAAAGCCTCTAGATGAATCAAGATTTAATAAATTGATAAGTGAATTAGGTATGCTAAATCTACAACCATAAAATCTATGCTCTAGTTTATGCTAATCATGCAGATATAAAGGCTATGTTCAAAATCGTAGAGATAACTAAAGAAAGTCCATGATCGTAGAGTTGTCTTGACATGAAGGACCACGATCGTAGTGCTTCCTCGTCATGACAAAGAAGAATCCTGTGACGACAACATCTCCAACAAATCCAAGCAACCCCTTTGTCAAGCGCCTCAAGGACAAACCTGATCCTTAGTTTATCCTAAGAGATTGGCCTTTCTTGAGCTACCTTGACTAGGAAGGAATGCTGAGTCAAAGTTCATCACCAAGACCAAGGCAGACAACGTTCGTAGAGCAGATTCAGCAATGGACTTAACGATCGTAGTTCAAACCTCAACGGCCGTAGTGCTACCTCGACGATCGCAGTCCTCCCAAAGGATACAGTAGCTCAAGAGGAGCTAAGGGCAAATCAGTATATTCCACATTAGTTAAAATTGTGGAGTCAAGCATAACATGACACATGCCCCACTAAGCAGATAGAGAGGAGGGAAGTTATAAATACAGTTTGAAAATATCTTTTTGAAAATTCATCTCAGAAGTTCAAAAAGGCTATTCCTCTTTCTCTCTCTCTCTCTCTACAAACAAAAATCCTAGCTTTCTAAAAAGCTCAACCAACCTCAGTGCAAAGAAATCAATGGCGGCCTCAAATGTTATCAGTGGTTACAGACTCTGCTTCGACGAGTTCAAGATAACTGACCCTCAATTTCACAAGATTCTATCACTGTTAAAGAAAGCTGGTCTTGAAGAAGCTCTACGTACCATCACATGTGTAACACCCGAGATTTTTGGATTTTGAATGAATTAAATTCTTATTTGATTATGTGGATTAAATAAATTTAATTGATTAATTATGTGAGTAAGATAATTGAAGGTCGTTCGATGACCTAGAATGTGTGGATGTGGTTAGTATTCTGACTTTGTGCTAGGATTAATTATTTTGATTTATCAAAACAGAAATAAATGTTTTCTGAGAATTTTTTTGTAAAAACACTATTCATCTGATTTTGCTCGGAGCTTAGGTTTAAAATTCTAAGAAAACACGTAATGATAGAATATGAAGATATAATGGAATATCCGATAATATTTTCGTTATGGTAAACGAAGTTTTCGCCTACAGACTTAAAACCTAAGGGTTAGTGAAAGAGATTTCTGAAAGGGAAAGGAAAGGTATATAATCATTTCAGTTATTATACGTATGAGATACGAGTATTATACTAGTTTGAATACGAGTATGGTATGAACAATAGTACGACGTATAATACGAATATCGTATGAGTACTAGACGAAGAGAATACGGAAGTTATACGCCTGGAATACGATTAGTTCTAATAGAGTAGGAGTTAAGGATGTTGTGAAAATTCAATTGGACTTGGATTAATAGCAAGCCCAATGAAGTATGGAATCAAGCCCAAGTTAAGGCCCAATGTTAGGTTATGTCAAGCCCAATCTAAGAAGTCAAACCGTGTATCAAACTGGCGGATCACGGGATGGGTAAAACCCATGGGGCAACCCATGGGATGGTCCATGGAGGGTGGGCCGGCCACTTGGCCAACAAGTAAAGTGATTACTTGGTGGCTAAGTTGTAGAGGAGGTGGAATAGTAAGAAGGTGGCCTCTTTGACCATTTTGCCCCCATTTTGAAATCATATAAATACAAAGCTTAGGTTGGACTTTTTGTGATTTACAAACATTGTCCAATATATATTGAGAAAGAGAAAGAGCTAGAAACACATAATCAAGCTACTTCCAAGCAAAACATAAGACGTTTACCAAAAACACGAAGAACGACAAAGGTAATAGTTCGTAGTCATTAATCTTCATCTTTTTTGATTTCTTTCTCGTAGAGAATTGTAGATTGGTGGGGCATGTTTAGTGAGGAGGAATAAGGATGACTATTAATAATGAATACATTGATACGTCATGACCGAATGGAAATCGTAAGGATTTACGTAAGTTAAAACCTTAGAAAGTTATGAACGTGAACTTAGTTATGATTGGACGATTTGAAAACCATCATAGCTAGGGTATTGCATATTGTTTGGTTAGGGTGTAGATGATGAATCAATGGAGTGTTCCATTTGATTTGGTTTATAGAACACGAGTAACAAAGTTATGGCGAATTTTACGAAAATAGACGTTAAACGTCGAAAATGTAGAAATCTAGGATTAAGGGTCACAAGTTGTCGTATGACTTGAAAACGTTGGTTTTCAATGCCAACACGTGAGATAGGGTATTCAAGAGTTGTGGACTAGAGAATCGTCGAATTTCGACTTATAACGAAGAAAACGAGTATTGAACGCTTGAAAATGATAACGAACGCTCAAAATGAACCAAAAGGTGAATTTTGAGTTAACGGATTCGAAAATATAAAATTCTTATATGAACACCTAGAGTATGTAATTTGTGAGATGTGGGCTTTCGAATGAGCCAATTCGGCTGTAAAATGAATAAGTTATGAAGCCAGGAATTCCGTTAAAAAAACCAACTGTCAAGACTAATCGATGCATGTGGGGGTGGCGGCATACGATACCAAACCCAAAGATAAAAGGGTCAGCTGGCCCAATACGGATCCTACCTTGTCCCCTGCTAATTAGTGCCGCAACACCGAAGATATACTAGAGTCTGGCGCCGCAGTGCCGATAGTGTAAAATAGTTGACCAAGTTAGGTTTTTATTCCCTTTGAATGTAGACCGAAGGTAAGACATGAATGTACTTAATGTACATGATAAGCTTGGCTTTAAATCACTTCTAAGTGATAATGTTAGAAGATTTAGTATGGTTTAATAAGAATTAAATGGAGAACGCAAAAGTATAAGCAAGTAAACTATGAATGATGATTCAAAGTTGGTATTTCACCAATGATGATCGAATGTCAGTTAATCACGTTAGAACGTTAACGAGCCATAACGAAGCATAGAAAGATGAATTTTCTTTATTAACAAAATAAATTCAAGTAAGACATAGAAGAGAAAGAAGTTGGTTAGAATAATAAAGTTAGTTGTTTGGTAACTAATTACAGTGTGCTATGTGAATATATCATGTAGATCCTGTAAAAACTGAGAATTGACTAAATATTATATTCGAAGAAGCTTGAAGGCAAGTTTTCTTAACGCTTGTCTAACCTCCATGTTAGTCAAGTTTTCTATGATTCATGTTCTGAAATGCATGAATGGTTTTAAAGAAAGAGTCGATACCTGTTTTAACTCGGCTAGACCAGTCTTGAAGGAATTATTGATTTGTTTACAAATCTTTCAATATAGAAATGTTAACGCTATCCTATGCCAAATATTTGGTATGGATGTAAAGGTAAGTTTGTCTATGAATAAATAAAAGTATTTTTATCGATTATTCGATGGGCACGCGAGGTTGCCAAAAGTTAAACGTAAATACGTTTAACGGAAGAGTGTTGATCAACATAGGGTACCATAGGCTGATCACCTAGATGTACTTGTAAGTAATGTCGAATGGATGGGTTTAGTGCCGGATGTCTTTTTCAAGTATGAAAAAGCAAGGAGTATGTTCATGGTCTTTTAACCGGTTCAGAATTCCTAAGATATTATATATATACTTTGGAATTATTGTTATGAGATGAGAAGTACGAGTCAATGCTTCATGGTGATTCATAGCTACTTGTTTAGTTATGAAAGATAATCATATAATTCTCGATGTGGTGTTTATATCATCCTTTGATAGACTTGTTGAGCTATTTATGCTCACTTCTTGCTTCAATTATATG
Organism: Panax quinquefolius; assembly: GCA_020205615.1. NCBI lineage: Eukaryota > Viridiplantae > Streptophyta > Magnoliopsida > Apiales > Araliaceae > Panax > Panax quinquefolius. Next base: position 34,403,833 of record CM035170.1, read on the forward strand.
ATTGCAGCTAAAGCCGAACGAACTGAGAATTCTAAAAGAGATAAGGGCAAGGCCAAGATGTATAGTTGATTATCTTGTAATAGACTAGAGTATTTGTATGTAATATACTTATGAATAACAAAGAATGTATTCGGTTTATGAACCTGGGAAAGGATTTATTACTATTGTAATAAGAATATAGTAAGTATACTCATTTTGTTGATCATCTCAATGGAATGACTGTATGAATTATAGTATCGTGTAGCACTATCTGTCGGGTTGGGAGATACCCAGATTTGGGGGCGTCACATGTTGGTATCAGAGCATTATGTTATAAAACTTAAGGGGGGAAGAACCTTAGGCTAATAACCTCATTAGGAAAGGAAAGGTCCGAAGAAAGTTAACTCGAGTCAAATGAGTTAATAAGGTATTGAGGAAACTCAGTACCGAAAGATTTAAAAGATGGAAAATAACCCTAAATGGATTAAATATGATTTGTGTTTATATTATTGTGTATTATGTACTAATCAATTTGTTATGTGTTATTGTAGATGCTAATCAATAGCTTGATGTATAGGGATATACATATGGTAAGTGAGGAGTCCGTGAATAGAGTAGAGCTAGTACATATGCCTGTAGCGGAGATACCTTTAGTGATTCTAGAAGAATCAGAGCCCGAGGATTATTTTTCAGAGGAGGACTATTCCGAGGAGACTATGGGATAGGCATCATATTTGAATATGATGATAGATGTGGATGATGATATGGAGGTATCATCGATTAATACGATAATGCCTGCATTAGAGTCGACACCTACAAATACGATGAGGGCGATGTACCTCTCAGTGCTTGATCGTAACGTGCAACTGCATATATGGTGCAACACCAGAAGGAAGAGATCAATGATCTCTATGGGGCCAAGGAGTCTGCAGAGTTAGACTTTGAGATAGAGCATGATGAGAAGGTGCTCATGACAGATAAGGCCAGAGACTATAAGAATGAGGTCATAGAACTTCGTAAGAAACTAGTTGAGAAAGACCAGAAGATAGCACGAATGTCATATATTAATGATAGTGCGCACGAGGATTTCATGCTTAAAATAGCTTGTTATTCTATTGAGTCGGACAGACTCGACATACTATAAGTCGAGATATTGTGTCGATTCTAGCGAACGAGAAGCATGAGAATGCTATTAGGCAGTATTAGAAGTTATAACGGTAAATATTTTTGTGTAGTGACGTAAAACCCTCTTTTGTATAATTAAAGGTTAGTCTTTTTGTAAATCCCAATTTTTGTGAAAGTCCATCGCGAGATATAAATGTAATAGCTTTTGGCTATGGAAAGCAAATTATAAATAGTTTTGACTATGAAGAAGCACCTTAATATAATGAAGTTTGTATTTAATGTGCTTTATTGTGTATGAGTTATTGTTCAGTTGTTCAGCGACTAATAACTAAGTAAGAAAATAAGTAATAACGAGACTTTATTTATTTAATCAGAAATGCCGCCAAGAAGAAGACAACGTAACCAAGAGGCAAAATCGCATAACGATAATCAGGGAGGTCCAAATAACACTATGCAAGAGTTCGTTAATTTATTAACGGCTGCATTTAACCAAGCCGGGGGTAGAGCACCCGCAGGACCTAGGGTAGCCCGAATGACTACCTTTAAGGAATTTTAAAGTGTAGGTCCACTTGAGTTCAAGGGAACGACGGACCCAATGGAGGCCCAGACATTGGTCAAGGAAATAGAAAAGGCGTTTCTTATTACAAACGTAGCTGAGGTGTAAAAGACCTCTTTTGCGACTTATATGATGAAGGGGGAAGCCAACTACTGGTGGGAGGCTCACCAGGGTTGGGCTAGAACTGATATTGTTACATGGGAACAATTTAAGAAGGTATTCTTCGAGTACTACTCCCCTACTAGCATGCAAGGGCGAATGGAGATTAAGTTCCTATAACTTATGCAAGGGGACATAACGGTTCCCCAATATGTGGCCAAATTCAATGAATTAGAAAGGTTTTCTCCACACCAAGTGGACACGGAAGAGAGGAAGGCTCGTAGGTTTGAGCATGTCCTAAAACCCTGGCTCTATAGTGGGATTTCAGTTTTTCAGAGTGCTTCCTATGGGACCATTCTGGAAAAGGCAATAATAACAGAGGGTGGTAGTGAGGCGTTGACCCAATACCACAAGGAATGAAAGAATAACGGTAAGGGATAGGGAGGAACTAAGGTAGAGGTTGCAAGTGGTAGTGGCAGTATACCAAAACGGAAGAATTTTAACCCTGGGAATACTGGGGTGTAACAAGGGGATCCTAAACGTAGGATGGATGTAAGACCCCGAATTTTATGAAATAAAAGTATTCAATTTTTCTTATAATTACGATTCAGTAAATGGTTAAATTGATAAAAAGTTAAAGTTAAGGGTAATATATGAATTTTTTTTCAATATACGCAAGTGGTTATAAACTATTCATTGTTGTCGGGGAATATTTGTTTGGTCGTGGAATATTCTTTTTGTTTGGAATATTCGTATGCAACCATAGCCCATCAGTGGGCCCCATAATGTAATAACCGCTTGATGAAGAAAATGACAAATTTGAGTTTTTATAAATAACGGCGTAATCGTTACCGTTAACACTGTTGGAATATCCAGTTGGTAAAGTAAAGTAATACGCGTTGTTGCACAGTAGCACACGGTATTGCACAGTATTTTTTTCAATTATTGATTCTTACGTGAGAAGACACTACTCAATAATTGTTACAGTAATTACTGATCAATATTTTATTTTATTTATTCAATAATTGCTGCGTTGATATTTTATATTATTATTTTTTTCAATAATTGTCACTTTGACAAGATTCCATTATCGGATCAATAATTCATATTATTTGGATAATATTATTAGATAGCATTATTGGCAATGTCTAGAAAGTTCTCACAAGGAGAGGTTTGGTCACCTAATTGCGCGCAAAGAAGGAGAAATCCTTATCGGAAAGCCCCTCTTTCTCGAACCGCCTGTCATTCATTATTGTGATTCTCGTAATATTATTTGTGAATAATTAATTATTGATTTATATGATAAGGAAATATTTATTTGATGCAGATATAAATGATGGATTTATTTATGTGGTTATAAATGAAGAAATTAATGTTGAGGTGTTTTATTAGTATTTTGTCGGCTTGGAGGTATTAAAAGATCTAATCGGTGTTCTTAAAGCTCTATTGCGTGAGTTATAATTTTAATCCGACCGTTGGATCGTTGTAATTTCTGGATATGTTATACATATAAAAGTTGAGTATATATGCACAAAATTTGAACCGTTAAAAATTAACGCATGATTTGTTATGAATTTTAAAGGGTGTTGAAAATCGTCCGTTTATAGATTTCGGATATTTTCTGTCTGGAATTTGGAAAAACTTAAAGCTACAAAGTTATAGAGAATTCGATTTCGTGTGGAATGGACATAAAATTTGTATTTTTCCGATAAACGGGCTATTTTCTATGAATTATTGAAGTTTCGAAAAATAAAATAGTTTTTATTAAAATTAGGTGGGACCCACTTTTGAATGTTAGGGGATGGTGGTTGATTTCTGGTGGACCCCACTGTGGTGGCTGATGTTTTGATTCAAATAAGGCGTGCGTAGTAGATGAATAAATAAATAATATTATTTTATTATTTTAGTCTTCTTTGGCTTTCTAGCATTTTCCTATAAATAGGTGCTTATGTTAGAATTGAAAATCACACCAGAAACAAGTTTTCTTTATCTCTATATTGTCGAGCATATTTTAGTGAGTATTTAGATACTTTGAGAGTTGCTATTAAGTGCAAGTTTGCTTCGGCTTTTCGTCCGATATTCCAGTCAGAAATACTGCTCTTTTGAGGTAAGGGATTTTAAGGGTTATTATGTTTTTCAGTTCGTACTTCTTCCGACCTTCAAAAAATTCTGGAAAAATTTGAAATGATAATTTGATGAGTTTTATTGATTGTGTCGAAAAATGGCAATTTTTGGATGTATAGATTAAGAGTTATGAATTTTACGGGAAAAGACTATTTTAAAATAAAACCCTTATAACTCCTTGTGGTTAACTCTAAAATTAATGAAATTTTTATTGGGAGTACATCTGTATAATATCAGTGTACTCTATGAATTTTAGAATTTTTGGATAAAAGTATAATTTATGATAAATGGATAAATATTCAGCGGTTTTGGCCATATGAAAAATAGTTAATGAATTTTATAAAATTTGTAGAAAAATATATGTTCGATATGGGACTATATTCTGCTAAATCTCAGAAAAAAAAATTTTTAGGACTGATTTGGTATTTTTCATGAAAATGGACTAGTTATGAGTAAATGAATTAAATATGTTAGGTGAAGTAAAAAAATTGGAAAATAAGATTTTATGGTTTGAGAATCCTATATGAGGTATATGCAGATTTTTTATGAGGGTTTTGGTTATTGGTGATGAAATCTTATGAGTTTGGCATTTTAGGATGATTAAATGCATTATTTGGTAAAGTGTAAACAATTAAAATAAATTGTTTATAAGTTGAAGAAATGTTATTTCAATATCATTATACCGAAATATTGGTATAGATTTTATTGTGGAATTTCTACCTTTTTGTGTCGGGTTTACTATTCACGAGTTACTATTCATGAGTTACTATTCACGAAGTTATTATTCATGGATTACTATTCACAACTTACTATTCATGATAAAATTGGTTTCTTTTTCTAACCAAATTATAGTTGAGTTATGAATATTACTCTTGAGATTAAATCTATATGTTGATTATATTATTTTTATTATCATATATAACATTTTTATAACCCTAATAATGATATTAATTTCTCTTTGACTTGAGTGTAAAGATGGGTAGATTATTGGTATGATCATGACTATGGGTTCTCTTTGGCCAAGAGTCAAAAAGTTGAATTGTTGATCGGTATGATCATAACCATTGAATTTATAATTGAATATCTTTAGCTTAAGTGCAAAGGTGAAATGATCAACATGGTTATAATTATTGTTTATATAAATTCGAAATGATTATATATTTCTTTGAGATATTAATATATTTGGCCCAGAAAGTGCAAATATGAATCATTGATGAATATATTTGCCTCAGTAGTGCAAATATGAATCGTTGAGGAATATCTTTAGCTTTGTAGTGCAAAAGATGAATATCTTTGGCCAGTAGTCTGAAAGATGACATGTTGTTGAATATCTTTGCCAATGAGTGCAAAGATGAACTGTTGATGAATATCTTCGGTAGTAGTGCAAATATGAATTTATTAGTATGATTATGAGCGGGAAGTGTGATTTGGTGTAACAATGATCTTTGATGTTTCGTAAAGACATGTGATGAAAATTATCTTCGCCCTGAGAAAAGCGAAGAGGAATTTAGAATCACAATTATGATTATGAGTTATTCATATGATTGTGAACCGTAATCTGTTAATTGATGTTACGAGGATAAAACATTGTTGGTGGATTTTAACATGGAGAAGATAATAGACTTTATGGTCTATTCGACTCTTCTAATGGATTGCTCGTTCACGCAAACTATGGTTGAAAATTTTATCATCTACCATATGTTCTAAATCTCCGATTTATTATTGTTGAAGGCTATTGATAATTTATTTATCTTTAGTCATGATATTCTTTATCGGGCTAGTTGTACTCACCCTTTACATTTCACAATTCCTTTTCTGTAATAAGAGTGTAGTCGGGTCGAGCGGGGGAATAACAGGGAATAGAATGGTGGTCATCATTTAGTAGTTATATTTGGTGAATCAAATAGGGTGAGGCGAACCCAACATTGGAAGGTTGTTTTGCCACTATCATACAAGATGTCTAATGACATACAACCTCATGTCATCATAAGACAAGGTTGTGCACATCCACTTGCTTAGTATATTTACGAGCACTACCTATATAATCTGGGTGTTTGTTTGAAGTATAATTCTCAATTAGAGACAAAGGGATATAATGATATGTTAAGAGAAGACTCACCATCGGGAATAATATGATAGTAATCTTCTCATTTTCCTTGGGGTCTATTGGGTCAACCAAGGATAATTTCGCAATAACCATATGATATCTATCATAACCTCGAAGCATGGCCTCCCATGTACGAAGGTTTTCTTTGAGCACTTCCCAAAGATTCTAATTTCTAAAATAGTTTTTTTGACTATACCTTTATGTAAGGTGTCATTGTGACGTGATATCCAAGGTTGGGATGAGAGTCACAGTTGGTATATATTTGTATCCAAACTCACAGCATATGTGTTGTTGTATTTTGCACGATAATTGTTGTAATAAAGTTGTAGTTGTTTTCTGTACCATGTATTTGGCGACTCAGAATAGGTTGGATGGAATGGACCTATTTTGGGGTTTTCACATTTGGTATCAGAGCTTAAGGATATGGTCTCTGGCAGTGATCGGGGAATAGAACTAGGAGGGGAGAGATGAGTAAATCCTTCGCTAGTGTGTCCGACCTAAGCTTATTTGTTGGTCAGTCATAATATCGGGATATTATATGATATGTTAATTTGTTTAATTAACCCTTGTTTTATGACAGTATTTGAGAATGACAGCTGAGAATGTTAATAATGGAGTGAATGAGACAGTGGGGATACCTCTAATCACTAACCATGATAATGTGATGATAGACAAAGAAGGAATTAGAGATATTCTTGTGGTGAGTGAAGAATTGATAGTTAGACTTAGATAGTCGCAGAGGTAACAAATAAAGAGAGAGAAGAGGAAGAAGAGGTACCTGAGGAGAATTTATTAGAGGTATTATATGATCAAAATGTAGAATTGCAAAATTGTATTCATGAGTTAGAAGAGCAGGCTGAAGAACGACAGGCGGTCGTGGAGCAAAAGGATGCAACAATTCAAGCTTGTGTTACCCGATATGTGATGCTTGAACAGAAGCATTCTTTGGCAGAGTATAAGATGATAAAGCTTGAATCTGAGCTGAAAGAAGAAAAATCTGAACGAGTGAGAGTGAGTGATGCATGGGGAAAAGTCCCACGACGCGTTGATATTGTGGAAAGAGATGTCTGATCTAAGAAGGATAAAATAGATGATATGTATTTCTCTTTTTGGATAACAATTGGGAGAACCCAACATCGAGTTTTGAATTACCCTGTATAGAACCGTCAACCTGAATTCGATATGGATCGAAGATTGATGATTCAAATCATGAATCAGGAGTACGACGAATCAGTTGAGGGTGGAATATGCCCTATAGAAAAGTATATTCCAATGGTAGTGATGACGCCAAATGTTGCCCAAGACAAGTCAAAGCCGAGTAGTTCGAGGGATAGCGGTTGTCATGACTTCCCAACAAGTGAGGAACCCAATTGAAGTTATCACGGGAGATGAGCAATGGAGAAATCATGGTGACCGGGGAGATAGAATCTGGAATGAAAGCAAGGTATTCTCAACTCTTCGAAATACCAGGTACGTAAATTTCTGGGATGAAATTTTATAAGGAGGGGAGATTGTAAGACCCCGAATTTTATGAAATAAAAGTATTCAATTCTTCTTATAATTACGATTCAGTAAATGGTTAAATTGATAAAAAGTTAAAGTTAAGGGTAATATAAGAAATTTTTTTTTCAATATACGTAAGTGGTTATAAAATATTCATTGTTGTCGGGGAATATTCGTTTGGTCGTGGAATATTCTTTCTGTCGGGGAATATTTGTACGACGGCAATGACCATTTATGGGCCCCATAATGTAATAATTATCTCGGATGAAGAAAATGACAAATTTGAGTTTTTATAAATAACGGGGTAATAGTTACCGCTAACACACTTTGGAAATACCCGGTTGGTAAAAAAGTAGTAATACGCATTGTTGCACAAGATAAAGTACACCAGATTGCACAAAGATTTTTTTAATTATTGATTCTTACGTGAGAAGCACTACTCAATAATTGTTACATAATTATCGCTCAATATTTTATTTTATTGATTCAATAATTGTTGCGTTGATATTTTATATTATTATTTTTCCAAAAATTGTCACTTCAAAGTATCTCCATTATCAGATCAATAATTCATATTATTTGAATAACATTATTAGATAGCATTATTGGTAATGTCTAGAAAATTCTGTCAAGGAGAAGTTTGGTCACCTAATTGCAAGCTTAGAAGGAGAGAAATCTTATCCGAAAGCCCCTCTTTCCTGGAACCTTTGGTTGTCATTATTGTGATTCTGTAATATTATTTGTGAATAATTAATTATTAATTTATATGATAAGAAAATATTTATTTGATGCGGATATAAATGATGGATTTATTTATGTGGTTATAAATGAAGAAATTAATGTTGAGGTGTTTTATCAGTATTTTGTCGGATTGGAGGTATTAAAAAATCTAATCGGTGTTCTTAAAGCTCTATTGCCTGAGTTATAATTTTAATCCGACCGTTTGATCGTTGTGATTTTTGGATATATTATACATATAAAAGTTGAGTATATATCCACAAAATTTGAACCGTTAAAAAATAACGCATGATTTGTTATGAATTTTAAAAGGTGTTAAAAATCGTCCGTTTCTAGATTTAGGATATTTTCTGTCTGGAATTTGGAAAAACTTAAAGCTACAAAGTTGTAGAGAATTCGATTTCGTGTGGAATGGACATAAAATTCGTATTTTTCTGATAAACGAGCTATTTTCTATGAATTATTGAAGTTTCAAAAAATAAAATAGTTTTTATTAAAATTGGGTGGGACCCACTTTTGGTTGTTGGGGATGGTGGCTCATTTCTGGTGAACCCCACTGTGGTGGCTGATGTTTTGATTCAAATAAGGCATACGTAGTAGATGAATAAATAAATAATATTATTTTATTATTTTAGTCTCCTTTTACGTTCTAGCATTTTCCTATAAATAAGTGCTTATGTTAGAATTAAAAATCACATCAGAAACAAGTTTTCTTTCTCTTTATATTGTCGAGCATATTCTACTGAGTATTTAGATACTTTGAGAGTTGCTATTCAGTGCAAGTTTGCTTTGGCTTTTTGTCCGATATTCCAGTCAGAATTACTGCTCTTTTGAGGTAAGGTATTTTAAGGGTTATTATGTTTTTCAGTTCGTACTTCTTCCGGCCTTCAGAAAATTCTGGAAAAATTTGAAATGGTAATTTGATGAGTTTTATTGATTTTGTCCAAAAATGACGATTTTTGGATGTATAGATTAAGAGTTATGAATTTTACGGGAAAATACTATTTTAAAAGAAAACCCTTATAACTCCTTGTGGTTAACTCCAAAATTGATGAAATTTTTATTGGGAGTACATCTATATAATATCAGTGTACTCTGTGAATTTCAGAATTTTTGGATAAAAGTACAATTTATGATAAATGTCTAAATATTCGGCGGTTTTGGCCATATGAAAAATAGTAAATGAATTTTATAAAATTCGGAGAAAAATATATGTTTAATATGGGACTATATTCTGCTAAATCTCAGGAAAAAAAAATTTGGGACTGATTTGGTATTTTTCATGAAAATGGACTAGTTATGAGTAAATGAATTAAATATATTAGGTGAAGTAAGAAAATTGGAAAATAAGATTTTATGGTTTGAGAATCCTATATGAGGTATATACAGATTTTTGATGAGGGTTTTGGTTATTGGTGATGAAATCTTATGAGTTTGGCATTTTAGGATGATTAAATGCATTATTTATTAAAGTGTAAACAATTAAAATAAATTGTTTATAAGTTTAAGAAATGTTATTTCAATATCATTATACCGAAATATTGGTATGAATTTTATTGTGGAATTTTACCTTTTTGTGTCGGATTTACTATTCATGAGTTACTATTCACGAGTTACTATTCATGAGTTACTATTCACGAAGTTACTATTCATGGGTTACTATTCACGAGTTACTATTCATGACAAAATTGGTTTCTTTTTCTAACCAAATTATAGGTGAGTTATGAATATTACTCATGAGATTAAATCTATATGTTGATTATATTATTTTTATTATCATATATAACATTTTTATAACCCTAATGATGATATTAATTTCTCTTTGACTTGAGTGTAAAGATGGGTAGATTATTGGTATGATCATGACTATGGGTTCTCTTTGGCTAGTAGTGCAAAGTTGAATTGTTGACTGGTATGATCATGACTATTAAATTTATAATTGAATATCTTTAGCTTAAGTGTAAAGGTAAAATGATCAACATGGTTATAATTATTGTTTGTATAAATTCTGAAATGATTATATATTTCTTTGAGATATTAATATATTTGGCCTATAGTGGAAATATGAACTGTTGATGAATATATTTGGCCTGTAGTGCAAATATGAACTGTTGAGGAATATCTTTGGCCTGTAGTGCAAAGATGAATTGTTGATGAATATCTTTGGCCCGTAGTGTAAAGATGACATGTTGTTGAATATCTTTGTCCAGTAGTGCAAAGATGAACTGTTGACGAATATCTTTGGCCATAGTGCAAAGATGAATTTATTAGTATGATTATGAGCAGGAAATGTGATTTGGTGTAACCATGATCTTTGATGTTTCAGGTAAAGACATGTGATAAAAATTATCTTCGTCCTGGGTGTGAAGAGGAATTAAGAATCACAATTATGATTATGAGTTATTCATATGATTGTGGACCAGAACTATTGATTGATGTTACAGGGATAAAACATTGTTGGAGGATTTTTAACATGGAGAAGATAATAGACTTTATGGTCTATTTGACTCTTCTAATGGATTTCACGTTCCGCTGCAACTATGGTTGAAAATTTTTATCATCTACCATATGTTCTAAATCTCTGATTTATTACTGATGAAGGCTATTGATAATTTATTTATCTTTAGTCATGATATTCTTTACTGGGCTAGTTGTGCTCACCCTTCTGTTTCACAATTCCTTTCGTGTAATAAGAGTGTAGTTTGGGTCGAGTCAGGGTAATAGGGAATAGAACGGTGGTCATCATTTAGTAGTTATATTTGGTGAATCAAATAGGGTGAGGCAAACCCAACGTTGGAAGGGTGTTTTGCCACTATCATACAAAATGTCTAATGAAATACAACCTCGTGTCATCATAAGACCAGGTTGTGCACATCCACTTGCTGAGTATATTTATGAGCACTACCTATATAATCTAGGTGTTTGTTTGAAGTATAATTCTCAATTAGAGACAGTGGAGATAATGATATGTCAAGAGAAGACTCACCGTTGGGAAGAATATGATAGTAATCTTCTAGTTTTTCTTTGGGGTCTATTGGGTCAACCAAGGATAATTCTGTGGCCATAAGATATCTATCATAACCTGGGAGCATGGCCTCCCATGTACGAAGGTTTCCTTGAGCACTTCCCAAAGATTCTAATTTCTAAAACAGTTTTTGACTACACCTTTATGTAAGGTGTCATTGTGACGTGCTATCCAAGGCTGGGATGAGAGTCACAGTTGGTATATATTTGTATCCAAACTCACATCAAATGTGTTGTTGTATTTTGCACGACAATTGTTGTAATAAAGTTGTAGTTGTTTTCTGTACCATGTATTTGGCGACTCAGAATAGGTTGGATGGAATGGACCTATTTTGGGGTTGTCATAATGGAGGCTTGCAAGACATGCGGCAAGACTCATCTAGGAGTCTATCTAAAAGGGAAATCAGGTTGTTATAATTATGGGCCGGAGGGTCACATATCACCCAACTGTCCTAATCCTAAGAAAAGTCGTGGTTGTTTTGTTTGTGGGTCGATGGACCACATGGCAAGAAATTGCCCGAAGACCGGGACGAAGGGTAGTAAGGGTTCTGGTAGTGGTAAATTAGTCATTACTGGACCAACACCGTGATTGGGTAGACCCACAACACGAACATTTAATATGACTATCCAAGATGCGGTTGCATCAGCGGATGTAGTAGCAGGTATCATTCTAGTCAATGAAATAAATGCTTATGTGTTATTTGACTCGGGTACTACTTGTTCTTTTATAGCATGTGGATTTGCTAAGCAACTGGGATTAAATCCTGAAAAGCTAGAAATACCTTTAGACGTTAAGGTAGAAACAAAGAGATAATTCCTATTGAACATATTCATAGGAATTATTTCGTAGATATTAGGGGTAACAAATTATCGGTAGATCTTTTACCGATAAGGTTAAGATAAATCGATGTAATTGTAGGTATGGATTTTTTAATTAACCATAGAGCGATAATAGATTGTCATAGAAAGAGTTTAAACCTAAGGCTTTCTAAGAAACCTGAAGTTATGTTTTATGGAAATAAATCACCGCGACGTTCTTGTTGTCTAACTATGACACAAGATGAGAAGATGTTGAAGAAGGGATGTAAGGGTTACCTGTGCCATATTGTGGATAACCAAAGGGTGGGAGCATCATTGGAACAGATAGCGGTAGTACAAGAGTTCACAGATGTATTTTCGGAGGAGTTACCCGGTATTCCGCCAGATAGGGATGTAAAATTTGTGAGTGATTTGCTGCCAGGTACGGCACTAGTTTCAAAGGCACCATATAGAATGGCGCCAGTAGAGATGATGGAGTTAATGATTCAATTATAGGAACTGTTAGATAGAAATTACATTCAACCAAGTGTGTCTCCGTGGGGATCCCCGATATTATTTGTAAAGAAGAAGGTGTTAGAGTTTATGCCCTAGAGGCTAATTATTTGATATAATTGCTTAACGTTTTGATATTATATTTGATTGAATAAATATATGATTTTATTATGGTTTTATTTACTGCGTAATATAATTGTTAACATAATAAAATTCCTTAGAATAGTGATACAAATTATATAGTTTCAAGTATGTGACTTGAACATGAGATTATATAATTACAATTAGTATCATTGTTCTTAAATGTCCTTAGTCGAGTATCATTGTTGATGGGACAACAATGATGCATTGAGACTAGTATGTGGATCGATCGATGACCAAATCTCATTGGTCATAAATATATGAGATATTAAGTCAATGCATAGGTACATGTTAGAGAACGATGTACTGGACAGACCCACCATGAGAATTCTATATGGAGCATTATGCGAAGTGTCATTAGCAATTCTCATAGTGACAATGATGTAATGGTCCTCCAACCTGAAATCGCTATATTACTACACGAGAATTTATGTACTTTGATATCATCAAATGTCACCTTTAATAGGGTGGACTATAAAGGTGATTATTGGGTTCATCATGAATCGTGTGAGAAATATGAGTGATCTAGATGGAATTTAACCATCCTATATATTATGGGTGATATCCATAGGCCTCTTGATTGAGTAGGACTATGAAATGCATGGCCACGTTCAAATAGTGATTTGTTTCATATAGTTTACTCATTAATCAAGAAAACTCATATTAAATTATGAAGAGTATGACACATTCCATGACTCGAGTTTAATCTAGGATATTAAGGTTAAAAGGATTAAATTACATTGAAACATTGGTCACGAAAAGGTTGCATCGAATCATCGATCTTATTATTACTTGGGTAGCAGTGATGCATTACTAGATGCCACTCACTGTTTATAATTTTATAATATGATTTTAAAATTAGTGCTAATGTAATAATAACCTATAGGGTCACACACAAAGAACGTAATTAAAAGGAAATTAATTTAAATTGTAAAGATTTAAATATGTCAATATGATTGATAGAATTTTAAATTACGAATTTAAATTAATAGGATAATTTATATATAGGTATATTAATTAAGTAAGACTTAATTAAGATATATATAATTTCGGATTTTAATAATATTAGGTTTTGATTAATTCTCCTAATCGCTATATATATGATATATATCGGTAATTTTAGGTTTTACGTCAAAATATAAAACCTTAGCCGCTTCTAGAGAGACTAGAAAAACAACGAAAATCCTCATCCTTGGTGGCTAAATGTATCATGGTTCCTTCTTCTGCAGATCGTAGGACGATTTGCGGAGCGTTCATGTGGATACCATAGAGACGCAGCTCATTTGGATTGCGTTGGAGATTCGATCGTATCAATTTTAGTTTCTTAATTCGTGGATTACATTGGAGATTCGATCGTATCAATTTCAGTTTCTTAATCGGTATAATTTCTAACCTCTGAATGAATTGAATTTTTTGCATGGATCCTGTTTTAGGGTTTCAGAAATTGCTTTAAAAATTTTATTTCATTTGTCGCTTTGCGCGTCAAACCCCAACAAAGGGGTATAAGAGCTACTTGCAAAAAGATTAATTCAGATTACGTGTTTTAATTGTATTCGATATATATGATATATGATGATGCATGTTTACCGATATGAAATTGAATATATGATATTCCGTCAGATGTATTCGGTAATATATATGATGATCTTTGTTAATCATATCTTTAATCGATGGAATAACAATATAACTTATTCTAATCGATTAGAAGCATGAAGAATCGTTTTTAATATGATTAATCGAAACTTGACATATATGATAAATTCTGGGTGTACTGTTATTCGTTTTAATATGATTAAATCGAAACTGGACATATATGATTTGTTATTATGGGTGTTTTAGTGGATTAAAATGTATGATTCTAAAACTGTTTTCAGAGATTCGTATGGAAAAATTCAAATGGGACCACCGCTGTGGGAGACTTCCCTGGACCCCCCACCCCGTCGTAGCGCACGATGGTTGTGTCCCCTATATGTTATATATAGTTTTCTTTAATTATATATAAATTGTTATGTGCTTATTGTGATATGCATGGTGCACAGTTATGGCTTTTGACCCATAGGTTAGTGGTTTTTGTTTTGAAATACGGCTTGAATGTCGTGCCTTTCTATAAATTCTAATGTAATATTCTCGAGGTTTCTTTATGTCATGTAATAATCTGTAATTGATGAAGATGTCAAGATGGAGAACACAATGGAAAGATGATGATGGAGAGGAGGCACATGCTTGATGAAGATCCAAGGAAGCTATTTATCTTAAGATCTTTTAACACCTTAGATTGACCTTCAATCTTTCATTAGCTTGAAAAGATTGACAGTGGATTGGGCCATAACTGTGACACATTTAATTTTGCACTTTATTTATGCTTGTTTGCGATATGTTATGATAAATAATGTGCATGCTTAATAAAATTAAAATTGGTGAGATCTAAATTATTTAATAAAATCCCTCATTAAATTATTAAGTCTAAATCAGATGCCTTCCAATGAATAACACTCATCAAGACCTTGATCAATAGATGTAGGTTTGCCAAAGCAAAGTACCCTATTTATCTAGGTAAGATGCGATAGGATAATTGTGATATCCAAACTGTTAAAATCATTGTGCCCGACTTAACTAAGTTATCTCAATAGGATTGTGGACTTAGAGGCATAGAGTTTGGTAGGTACCATTAGATGGACTAGAAACAATTGTTGTTTACCAAACTATCCAGGAGTTATATATGATATAATTGACAAAGGGTTGTCTACCTAAATAATTGTGTTTTAAGAGATTAGCCAAAGCTAACTTAAGGCATAATAAAATATGGATCTTGGCTCACTAGAAAGATTTAATAGAAAATGTTTTCCGAATTAATAGTGAGGGCTATTAATTTGAATAAAATAGTTGGAGGTATATTTTGAATGTACTATTATCAATTATATAATATCAACTCTGCAATTTGACTTATTATTTTTGCACTTATAAATTGTATATATCAAATGACAAATAACAACAACACAAATAGTCTTTCATTACGATCAGTCCTTGAAAAGGACAAGCTGAGTGGAATTAATTTCCTTGACTGGCATAGGAACTTGAGGATTGTCCTCAAACAAGAGCGCAAGCTATATGTCCTGATGGGCCCATTCCCAGTAGCACCATTTATCATCGCACTAATGCGGAGCATAATGCTTACAAGAAGCATCAAGATGATGCTCTGGACGTGAGTTGTGTCATGCTAGCAACCATGAACGCTGAGCTTCAGAAGCAACATGAGTTGATGGATGCTTATGAGATGATCGAGTATCTCAAGAAATTGTTCGAAGGGCATGCTCGACAGGAGAGGTATGATACAAGCAAGGCGTTGTATCACTGCAAAATGGGTGAACGTGATCCAGTTGGTCCACATGTGCTGAAAATGATTGGGTATATTGAGTACCTTGATAGGTTGGGTTTTCCAATCACTCCGGAAGCCCAAACTGACCTTGTTTTGCAATCTTTGAACAGCAGCTACTCTCAATTTGTTATGAACTATCTTATGAATGAAATTTAGAAACCCCTTACTGAGTTGTTGAGCATGTTCAGAACTGTCGAGAACAACATGAAAAAGGCAGGACCCGCTCCCATAATGATGGTGCAAAAGGGGAATGCTAAGGGAAATTGGAAAGGCAAGAAGAAGATAGGATCTAAATCTTTTTCCAAACCCAATTTCAAAACCAAACAGGCTTTAAAACCTAAATGTGGGGTGGCTAAAGAAGGTGAATGTCACTTCTTGGAAAACCTGACACCTTTGGAAAGGAACCGCTATGCTTATCTCGAAGAAGTGAAGAAAATGAAAGGAAGTATGACTTCCGATTCGGTATATATATGTTATAGAAGTCAACTTGTCTACTTCTACATCATGGGTATTGGATATCGGATGTGGTTCTCACATTTGTGTTAATGTGCGAGGACTCAAAGGAGTAGGACTTTAAGCGAAAGGAGAGGTTGACCTACGAGTTGGGAATGGAGCAAAAGTTCACGCCTCGCCGTAGGAACTTATCATTTATCTTTGCCTTTTGGGCTAGTTTTAGAATTAGAAGATTGTTATTTTGTGGTTGCTATAAGCAAAAACATTATTTCGCTTTCGCTTTGTTTGGACAAGAAAGGTTTTCATTTATAATAAAGAACAATCGTTGTTTGTTTTACTTAAATGATATTTGTTATGGTGTTGCACAATTGTTTAACGATCTCTATATTCTTGATTTAGAAATGCATATCTATAACATAAATACAAAATGATTTAAATCAAATGATTCAAATCCGACATATCTCTCTCGGCAATCGCTGTTTAGGCCATATAAATGAGAAACGATATCCAAACTCCATAAAGATGGGTTCTTGGATTCATTTAATTTTGAATCATATGAGAAATGCGAGTCTTATTGATTAGGCAAGATGACTAAAGCCCCTTGCACTTTGGATACGATTGAAGCAGGCTAGCGATGTATTAGGACTTATACATAGTGATGTATGTGGACCCATGAGTTCAAGAGCAAGAGGTAGGTTTTATTACTTCATTACATTTACTGACGACTTTAGTAGATATGGATATGTGTATCTTATGAGACACAAATCCGAATCCTTTGAAAAGTTCAAGGAATTCAAGAATGAAGTTCAAAACCAATTTGGCAAAAGCATAAAAGCCCTTCGATCCGATCGAGGAGGTGAATACTTAATCCAAGACTTTGATGACCTTCTAAAGGAGTGTGGTATTATATCACAGCTCACTCCACCTGGAACACCGCAATGGAATGGTGTATCTGAGAGGAGGAATCGAACCTTGTTGGACATTATACAATCAATGATGAGTCATGCAGATCTTCCAATAAGCTTCTGGGGTCATGCCCTATAGACAGCTGCATTCACACTTAACCGTGTTCCTACAAAGACGGTTCAGAAGACACCATTTGAGATGTGGACTGGGAAACGTCCTAGTATGTCGTTCATGAAGATTTGGGGTTGCGAGGCGTTAAGTAAACGCGTTTGGATTCTCGAAAGCTCGCACCCAAATCTGACAAATGTAATTTTGTGGGATACACAAAGGAAACAAAAGGGTATTATTTCTACAAACCTTCTGAGAACAAAGTGGTTGTTGCTCGAACTGGTATTTTTCTAGAAAGAGAATTTGTCTCTAAAGGAAACAGTGGGAGGAAAGTAGAACTTGAAGAAATTCGAGAATCACAAAATATCATTGAACCTGAGTTGGAACGTGAGCAGGAACCACAAGAAATTGTGGAAAGTGAACCTGCTCAAATTACACAAGTCATTCATAGATCTGGTAGGACACGCCAAGAGCATGAGAGATATTATGGATATCTTGTGACTCAAAACGGCGATGTGATGCTCATAGATCAAGATGAGCCTACTTCCTGCCAAGAAGCTATGAATGAACTAGATTCTGAGAAATGGCTTGAAGCCATGAAATCTGAGATGGACTCTATGTATACTAACCAAGTATGGACTCTGGTTGATCCACCCGAAGGGATAAAGCCAATCGGGTGCAAGTGGGTTTTCAAGAAGAAAACCGACATGGATGGTAATGTACAAACCTATAAAGGCCGAATGGTAGCAAAAGGTTTCAAACAAATTCAAGGTGTTGACTATGATGAAACCTTCTCTCCAGTGGCAATGGTTAAATCCATCAGGATCTTACTTGCTATTGCAGCTTTTTATGATTACGAAATATGGCAGATGGATGTCAAAACTGCTTTCCTTAACAAAAATCTCATTGAGGATGTGTATATGACACAACCTGAGGGTTTTGTCACTATAAAGGATCCTGGAAAGGTATGTATGCTGCAGCGATCCATTTATGGATTGAAGCAAGCCTCTCGGAGTTGGAATCTTCGATTTGATAAAGTAGTCAAAGAATTTGGCTTTATTAAAAATGAAGATGAACCTTGTGTATATAAGAAGGTTAGTGGGAGTCAAATTGTATTCCTAGTATTATATGTTGATGACATATTAATTATTGGGAATGACATTCCTTCCTTACAGGCTGGAAAAACATGGTTAGGAAAATGTTTCTCCATGAAAGATTTGGGCGATGCTGCATACATTTTAGGTATCCGGATCTATAGAGATAGATCAAGAAAAATGCTCGACCTAAGTCAAAGTACATATATTGATAAAGTGTTAAAACGGTTCAGTATGCAAGAGGCAAAAAGATGAAACTTACCCGTGACTCATGGTGTAAAGATCTCTAAGGCCCAATGTCCTAAATCACAAGATGATGAGGAGCGTATGAGAAAGATCCCTTATGCTTCGGTAATTGGATCTATCATGTATGCAATGATATGTACTCATCCGGGATGTCTCGTATGTTTTGAGCATGACGAGAGATACCAAATAATCCAATTGTGAAGGTCATCGACGCTGAATCAAGAATATCCTCAAGTACCTGAAAAGGACTAAGGATTCATTCTTGGTATATGGATGTGAAGACGAACTGGCAATAAAGGGTTACACATATCCTAGTTTCCAGATTGACAATGATGACTATAAGTCTCAGTCAGGTTTTGTGTTTTGCCTTAATGGTGGTGCTGTTAGATGGAAAAGTTCAAAGCAAGAGACAATAGCTAATTCTACAAATGTGTTTATATATTGTGCTTCTAGTGCAAACCAAGGAGGTCAGATGGATTAAAAAGTTCATCACTGAACTTGGTGTTGTTCCAACCATTGTTGATCCGGTTGCTCTATACTGTGATAATAATGGAGCCATTGCACAGGCTAAGGAACCCAGATCTCACCAATGATCCAAGCATATACTTAGGCGGTACCATCTCATCCGTGAAATCATTGATAGAGGAGATGTACATATAGGAAGAGTGCCAACAGATGATAATATTGCAGATCCACTGACCAAGGCTTTATCGCATCAGAAGCACGACGGTCACACTAGTTCCATGGGTATTAGATACATGAGTGATTGGCTCTAGTGCAAGTGGGAGACTGTTAGAGTTTATGCCCTAGAGGCCAATTATTTGATATAATTGCTTAACGTTTTGATATTATATTTGATTGAATAAATATATGATTTTATTATGGTTTTATTTATCGCGTAATATAATTGTTAACATAATAAAATTCCTTAGAATAGTGATACAAATTATATAGTTTCAAGTATGTGACTTGAACATGAGATTATATAATTACAATTAGTATCATTGTTCTTAAATGTCCCTAGTCGAGTATCATTGTTGATGGGACAACAATGATGCATTGAGACTAGTATGTGGATCGATGATGACCAAATCTCATTGGTCATAAATATATGAGATATTAAGTCAATGCATAGGTACATATTAGAGAACGATGTCTTTGATGCACCCACCATGAGAATTCTATATGGAGCATTATGCGAAGTGTCATTAGCAATTCTCATAGTGACAATGATGTAATGGTCCTCCGACCTGAAATCGCTATATTACTACACGAGAATTTATGTACTTTGATATCATCAAATGTCACCTTTAATAGGGTGGACTATAAAGGTGATTATTGGGTTCATCATGAATCGTGTGAGAAATATGAGTGATCTAGATGGAATTTAACCATCCTATATATTATGGGTGATATCCATAGGCCTCTTGATTGAGTAGGACTATGAAATGCATGGCCATGTTCAAATAGTGATTTATTTCATATAGTTTACTCATTGATCAAGAAAACTCATATTAAATTATGAAGAGTATGACACATTCCATGACTCGAGTTTAATCTAGGATATTAAGGTTAAAAGGATTAAATTACATTGAAACATTGGTCACGAAAAGGTTGCATCGAATCATCGATCTTATTATTACTTGGGTAGCAGTGATGCATTACTAGATGCCACTCACTGTTTATAATTTTATAATATGATTTTAAAATTATTGCCAACGTAATAATAACCTATAGGGTCACACACAAATAACGTAATTAAAAGGAAATTAATTTAAATTGTAAAGATTTAAATATGTCAATATGATTGATAGAATTTTAAATTATGAATTTAAATTAATAGGATAATTTATATATAGGTATATTAATTAAGTAAGACTTAATTAAGATATATATAAATTCGGATTTTAATAATATTAGGTTTTGATTAATTCCTCCTAACTACTATATATATGATATATATCAATCACTTTAGGTTTTACGTCAAAATACAAAACCCTAGCCGCTCTTTGAGAGAGACTAGAGAAAACAGCTTCGAAAATCCTCATCCTTGGTGGCTAGTACTGCGGTTCCTTCTTCTGCAGATCGTAGGACGATTCGCGGATCGTTTGTGTGGATACCGTAGAGACACAGCTCGTTTGGATTGCATTGGAGATTCGATCGTATCAATTCCAGTTTCTTAATTCGTGGATTGCGTTGGAGATTCGATCGTATCAATTTTAGTTTCTTAATCGGTATAATTTCTAACCTCTGAATTAATTGAATTTTTCGCATGGATCCTGTTTTAGGATTTCGGAAATTGCTTTAAAAATTTTATTTCCGCTGTGCGTTTCTTTGCCGAAACCCCAACAGAAGGATGGGTCGTTATGACTTTGTATCGACTATCGAGAGTTGAACAAGTTAACGATTAAGAATAAATACCCATTGCCCATGATCGATGATCTACTTGATCAGTTGAAAGGGGCAAAGTATTTTTCTAAAATAAATTTGCGTACGGGGTATCATCAACTGAAAGTAAGGAAGGAGGATGTACCTAAGACGGCGTTCAAAACTCGTTATAGGCATTACGAGTTTCTGGTTATGTCGTTTAGGTTGACGAATGCGCCAGTCGCATTCATGGATATGATGAACAGAGTGTTCACACAGTATTTGGACAAGTTCGTTGTAGTGTTCATTGATGATATTCTAGTCTATTCTAAGACGCCAGAAGATCATGTTGAACATTTAAGAATAGTTTTGGAAACACTACGGAGGGAGAAATTATATTCAAAATTCACTAAGTGTGAATTTTTGCTTGAACGAGTGTAGTTTCTAGGACATGTTATAGATAAAGATGCCATATCCGTAGATCCAGCGAAGGTGGAAGCAGTGAATGAGTGGGAGCAACCAAAAACGCCAACCGAGGTTCGAAGTTTTCTGGGGTTAGTGGGATACTATAGAAGGTTCATTCAGGACTTTTGTAAATTAACTACTCCGTTGACGAATCTGACGAGAAAGTCGGTAAAGTATGAGTGGACAGAAAAATGTGAAAATAGTTTTCAAGAACTAAAAAGGAGGTTAAGTGAGGCACCTGTATTATCCTTACCAGATGATACAGGGAATTTTGTAGTTTATAGAGATGCTTCGCATAGCGGACTGGGTTGCGTGCTCATGCAACATGGCAAGGTCATTGCATATGCGTCACGCCAGTTAAAGGATTATGAGAAGGTCTATCCTACTCATTACCTAGAATTGGCAGCTGTAGTCTTCGCCTTAAAAATATGGAGACATTATCTATACGGGGAAAAGTATGAGATATACACGGACCATAAAAGTCTGAAATACATCTTCACACAGATTTTGTTGAATATGAGGCAGAGAAGGTGGTTATAGTTGATAAAAGATTACGACTGTGATATCTTATATCTTCCAGGGAAGGCGAACGTAGTAGCCGACGCGTTAAGTTGGAAGGGTAGAGAAAAGCTACCAATGCTAATAAATCAAAATGAGTTAATAACGGAGATGGCAAGAATGGAGTGAGAAGTTAAGTTACCAAGTGAAACGGTGGAGATGTTATTCTCAATGGAGACTTGACCAACGATAGTGGAACGGGTTAAGGAAGTACAAATAAGTACTGAAGAATGCGAGCGAATGAAAAAGATAATGAAGGATGATGTGAAGACTAAGTATAATCTTGATAAAGAAGGTTTACTTCGTTTTGAAGGAATAATTTGGGTTCCAAATAATTCCGATTTAAAAGAAGAGATCATGTGTGAGGCTCATAGTTCGAGGTACTCGATACATCCGAGTAGTACTAAGATGTATCAAGACCTTCGTCAGAACTTTTGGTGGCCGGACATGAAGAGGGAAATCGTAGAATACGTTAGTAAGTGCTTAACTTGTCAGAAAGTTAAGGCTGAACACCAATGAGCGAGTGGGTTATTGCATCCACTAGAGATTCCATAGTGGAAATGGGAGCATATCACCATGGACTTTGTGGTGGGACTTCCAACAACAAGAAAAGGATACGATGCTATTTGGGTAATAGTGGATCGATTGACGAAATTGGCTCACTTTCTACCAATAGGAGTTAGGTATAACCTAGAGCAACTAACTAAACTTTTTGTCAAGGAAATTATTTCTAAACATGGAGTACCTATTTCGATTGTGTTCGATCGTGATCCACGATTCACATCGAACTTTTGGAGGAGTTTGCAAGAGCAAATGGGAACGCATTTGAGATTGAGTACGGTGTATCATCCACAAATGGATGGACAAAGTGAACGGATAATTTAAACGCTAGAAGATATGTTAAGATCTTGCATTATGGATTTCAAGGGGAGTTAGGACGAACATCTGCCTTTGGTGGAATTCGCTTACAACAATAGTTTTCATGCTAGTATAGGCATGCCGCCTTACGAAGTGTTGTATGGGAGGAAGTGCAGAACACCACTTTGCTAGGATGAAGTAGGTGAACGTTGAATGTTGGGACCTTAGATGGTACAAAAAATGGCAGACATGGTTGAGCTAATACGAACCCGATTGGTAGTGGCTCAAGATAGACAAAGGAAGTATACAGATCCTCATCGAGAGAAGAGGCAGTTTGAAGTAGGATCATATGTCTTTCTAAAAGTGTCACCTTAGAAAGGGAAGATACATTTTGGGAAGGAAGGGAAGTTAAGTCCAAGGTTTGTAGGACCTTTTGAAATTTTAAGAAGGGTAGGAGAGGTAGCTTATGAAATAGCCTTACCTCTGGAAATGGAAAGAATACACAATGTGTTTCACGTGTCAGTGTTGCGTCCATATAAACCGGACTACAAGCACGTAATAGAATATAAATCTATTCAAGTAGAAAAAGACTTAACGTATAAAGAACTTCCGATTCAGATTGTTGCTAGGAAGGAACACGTCTTGAGAAATAAAGTAATGCCTTTAGTAAAGGTAATTTGGAGTAACCACGATGTGGAAGAAGCAACGTGGGAGCTAGAAAGTAAAATGAAGGAAAAGTTTCCTCATTTATTTATGTAAGAATAGCAAGATTTTGGGACAGAATCCTTATAAGTAGGGAAGAATGTAACGCCCGAGATTTACGGATTTCGGATGAATTAAATTCTTATTTGATTATGTGGATTAAATGAATTTAATTGATTAATTATGTGAGTAAGATAATTAAAGGTCGTTCGATGACCTACAATGTGTGGATGTGGTTAGTATTCTGGCTATGTGCTAGGATTAATTATTTTGATTTATCAAAACGAAAATAAATGTTTTCCGAGAATTTTTCTGTAAAAACACTATTCATCCTATTTTTGCTAGGACCTTAGGTTTGAAATTCTGAGAAAATGTGTAATGATAGAATATGAAGATATAATGGAATATCCGATAATATTTCCGTTATGGCAAACGAAGTTTACGCCTGCGGACTTAAAACCTAAGGGTTAGTGAAAGAGATTTTCGAAAGGGAAAGGAAATGTGTATAATCATTTCGATTATTATACGTACGAGATACGAATATTATACTAGTTCGAATACGAGTATGGTATGAAGAATAGTATGACGTATAATACGAATATCGTATGAGTACTAGACGAAGAGAATATGGAATTTATAAGCGTGGGATACGATTAGTTCTAATAGAGTAGGAGTTAAGGATGTTTTGTAAATTCAATTGGACTTGGATTAATAGCAAGCCTAACGAAGTATGGAATCAAGCCCAAGTTAAGGCCCAATGTTAAGTTATGTCAATCCCAATCCAAGAAGTCGAACCGCGGATCGAATCGGCAGGTCACGGGATGGGTAAAACCCATTGGGCAACCCATGGGATGGTCCATGGAGGGTGGGTCGGCCACTTGGCCACCAAGTAAAGTGATTACTTGGTGGCTAAGTTGTTGAGGAGGTGGAATAGTAAGGAGGTGTCCTCTTTGACCATTTTGCCCCCATTTTGAAATCCTATAAATACAAAGCTTAGGTTGGACTTTTTGTTATTTACAAACATTGTCCAATATATATTGAGAGAGAGAAAGAGCTAGAAACACATAATCAAGCTACTTCCAAGAAAAATATAAGACGTTTACCAAGAATGCGAAAAACGACAAAGGTAATAGTTCGTAGTCATTAATCTTCATCTTTTTTTATTTCTTTCTCGTAGAGAATCGTAGATTGGTGGAGCATGTTTAGTGAGGAGGAATAAGGATGACTATTAATAATGAATACATTGATACGTCATGACCGAAAGGAAATCGTAAGGGTTTACGTAAGTTAAAACCTTAGAAAGTTATGAACGTGAACTTAGTTGTGATTGGACGATTTGAAAACCATCATAGCTAGGGTATGTGCATGTTGTTTGGTTAGGGTGTAGATGATGAATCAATGGAGTGTTCCATTTGATTTGGTTTATGGAACACGAGTAACAAAGTTATGGCAAATTTTACGAAAATAGACGTTAAACGTTGAAAACGTAGAAATCTCGAATTAAGGATTAAAAGTTGTCGTGTGACTTGAAAACATTTGTTTTCAATGCCAACATGTGAGATAGGGTATTCAAGAGTTGTGGACTTGAGAATCATCGAATTTCGACTTACTACGAAGAAAATGAGTATTGATCGTTCAAAAACGATAACGAATGCTCAAAATGAACCAAAAGGTGAATTCTGAGTTAACAGATTCTAAAATATAAGATTCTTATATGAACACCTAGAGTATGTAATTTGTGAGATGTGGGCTTTCGAATTAGCTAATTCAGATGTAAAACGAATAACTTATGAAGCCGAGAATTTCGTTAGAAAAACCAACTGTCAAGACTAACTGATGCACAGGGGTTGCACTGCAGCGCCAAACCCAACATAAAAGGGTCGCACCATAGTGCCGGATCCGGCCTTGTCCCCTGCTAATTGGCACCACAGCACCGAAAATATACTAGAGTCTGGCGCCACAGCACCGGCAGTGTAAAATAGTTGACCAAGTTAGGTTTTTATTCCCTTTGAATGTAGACCGAAGGTAAGACATGAATGTACTTAATGTACATGATAAGGCTGACTTTAAATCACTTCTAAGTGATAACGTTAGAAGATTTAGTATGGTTTAATAAGAATTAAACGGAGAACGCAAAAGTATAAGCAAGTAAACCATGAATGATGATTCAACATTGCTATTTCACCAATGATGATCGAAAGTCGGTTAATCACGTTAGAACTTTAACGAGCCATAACGAAGCATAGAAAAACGAATTGACTTTATTAAAGAAATCAATTCAAGTAAGACATATATAGAAGAGAAAGAAGTTGGTTAGAACAATAAAGTTAGTTGTTTGGTAACTAATCATAATGTGCTATGTTAATATATCATGTAGATCCTGTAAAGACTGAGAATTGACTGATTATTATATTCGAAGATGCTTGAAGGCAAGTTTTCTTAACACTTGTCTAACC
The DNA here is from genome assembly GCA_020205615.1 of Panax quinquefolius. Lineage (NCBI taxonomy): Eukaryota > Viridiplantae > Streptophyta > Magnoliopsida > Apiales > Araliaceae > Panax > Panax quinquefolius. The sequence goes on from CM035170.1 coordinate 34,430,129, forward strand.
TCCATGTTAGTCAAGTTTTCTATGATTCATGTTCTGAAATGCATGAATGGTTTTAAAGAAAGAGTCGATGCCTATTTTAACTCGGCTAGACCAGTCTTAAAGGATTGATTGATTTGTTTACAAGTCTTTCGATATAGAACTGTTAACGCTATCATATGCCAAATATTTGGTGCGGATGTAAAGGTAAGTTTTTCTATGAACAAACAAAAGTATTTTTATCGATTATTCGATGGGCACGCGAGTTTCCAAAAGTTAAACGTAAATACGTTTAACAGAAGAGTGTTGATCAACATAGGGTACTATAGGCTGATCACCTAGATGTATTCGTAAGTAATGCTGGATGGATGGCCTTGGTGTCGGATGTCCTTTTCAAGTATGAAAATGCAAAGAGTATGTTCATGGTGTTTTGACTGGTTCAGAATTCCTAAGATATTATATATATACTTTGGAATTATTGTTATGAGATGAGAAGTATGAGTCAATGCTTCATAGTGATTTATAGCTACTTGTTCAGTTATGAAAGATAATCATATAATTCTCAATGTGGTGTTTATATCATCCTTTGATAGACTTGCTGAGCTATTTATGCTCACTTCTTGCTTGAATTATATGATTGCAGCTAAAGCCGAACGAACTGAAAATTCTAAGAGAGATAAGGGCAAGGCTAAGATGGATAGTTAATTATCCTGTAATAGACTAGAGTATTTGTATGTAATATACTTATGAATAACAAAGAATGTATTTGGTTTATGAACTTGGGAAATGATTTATTACTATTATAATAAGAATATAGTAAGTACACTCATTTTGCTGATCATCTCAATGGAATGACTGTATGAATTGTAGTATCGTGTAGCACCATCTGTCGGGTTGGGAGATACATGAATTTGGGGGCGTCACAACATGGATCTACCCTAAGCTAATAAAAGAGTTCTACAGAAATGGAGCATTTGAGAATGATGTTATCACCACAAGGGTCAAAGGCGTGGAAATTAAACTCAAAGCTGAAGATATAAACCTAACCCTAGGTTTTAAATTGAAAGGATTTCTATTTATGGAGGGCATCAATTTTCAGGAAGGACTAAAGAAGATGCATCATAAGAAGCATTATAATCATGTTGTGTCAATTTTCAGGAAGGACTGAAGAAGATGCTCTATGGGAGGTTTATAAGCATCATCCTACAATCAGCACTGGGTGATAAGATTTGGGATAATAAAGGAGAATCCATCAATCCCAACAGAAGGATGACCCAGTAGCTATTTGAGAACTGGAAAAGAATTCCAGCAGAAAATGTCATGATGATGTCTGAATCCAATGGAAGAACTGGTGAAGCGAAGGAGTCTGGGATACTAAGAAATGTGTCAGTTCTGAAGGAAACTGAAGAAGAAGAAGAAATCAACAAGGAGGAACCCATTTCTTTGATCAGAAAAGGAAAGGGTAAGAGAAAAATGAAGGCTCAAATGACAGACGAGCCTCAAGGGTCAACTACTGATGCACCTTAAGAGAGTTCAGGCATTGAAACTCTGAGGAATTTGAAGAGGAAAGAACATTAGTCTGAGGAAGAGATGATGACAGAGCTACCATCTCTCAGCTGCTCAAGAAGGGAAAACGCAGTAACAAACCAAAGAAGTCTTCATCTTCGATTGTAGAGTCTCTACCGATCGTAGAGTCCAAACTTAACCCCGCTCTAGAAGATGATGCTGCACCAGCTTCTCAGCCTGATCAATCCTTCAGAGTTGAAGCTGAAGAAGGTACTAAGACTGTGGCTCAGCCTAGGAAGCCAAAGAGAAAGCTAGTCAAGAAGTACATCCTTGTCAATGAAGGAGTGCTAAAGGAAGAAGACAGAAGGATAGATGCTGAGAAAAAAGCTACCCGAAGCTGAGAAAGAGCTTCCTGAAGCTCTTACACCAGAAAATGCTCCAGCTGAGGGGGAGCTGCTTAAAATTCAGATGGATGATCGAGTTGAGGGGGAGCCTCATGAAGTCCCTATGTCAGAAGAGGCTGCAGCTAAGGAGAAATTGCCAAGAGATCATCATGAATCTCCCTCAGTCCCTCAAGAGACTCTAGCTTCAAAAAATATAGAAATGGAAAGGATTGAAGCTATGGAGGATGAGAGAGCAGAAGAGCAAAGAAGTCAAGTGGAGATAATTGATGTAGTGGAAACTTTATATGAAGACAGAGAAGAAGAAGAGGATGATGAAGTTAAGATTATAGATGTGGGCTGTGATGGTTATAGGAGAGCCAACTGCAATCAATTGTTCTCCTATCTACCTATGATGCCCTTTCACAAAACCCAAATTCTCAACTCCTGGGATCACATGTTCTGGACCTTCAAAGTTTATCCAGCAATCTCGGTGCTAGCTCATGGATTCACAGGCAACCTCAACTTTGCCCGAAAGTTGATCACCAATGGCCCCTCTTCCAAAAATGGGCATAAGGTACAAACTAATCCCATCTCTTTCAGGGTTAGTCACTGTCCACCATCAATTTTAAACCAATTCTATGAATTACCAAGATGGCTGGAAGTGATACTTCATTCACTCAATTAATTTCTAGTTACAGAATCCCAACATTTTGTAACTAATGAACCAAATGTGCCTAACTTTATATTGATCCAATCTCCTATCATCTCTCACTCTACGATTACTGATCCAAATCCAATCGTAGAGTCACCTGCTCAATTCGTAGAGTCACCTCCTCATCAAGCTCAACCCCACACATCAACCCATCCATCAGATATCCCTTCCTCATCAACAAATGAGTATTTTAATCTTGATCTTTCTCTCTACACTATGCAAGATCAATACACAAGACCCACTCCTCCTAACAATCAGCAACTCCTTGAGCTCATATCAGATCTTCCCACCAAAACAAAGTTGTCTGAAGCATCTAAGAAGGTGACTAAGGACATACAAGAAGACCTTGAAGTTCACTCAGACGTTGTTCACCTAAGGCCGACTTATTTGATCGATGCTGCCAATATGCTCCCCAACAACCTAAGTTCTGAGCTCTCAAAGAAGCTTAGGGAGATTATAAAGGAGATGATTTAGAGTATCAATGAAAGGGATCAAATCCACTTTCAAGCTGCTAAGAAACACAGGGAAGTTGTTCTTGCCTTGCTGAATACTCAAGAATCCCAGAATAATCTGATTATGGAAAGTCTCACGAGTTTACGAACTTTAATGAAAGAATTCCAAGATTTCTCCATGGGCCAAATGCAACAAACAGAAACTATCTTGAACATTCTACATGTAACAACCCGATATTTTTTATATAAATAAATTAGAAATTTTGCGTATAATTTTTTTTTATTTATTAAAATAAATATGGGAAATATGTGCCATGATAATGTGTATATGTATTTATGTGATAAATAAAAATATATTTATTACATGGACATTTACAAATAATTTTATTTTAGAATTATTGATTATTATAAATTATATTCTTATAATAATTAATTGTATAGTAGAAATATTTTTATTAATTATTTTCCATAAAATATAATTATATATTATTTAAATAATATATAAAATGATTTTTAAATTATTATAATAATTTTTATTTTATTATATGAATTTATGTTAGATTAATTAAGTTAGTTATTTTAACTTAATTAATAATGTTAAATTTGACAGATAAATCAGATATGGAATCCAAACCCTAATTTTGGATATGGAACAAGGAATGAGAATAATAATATAATATCAATTATACTTTAATTTTTTAGTGCTATAAATATGTACTGTATGTACGCATTATTTATGATTGGTCCACTACAAAAAAATGGGGCTTCAGCAACAACCAATTTTCGTTGCTAAAGGTGTCAAATTTTGTTGCAAAAGGGTTTTGTAACGACTTTAAAATCGTTAAGGTCTTTTCGTTCTTGTGAATGAGCGTTGCTAATTGTTCCGCAACGAACGTATTTTTTTCGTTGCCAAAAGTAATACATTTTGCAACAAAATTTGGCTTTCATACAGAGACATCGATCCTTTAGCAAAAAAATGTATTGTTGTATAAAAATTAAAATTTCGTTGCTAAAAACCCCATTTCGTTGCAAAAGCCTGCTAATTAGCAACGAAATGAACTCTTTTTTTTGCAACGACCATGCATTTTTGTTGCAATTGACACCATTTTGCAATGACATTTTTCGTTGTAGTAAATTATGAAAATTGTTGCCTAAGCTTGCTTTCGTTGCGGAATGTAAACTTTTTAGCAACGATTTTCGTTGCTATTTATATTATTTGGCAAAGACATTATGCTGAATCAGCAACGAAAATGTTTGTTGCAGGTTATTTTTCAATAGCAACGAAAATCGTCCATTAACAACGACATTATATGTTGTTGTTTCTTTATATGTGCAATGAAAGTTGATATGATTTGCAACGATAAAAAATATTTCTTTTTATTTTAGTATTAGCAACAATATCCTCCCCGTTGTTATTAGGTTAATTTTCCGTTGCCAAATATTATATTTTCAATGCCATTAGCAACGAAAATTTCATTGCTAAATGTATAAAAAATTGTTGCTATATTAAAACTTGTTCAATGCTTTGGTAACGAATTATATTGTTGCCAAATCAAAATTTGACATTCTTTTTGTGTACCTGGCTGGCTCAATGTCCCTATAGCAAATAATGGCAAAAATACAAAAAACTAAAATATTATTAACTTAATAAAATCATCCAGTACATAATCAGTCATTATCTTTACAATTAATCATCTAAAGCTACCAAAATTCTTCAATCAAAGTATATATCTACATATATAGAGAGAGTACACTTCATAATTTCATCCCTTGTCTTCGTAACGTATGAATCAAATTTGATACCCAGTATTGTAAGGCAGATCGTAGAAGCAGTCTTCCTGCACATGTTTAAAAATAATAGCAAGTCAGGAAAATGAAGCAAATTGGTCACTAGAGGCACTTAATGCCAAAATCAATACACAAAGACAATTGGGTTGCTACGTGGTACTAATATTATTAAACCAACAGACTACCCACAATATTTATTAAATGGTTGAACATATAGACAGATTATAGAGTCCTTCAACTTTGACTAAATAAAATGTCTTAAACAAGATAACATGAAGTACATACTAGTTTGAACCAAAATATTGGCATATATCTATCCAACAAGATCTCATATCATTAACAACAGCTACAAAATGGAATCATGTTGCAACAAAATAGAATCCATAAATCAAAAACTACAAATTACAATAAGATCAACAATAAACAAGCATAACAACTGTGCAGACTATGTAGTTGTTGTTTTTTCCAATTTGATATACATTTTCTGCAATACATACAGTGTTATATATGTGTTATTTCATTGATAACAACATAAAGACACTGATATAAGTTAGGAGTAGAAGCTCTACGAATATACAACCAAACATTAAGACACAAACTAATGTCCAAAATATTCACCGAATGTCTAAAGTTACAAATGACTTGACATCTAAGAGTTAAGCACTGATATGGTAGCAGTAATTGATATTCAAAGAGGTAGAAGGTTACTCTTTCCATTATTCTTGATATTTAATCAAAATAGCAAAGCATTTTGTCCACCTATCTTGTAGTCCCGCCGTTGCCTATTTATAAAATTTTACCTTTTGTACTAAGACATTTTAGTAAACGTACTAAGCGAACAATTAAATAATAGATAGGTTTTCTATTGAAACAAAAGCATTTATTTGCATACATGAAAAAGAATACGATGTAGCCTTACCTTGCAAAGATAATGCATTAATGTCATCTGGCTGGTTGAAGCACGCGTATCAGTAAGTTGTAAAAGACTGTCCAACTTGAATCCGATCACAGAGCTCAAGTAATTTGAGAAATATCAAATCTCATTTCCATTAATAAGTCAAAGACAACGCACTATTATGTACCATATAATTGCTGCTTGTAAAAATAAAAAAAATGTCTTTCGAAAAATTCAAAAATCAATAACTTAGCTGAAATGCAACTATGTAAAATTAATACTAGATATATAATTCGAGAAACACGGTAACAGAAAATGGAGAAGATGGGGGTGGGTGGGGGGGGGGGGAATGTGGCATCAAGTCCAAGACGAAGGTGCTCGACAACTTGTGTTCACTAAACATTCAAGTGTGTTTTTAGTGTAAACCTGTGGTTGCCTAGGAGATAGATGTGCATCTTAATTTGTATCACATAGCGTGATCTGGTTAGTAGCTTTATACAAAATGGTAACTTCACCACAATTTACAAGTTAATTTCAAACTTTTTGGCCAAAAACTAACTTCCAACTTTTGTCCATTTTACCATCCTCTTACCTTTCTTATACATTAATCGAGCCACCTCATAGTTTCTTCTCAGTCTGTCAATATCTTCTCCTAGAGGTCAACTGAGTGATGCTACTCAAGCCAGTGTAACATTCCAAAAACCTATTTCGAAATCAACTAAGTATCGCTTTGCTTTATTTGTCACTAGAGAACTATATCTGGACATTCTAATTGGCCATAAAAGTCAGATTATTATCAATTTTCAATCCAGACATTCTCCAACTGACCATCTCCTGATCAATTCTAATCATTTTTTCTCAAGCTCCTTCCACTCATACACCTCAAGCCAGCTGGATTTTCTCAAGTTTATAAATTTGTCTTCCTTTGTTATCAACCTTTTAAGGACTGCATCCTCTATGTTTTAAAATTAAATGGCTCCTATATACAACTAAACAAGAGTTCCTTCGTCGACTGAAATGTTTCAAGAAAAACATTATACCCCAAAACTTAACCCGTTTTATTAATAGAAGAAAAGAAATGTTTAATAATTCCTCTGAATAAAAGCAGGGGATCAACTGAGTCAAAACACTGCGCAAGTAACCAAGTAACAAGAACTAATAACAACTTCCCGATTTTCTTATGAAATTGGAAGAAGAAAGTAGCATTAGAGGACATTGGACTAAATTTATGTACTTCTAAAGTTTGCCAAAGAATGCAAAAAACTTTAGAATGTAACCTTGCATAATTTACAATTTATTCATACAACACTAATCAGATGCTGTCATAATATACAAATCAACAGATGGCCTGGCATCTAAGGCAGAAGTGGGTTCAGTTTGTCATCACTAATGGTAGAATATTGTGTATATACAACCTAAGAGGAAAAGTTTGAAAGAATACCTCTTGCCAGACCAAATTATCCAAATCCTTAGAAGAGCAAGGCCAAAGATCCGTGAAACTATAACGTGATACAACATCTTGAAGTGAACTCTCTAAAGCTGATGCTCCCTCTTCACCTGTTCTACAAAGAGCTTCTTTCCTTCTTTGCTCAACCTGTATCATGGAAATGGTAGGTAAAGGTTCTTTTTTCCTTAAGCATGCATGCAGTGGGGTAGAACCCCTTGATGCTCATTCTCAATACTAGTTTTAATACTACAGAACAAAATCTGAACTACCATACAACTACACGAAGGATATTGAACTAGCATTACCTTCAACATGCTAGCAAGATCTCCATATGTTTGCTCGAATTGGCTAAGTCTTTTCCAAACCTACACCGACAAATAGATGCAATTATAAACTGAAAAATCAGTTGGCACTTGGCAGTTATTGAAACTTAATATTTTGAGATCTTACAAAAAATAATTTTATGGAAATGGTGAAAGTAAAAAAGTATTTGAATTAAAAAGAAAACCACAAATCATAAATTGATATAATACTTTGGTTATGTGTGAAATGTGCAAATTTTGAAAAATAAACAAGTGGTTATATTGTCAGGGAATATTCGTTTGGTCGTGGAATATTCTTTACGTTTTAATATTAAATGCTGACGGTAGCATCCATTTGTGGGCCCCATAACGGATAACTGTCGGATGAAGAAAACGACAAGTTTGAGTTTTTATAAATAACGGCGTAATGGTTACCATTAACACTGTTGGAATACCGGTGGTTTAAAATACGATATGATACGGCGTGGTTGCTGATGTAGAAGACACGGTATTGCACATTATTTTTGAAATTATTGATTCTTACGTGAAAGTCACTACTCAATAATTATTACGATAATTACTTATTCAATATTTTATTTTATTGGTTCAATAATTATTGCGTTGATATTTTATATTATTGTTGTTTTAATAATTGTCTGTGCACATTATCATTATTATCAGATCAATAATTCATATTATTTGAATAATATTATTAGATAAGCATTATTGACAATGTCTAAGGAAGTTCTGTTTATGAAATGGGTTTGGTCACCTAATTGCGCGCCAATAAGGAGAAATCCTTATCGGAGAGCCCCATAATTCCTGGGAACGACCTGGTTGTCATAATTGTGATTTTGTTATATTATTTGTGAATAATTAGTTATTAATGCTGAGGTGTTTTATCAGTATTTTGTCGGAATGGAGGTTTTGAAAATCGTCCGTATGTGGATTTCAGTCATTTTTCGTTTTGAATTTAAAAAAACTTAAACTTACAAAGTTGTTGAGAATTAAATTTCCTATGGAAAGCACATGAGATTCGAATTTTTCTGATAAAATGGCTATTTATTATGAATTGTTGAAGTTTTGGAAAATAAAATGTTTTTATTAAAAATATGGTGAGCCCCACTTTTGGTGGTGAGTAATGAAATGTGCTAGAATTTATTTTCAAAAGTGGTGGGCTTGAATAGTAGCAGGTAAAGCCATCAGGTAGCAGGTTAGTCTGCTATGACGTTCTAAGCATTTTCCTATAAATATGGTGCTTAGTTAAAATTGAAAATCACACCAGAAATAAGTTTTCTCTCTTTCTCTCTCTATATTATCTAGCGTATTTTGTGAGTATTTAGATACTTTGTGAGTTTCTATTCATCGCTTTAGTTTCCTTGACCTTTATGAGTTATTTCGATCAAAAAATCTTGATATTTTGAGGTAAGGGATGTTATTTTCTTTCTAATGATGTTATTCTTTCAATATCATTATACCGAAATATTGGTATGGATTTTATTATGAAATTTCTACCTTTTTGTGTCAGGGTTACTATTCGCATATACGGCACTATTCGCGTATACCGCACTATTTACAAATACGGTACTATTCACCAAAAAATGAAATTTTCTCCTTTCTGTCCAAGATGTCTATTATGGTTACTATCTTTGATTGTATCCATGTTTTGATCTTTATTTTTGAATTCTGCTTCACAATTGGTTATTTTGGAGTATTATTGAACTTGGATAAACTATAATACGAATCCCTAATATTTGTCATTTTGTCTCACTGGATTCATTTTCTTTAAGATATTTTTCATCATCCTCAGTCCTAAATAATGATATTACTGAATATCTTTGGCCTATAGTGCAAAGATGAATGATTACCTAATGAATATCTTTGTCCCATAGTGCAAAGATGAACAGGTGTTGAGATGAACATGACCAACTGGTGATAAAAATGAATATCTATGGCCTGTAGTGCAAAGATGAATATTTGATTCAAGATGTATATTATTTGATGTTACAGGGATAAAATATTGATGATGGACTCTTCTAATGGATTGTTATTTCCTCTGCAGTTGTTGATCTAAAACTTGTTGTCAATTATATTTTATCAGATTTTTCCATGTTGAAGACTAATGATGATTTGTTGTATATTATCTTAGTCATAATATTCTTTACTGGGCTAGTTGAGCTCACCCTTTTCCTTTTTGTTCCATTGTTCTTCTCAGGAGGAGAGAATTTAGCAGGAACTAGCCGGGGTATGGAGTGATGATTCAAGATAGTTTTTTTAGTAGTCATCACCTTTTTGTAAAATAGTGTATCAATAATTGTAATGAGGACTCCTTTTGAGTTTGTATACTGTCTATTAGACAATATTTATATTCAAACTCACAGTATATATGTGTTGTCGTATTTTGCACGACAATTATATTACTGAAGTTGTATTTGTTTCTGTACCATGTATTTGGCGACTCAGAATGGGTGATGTATACCTATTTTGGGGGCGTAACAGTTGGTATCAAAGCTTAGGGATATGATCCCTGGCTGAGATGTGAGATAAGAACTAGGAGGGGAGAGACGGGAAATTCCTTCGCTAGTATGACCTGACTAAGTTTATTTGGTATTTATTTGGTCAGTTAGAGTATAGGGATAATATGTGACATGTTAATTAACCCTTATTTTGTGGCAGTATTTGAGAATGGCAGCTGAAAATATTAACAATGAAGTGAATCAGACCGTGGAGACACCTTTAATCACCACCCAGGGGAACATGTAACAGGAAGGCAATATTCCTCCTGTAAACAACACTACCAAACAAATGATTAATTATGGGATGTTTAGAAGCTTTTTCTAGTTCATGCAAAAACAGACGAGGGAGACTCGTGCACAAAATACGGGTGGAAATGATAGCAATGCGCGGCTTGTCACAACCAAGCAGTTCAAGGAGTTGGGACCACTAGAATTTACGGGAAAGTCGGATCAGATTAAGGCGAAAACATGGGTCAAACAAATTACCAAGATATTCGATTTCTTGGGATGAACAGAGGAACAAAAGGTTCCATTCGCCACATTTATGTTCCGCGGTGAGGCAGATTATTGGTGGGAATATGTGAAGCGTACCCAGCCTACTGCACTCAACATGTCTTGGGAAATGTTTCAGAAACTGTTTAATGACAAGTACTTTCCTGAAAGTATTCGTCATATGAAGGTGGTGGAGTTTATATCTGACACCCCCAAATCTAGGTACTTCAATTCCACGGGATTTGGTGTTCACTGTACAAATATCATCTATCTATCTACCCATAATAAATGCAAACCATGCAATAAATAGAAATAAATCCTCCCCTTATGGGGTTACAACATCTGAATAATAAATACAATCCCAGGTCAAACTAACCTTAAACATCTGTGTGGAAACATAAACAAATAATAAGTCTTAAACAACATCAAGTCTTGACAATAACATTCTTAAATTAAATAACAAGTCTTCATCACTTATTAGCTTTGCCCTTGGCTTTGCTAGTAGAAGGCTCGTCAGACCTTTCGTTCTTAACTGCAATGTTATTATTACGCAAAAGTGAGCCCGATTGCCCACAAGTATAATAATACAACAATAAAATAATAACATGCGCGTGAATCAAAAAAACTTTTGTAACAAGAAAACTCGCTTTTGAATCAAGAATGAATAACAAGAATTAAAAGAAATTCTGAGGGTCATAAGACCTTGAACTATGTCCTAGATTGTCAAGTGTTTATACTTGAAACCTTTAACAGTCATAAGACTACAGACTCTTCTTCTCGTACTTAGGGGGATCAGCCCTTAGTACCATACTGTGCACAATATCTTAACGCTAAAGCGTAATTAATCCCCTATAACAGGGTTGTTCATCTCAGTTTGATATTAGTGTCCGCACCAAAGGAAGTTTGGTTTGGATTAGCTCAACAATAGTTCTCAAATTTAGAACGTTTATCAACTATGGACTAGTCCAATTAATAAGGGTTTGCTAGTCTTACAAGGTTTAACAATAATTGATATTCAATTTGAATAATAAAGTTCAAGATGTATACAATCGAATAAGTATTATTTAACAGGAATTAGGATTTTAAAGAATGATAACATCTAATATGAAATCTTGACTTGAACAATAATAAACAAGATAGAATAAGGAACTTGCTTTATGTAAAGAAACAAGGTTTAGGAACTTGCCTCGTGTGTAGACTAAACGATTACTACTTTCGTTCACCACAAATCCTACACACATACCATATATATTCACGACATTCATTAGTTACATTTTCACTTAATTATTTAATATAAACTCCACTTTATTTAACAAATCTTTACCCTTCTAATTTAATTACTTAATTAAATTAGAATATTTTCATTTCCTTACTATTATTACACTCGAATAAATTATTTCATAATAATTTCCATCAAATATTTATTTTATTCCATAAATATTTCTACCTAATCACAACCATTTCCAATTACAGAGATTTAACAGAACTTGAAAGCTATTTTCATGAAACTTTAAATGATGTAAATAAACAAATTGGGTTGAATAGATTACCTAAAGCGTTGTGTAGATTTAGTAGGAGATGAATTCCTTCTCAGATTCTTCTTCAATCACACACTCACAATTCCCCTCAACAATTATCAATTTCTCTCTGACTAGTTTTATCAGGCTTATAAAATGAAATAAAAAGAATACGCATATAATTTATAAACTGACGCAGTTGTGGTCAGTTAACCAATCATGGGTTAACTTCCCTCAACATCCACTAAGGCCTTGTTTGGCTATTCAATATAATTTTTTCCCATTTAATTTGGTAAACTTCTTATACTATAGTTTAATAATGTCACACCTATTAGGAAATTGATCAAATATCTTATTTAATTCAATTTAAATAAAATATAATAATTCCTCATTAATTCCCATAGTCACATAATTAAATTTCTCATTTATTAATTATGTCAAATTATTAATTCTCTAATTAATTATTAATTCAAATAACATTAGGCTTATTAAATATTTCTTTTAATTCAATAAGCTCACATAATTACATAATTTGAATAATAAAATTCCCCACAATAATTTAATAAAAATAATCTACCACAACTTCATCAATTAATTATTTAATCTAATAATTAAATCATCAAAAAATATTTATTTAATCCAATAAATATTAAAATTAAATTATAAAATCTTGTTTGTCACATCTTTCCCCCCTTAAAAGGATTCTGTCCTCGGAATCACGACTCAATCAATTCGTCTCGTTACATTCTTTCCCCCCTCATAAAAGATTTTGTCCCTAGAATCGCTTACACATAATTTAAGTAAATAAATAAGGATAATTCTTCATCATATTCTCTTCGAGTTGCCAAGTAGCTTCTTCAGCATTGTGGTTCCTCCAAATTACCTTAACAAAAGGTATTACTTTATTTCTTAGAACTTGCTCTTTTCGGTCGACAATCTGAACATGAATTTCCTCGTAAGATAAGTCTTTTTCAAAATGTAAGGGTTTATATTCAATCACATGCTTGTAATCGGGTTTGTAGGGTCGTAAAACTGAAACATGGAAGACGTTGTGGACATTCTCGAGTGCTGGAGGTAAGGCTACCTCATACGCAACTTCTCCGATTCTTCGCAGTACCTCAAAGGGTCCAATGAATCTTGGGCTTAGCTTCCCTTTCTTTCCGAATATGATCTTTCCCTTCTAGGGAGAGACCTTCAAGAACACATAACTACCCGATTCAAACTCAATATTTTTACGGTGTGGATTAGCGTATTTCTACTGCCTATCTTGAGCTGCTATTAGTCTTTTTCGGATCACTTTGACTATTTTTGCTGTCTCTTGTACCAATTCCGGGCCTAGTAATTGTCTTTCGCCAACTTCATCCCAGTATAGCGGATGTTTGTACTTTCTATCATATAACGCTTCATAAGGCGGCATGCCAATACTAGCGTGGTAACTATTATTGTAGCCGAACTCTACGAGCGATAGGTGATCATCCCAATTTTCTTTAAAGTCCATTATACAATCTCTTAACATGTCTTCTAATGTCTTAATTGTTCTTTCACTTTGCCCATCTGTCTGCGGGTGATATGCCGTACTCATTCGCAACTGCGTACCCATGCAATCCTGTAGACGTGTCTAGAAATTCGATGTAAAGCGCGGATCCCTATCAGAAACAATTGACACCGGGACTCCGTGACTCGAAACAATCTCTTTCACATATAATCTTGCCAACTGATCTAAGTTGAATCTGATTTTGATTGGAAGGAAGTGTGAGGACTTCGTCAATAGGTTAACAATAACCCATACTGCATCGTAGCCTTTCTGAGTTGTCGGTAGGCCAACCACGAAATCCATCATAATATGTTCCTATTTCCATTCTGGAATCTCTAAAGGTTGTAGTAACCCACTCAGCCTCTGATGTTCTGCTTTCACTTTCTGACATGTCAGGACACTTGGCAACACACTTTGCAACCTCTCGTTTCAAATTCGGCCACCAGAAATGTTGTCGAAGATCTTGGTACATCTTGGTACTACCAGGGTGAATCGAATATCATGAAATATGAGCTTCGCTCAAAATTTCTTCCTTAATCTCTGGTACTGGCGGTACCCAAATTCTACTCTCAAATCTTAGTATTCCTTCTTTATCCATCTTGAATTTTGATTCGGTTCCTTCAGATATCTTATTTTTCACCGTTTTACATTCGCCATCCTGAAGTTGCGACTCCTTAACTTTATCAAGTAGAGTTGTACCAGATTGCATCTGAAATAGCTTCTCATCCATTTCCATAGAATACTTTACTTCCATCTCTAACTTCTCCATTGCTGAAATTATCTCCTTATGAGCGGTCAACATCATCAATTTCTCCCGACCCTTTCTATTTAAGGCGTCGACAACCACATTTGCTTTACCCGGATGGTATAAAATCTCATAATCATTGTCCTTAATTAACTCCAACCACCTTCTATGGCGCATATTCAAGTCCTTCTGTGTAAAAATATATTTTAGACTCTTGTGGTCTGTGTATATTTCACACTTCTCCCTATAGAGATAGTGTCTCCAGATCTTTAAAGTGAATACCACTGTAGCTAACTCCAAGTCATGGGTCGGATACCCCTTCTCATAATCCTTCAATTATCGTGACGCATATGCAATGACTCTGCCGTTTTGCATAAGCACACAGCCAAATCCTTTATGCGACGCATCACTATTAACCACAAAATTTCTTGTGTCATCCGGAAGAGATAACACAGGTGCCGAACTCAACCTCTTCTTAAGCTCTTAGAAACTTTCCTCACACTTCTCCGTCCAAACGAATTTCACCGATTTCCTAGTCAAATTCGTCAACGGAGTCGCGATCTTGGAAAAGTCCTGAATGAATCTTCTGTAATAACCTGCCAACCCGAGAATACTTCTTACTTCCGATGGCGTCTTTGGCTGATACCAGTTAATCACAGCTTCGACTTTCGAGGGATCCACCGAAATTTCATCCTTATCGATCACATGTCCAAGAAATTGTACTCTTTCAATCCATAATTCATATTTCAAAAACTTGGCATATAACTTCTCCCTTCTCAATGTCTCTAACGTCACCCTCAAATGCTCTTTATGTTCTTCCTTTGTTTTCGAATATACCAAAATATCATCTATAAATACCACTATGAATTTGTCCAAAAATGGCTTGAACACTCCATTCATTAAGCCCATAAATGCTGCAAGAGCATTCGTTAGACCAAATGACATTACCAAAAATTCATAGTGACCATATCGTGTTCTGAACGCTGTCTTCGGTACATCCTCTGGTCTCACCTTCAGTTGATGATAACCACTCCTCAAGTCTATCTTTGAAAAGTATCTCGCTCCCTTCAATTGATCGAACAGGTCTTCGATTCTTGGTAATGGATATCTATTCATAATCGTGACCTTATTCAGTTCTCTATAGTCGATGCATAGCCGCATCGTCCCATCCTTCTTCTTCACAAACAATATCGGCGCTCCCCACGTCGATACGCTCGGTTAAATGTACTTCTTGTCCAGTAATTCTTGTAGTTGAACCATCAATTCTTTCATCTCTACCGGTGCCATTCGGTACGGTGCCTACAATATTGGAGTCGTTCCTGGAGCCAAATCGATCATAAATTCAACTGCTCTATCTGGTGGAAGTCCTAGCAAATCATCCGGAAATACGTCTGCGAAATCCCTCACTACTGGTGTCTCCTGTATTTTTGGACTCTCTTTACGATTGTCAACTATGTAAGCTAGATATCCTACACAGCCTTGTCTTATCAACTTCATGGCCTACATCATCTTCAGAAAACTCGCTTGTCTAGGCGACTTGCTACCTTAAAACAAAACCTTTAACGGAGTCATAAGGTTAATATGCTTCTTCTGGCAATCAATTATCACCCCATAATTGGATAACCAGTCCATACCCAAGATAACGTCAAATTCTCCAAGTCGAATAGGGATAAGATCTACGTTCATGATATTACCCTTAATATCCACCCTACAGTTCTTATGTACGTACTTAACAGGGATTATTTCTCTATTCCCAATTTCTATGTTCATGGAGTATTCTAACTCGTCCTTAAGCAATTCTAAGTTCTTATCAAAGTCATCAGATATAAATGAACAAGTAGCACCCAAATCAAATAATATATAAGCATTAACTTTATTGATCGGAATGATACGACACCACATCACGAGACTACTTCGCATCCCGCCTTTGTCGTGTTGAATGTTACGGCGATCGATCGGTTGGTTGCGGTTGGTCTGTGATAGTCGAGTGCTTCCACCGTTGTTTCCTCTATTCCTCCCCGATCCACGCCCCTCGGTTCCTTTCTTAGAGGCGATCTCTTGCCAGATGATCCTTAGAGCCACAAGTGAAACAGGCACCCTTCTTTGGGTTAGGACAGTTAGGTGCTATATGGCCTTCCTGACCATAATTGTAGCATACTCATTTTCCCTTCATGCAAACTCCTAGATGAGCTTTCCCGCAGGTCATGCACGCTTCGATCCTCTTCTTCTGCTCTCCTTGTTAATTTCCAGTTGACGAGTTATCAGACCACTTTCTATTCTGATTATTACTACATCCCGTGCTACTTCCACCAGCCTTTCCACACTCTCCTTTTCTTCTTCTTCTTCTTCTTCTTCTTCTTCTTCTTCTTCTTCTTCTTCTTCTTCTTCTTCTTCTTCTTCTTCTGATCCTGGTTATATTTAGTTACCGAGTCGCTTCCACCTTCAGCAAGTATGGCCTTCTCTAGCACCCCATCAAAAGTGTTTAATTGGAACATTGACACCTTTCTATACAACCAGGGCTTCAGTCCCTGCTCAAAACATCTTGCCTTTCTCTCGTCAGTATGCACTTGATACGTGGCAAACCTAGCCAACTCGTTGAATCTTACCGCATAGTCTGCTACGGACATATTCCCCTGTTTTAACTCCAAAAATTGAACCTCCATTTAGTTCTGCGAGCTGGTCGAAAAATATATCTCGAAGAACAACTCCTTGAATCTCTCCCAAGTTATCATACCTTCTCATCCTCGTACCTTGTTTGCCTTCCACCAATAACTGGCTTTGGATTTCAGTATAAATGGTGCGTATACGGTTTTCTGGTCCTCTCTAATCCTAGAGACGTCAAACACTTTCTCCATCTCCATAACCCAGGTTTGAGCTTCGATCGGGTTCATGGAGCCCTTAAACTCGGGTGGTCCCACCGCCTTGAAATCCTTGAACGCTGTATTTGGTGGGGCTTGAGGTTGATTGTTAATTTCTCCAGCCAGTAAATTCACCAACTGCTGAACGGGGTCAGCATTGGTGTTGTTATTGTTGTTATTTGTTGACCCTTCCTAGGCTGGTCTACGATTTGGTCATCTTCTTGGTGGCATATTTCTGTTAGGAATATACAATTAATAAGTCTTTATTCAATCCCTTAAACATTTAAGGCTTAATTAAAACATTTAATCATAATCACTTAACTCATTATATCAATAAACTCTGATATTTATTCAAATTGAAAGTTTTAACATGAAACGATAGCATCATTGCTATTTACATCGATTATCCCGAGATAAAGAATCTACAGGATTTAAAACATTAAAATATTTCTTTGTTCATAAACAAATCGAAATTTACATCTTTAACTACCAGATAGGTTTTCACATAATTAAATTAATCCCATCACTGTTTGTTAAGGCGCTGAATAGCCTTGCCACGTTCCTCTTCCATGATACGGATCATCATCCTGCGATCTAGCATATACGACGGTAGTCCTTCGAACTGAATTGGGTATCTCATAACTCGATCTTGGGCCTCATCCATTGCATTTTGAAGTGTAGAGTATGTCTCCCCAAGCTTAGCCTTCTTTGCACGGCAATCCTCTTCTGCAAGATTAGCACGACGTGACTCTCTTACCCAGCCCTCCTCTGCTATGGTCAGTCTTTCTAAGCTCTCTTTCAGTTCCTTCTTCAACTTCTCTATTTCTTCGGACTTCTCCTCGATTTGACCCTTCTCGTGAACCAAATCCCACTCCACATTTCCCAAACGTGTGTGAAGAGTCACAATCTCCCTATCCTTTTGCTCGATGGTAATCTGCTGAATAACCGTTCGCTCCTTCAGTTCCTGAATAGTGTCTCGTACCTCTTTGTTACGATCATATAGCGCATCATACATCTCAGCATCAATGGAGTTCGGTGGGAACTCCTCTTCTTCCTCAGGATCCTCCTCTGGATCAGTCTCAGGCTCATGCTCTTGACCAACAACAGTGATCAACGGAGATGGATCTCTCTGTACCAACTGCTCCCTAGCGACATGAATGTCTCGGGGCTCCTCCTCTGTAGATACTCGGGGTTCCTCCTCCCCAGCTCGACTAGCTCCTCCAACATCTGACATCCCGACAACACAGTTTTAAGTTTTAGTTACTAATCGATACTCGCGAGAACATAAGTTTATCACATAAGCACATAAAGTCTTTTATTATCTTCAATGAATTAAGGAATTCATTTCTTAGAACTCGATAAGAGTTTACCACCACTATGTTCTCGATCTCCTATAAAGGCTACTACCTAAGGTTGTTCCCCCACCTAAGGTTCATAACCTACATTTCGATACCAACACATGATACCCCCCAAATTGGTACTTGATTCTACGGGATTTGGTGTTCATTTGTACAAATATCATCTATCTGTCTACCCATAATAAATGCAAGCCATGCAATAGATAGAAATAAATCCTCCCTTATAGGGTTACAACATCTGAATAATAAATACAATCTGAGGTCAAACTAACCTTAAACATCTCATGCGGAAACATAAACAAATAATAAGTCTTAAACAACATCAAATCTTGATGATAACATTCTTAAAATTAAATAATAAGTCTTCATCACTTATTAGCTTTGCCATTTCCTTTTTGCTAGTAGAAGGCAAATCGGACCTTTAGTTTTAAGCGTAATGTTATTATTGTAAGACCCCTAATTTTATGAAATAAAAGTATTCAATTTTTCTATTCAAGGTAAATGGTTAAATTGATAAAAGTTAAAGTTAAAGGGTGATATATGAATTTTTTTCAAAATACAAGTGGTTATAAAATATTCATTGTTATTAGGAGAATATTACGTTTGGTCGTGGAATATTCTTTTACGTCAGAATATTAAATGCAGCCAGTAGCGATCATTTGTGGGCCCCATAATGAATAAGCGCCGGATGGAGAAAGCGACAAATTTGAGTTTTTATAAATAGCGGCGTGTCGTTCTGAAGTAACACTTTGTTGGAATACCGGTTGGTAAAGTAAAGTAATATGTCTGGCGTTTCTTGCATAGCACATATTGCTTTGCGATATTTTTTTCAATTATTGATTCTTACATGAGAAGGCACTACTCAATAATTGTTACAAGTAATTCTTATTGATATTTTATTTTATTGATTGAATAATTCTTTGTGTTGATATTTTATTATTGTTGTTCAATAATTATCACTTTGACCTGATATTTTCCATTATCGGATCAATAATTCATATTATTTGAATAATATTATTAGATAGCATTATTTGAAGGAATTAATGATGAGGTGAGATTTGCAAATTTTCCTGACATTATAATGATAAAATAACTTTACGCAAAAAACCTGTGAGCTTTCACTTTTATGTCATGAATTTGAATCTTCAGATGCGAGTGTTTATAATATTTGTAGCAACTTCTGATGAATAACAAGAATTTATCGCTAAACAGAAATTAGATTTTCGAATAATCCTGAATTAGCCAATAAAACCTTTATGAAATAATAATTACTAACGACCACAAGATCAATTTGGTATTTTTCATGAAAATATTCTAGTTATGAGTAAATGAATTAAATATGTTATATGAAGTAAGAAAATTAGAAAATATGATTTTATGGTTTGAAGTAATCATATACGAGGTATACGCGCATTTTTGATGAGGGTTTTGGTTATTGGTGATGAAATTTTATGAGTTTGGCATTTTATGATGATTAAATGCATTAATTAGTAAAGTGTAAACAATTTAATTAAATTGTTTATAAGTTTAAGAAATGATTAAATATTATTATAATATTAATAATATTAGATTATGAGATTTCTAAGTGATTTATAACATTTGGATTAAGGTGTTATAAATATGGATATGACTTGTTGATGAATATCTTTTAATATTTGTGAGTGCAAAGATGAAGTGATGATGAATATCTTCGGCTTGTAATGCAAAGACGATTTTGTTGATGAATATCTTTAAATAGGGTAGCTTAAAGATGAATTATCGATGAATATCTTTTGCTCAGAATGCAAAGACGATTTGTTGATGAACATCTTTGCTTTACAGTGCAAGATGAATTATTATCATGAATATCTTTGCCTCGTAATGCAAAGATTTACTTCGTTGTTGAATATCTTTAAATTGTAGTAAAAAAGATGAATTATTGATGAATATCTTTGGCTCGTAATGCAAAGATGACGACTGTTGTTGAATATCTTTAGCCCGAGTGCAAAGATGAATTATCGATGAATATCTTCGGCTTGTAATGCAAAGATGACTTATTGATGAATATCTTTACCTTTGTAGTAAAGATGAATTATTGATGAATATCTTTGCTCAGAATGCAAAGACGACTTGTTGATGAATATCTTTAGCTCTATAAAGGTAAAAAGAATGATTATTGATGAACATTCGGCTCAGAATGCAAAGACGACCATTGTTGAATATCTTTAGAACCGTGGATTGACGAATGTAAAAGATGGGACCCGTTGATGAATATCTTTTCAGACCTGTGGGTAAGAGATTTAATTTATTATATGATTATGAGCAGAACTCGTGATTTGAGTATAACCATATTCGATGTTTCGTAAAGACAAAAGATGAAAATTATCTTCGGCCACCGGATGAGAAGAGGAATTTAGAATCACAATTATGATTATGAGTTATTCATATAATCGCGAAAGGAACTGATGATTGATGTTACAGGATAAAATATTGGTGGATTCTTTTAACGCTGGAGAAGACAATAGACTTTATAGTTTATTTAACTCTTCTAATGGATCGCATTCATTCACGCAACTATGGGTTGAAAAGTTTTATCATCTACCATATGTTCTAAATCTCGATTTATTACCGATGAAGACTATTGATAATTTATTTATCTTTAGTCATAATATTCTTTATCGAGCTAGTCAGTGCTCACCCTTTTGTTTCACAATTCCTTCTGTGTAATAAAAGTGTAGCGGGTCGAAAGTGGGGGAAAGCAAGGGAATAGAGTGGTGGTCTATAGATGTTGAGGGTGAGGTGAATTTAACTTGGAAGGGTGTTTTGTCACTATCATACAAGATGTCTAACGATCAACCCTCGTAGTTATCATAAGACATGGTCAGGCCTCATCCACTTGTTGAGTATATTTACAAGCACTAATATAATCTCTTGGTGCTCATCCACCCAATTAGAGAGTATATTTACATCGAGAGAAGACTACCATCGAAGATCTTCTCGCTTGTTCTTTGGAGAAGAATATCAGAGACAGGAGGCCTCCCATGACAAGAAGACTCACCATAAGAATATGTTAGTAATCTTCTATTTTCTTTGGGGTTTATTCAATCAACCAAGTGATAATTCTGGTATACTAATTTCTAAAACAGCTGAAGATACTTGACGACGGTTATCCAAGTTGGTGTCCAGAGTTACGCTTAGTATATATTGGTATCCAAACTCACAAAGATATGTATTTCAGGTATTTGCAGACGCAAATTGTTGTAATAAAGTCATGAAGTATTTCGTACCACGTATTTAACGACTGTAATAAGTCGGATGGAATGGACCTATTTTGGGGTCATAAAATTATTACGCAAGAGTGAGCCCGATTTTCCACAAGTATAATAATATAACAATAAAATAATAACATACGAGTGAATCAAAAAAACTTCTGTAACAAGAAAACTCGGCTTTTGAATCAAGAATGAATAACAAGAATCAAAAGAAATTCTAAGAGTCATAAGACCTTGAACTATGTCCTAGATTGTCAAGTGTTTATACTTAAAACCTTTAACAGTCATAAGACTACGGACTCTTCTTCTCGTACTCAGGGGGATGAACCCTTAGTACCATACTGTGCACAATATCTTAACGCTAAAGCGTAATTAATCCCCTATAACAGGGTTGTTCATCTCAGTTTGACATTAGTGTCCGCACCAAAGGAAGTTTGGTTTGGATCAGCTCAACAATAGTTCTCAAATTTAGAATGTTCATCAACTATGGACTAGTCGAATCAATACGGGTTTGCTAGTCTTACAAGGTTCAACAATAATTGATATTCAATTTGAATAATAAAGTTCAAGATGTATACAATCGAATAAGTATTGTTTAACAGGAATTATGCTTTTAAAGAATGATAACATCTAATATGAAATCTTGACTTGAACAATAATAAACAAGATAGAATAAGGACCTTGCTTTATGAAAAGAAACAAGGTTTAGGATCGTGCGTAGGCTAAACGATTACTACTTTCGTTCACCACAAATCCTACACACATACTATATGTATTCACGACATTCATTAGTTACATTTTAACTTAATTATTTAATATAAACTCCACTTTATTTAACAAATCATTACCCTTCTAATTTAATTACTTAATTAAATTAGAATATTTTCATTTCCTTACTATTATTACACTCGAATAAATTATTTCATAATAATTTCCATCGAATATTTATTTTATTCCATAAATATTTTAACTAAAATATTCATTTTATTTTATAAATATTTTAATAATAATCTCCATCAAATATTTATTTTATCTCATAAATATTTCAACTAAAAATATTTATTTTATTCCATAAATATTTCAACTAAAATATTTATTTTATTTTATTTTAATAATAATTTTCATCAAATATTTATTTTATTCCATAAATATTTCAACTAAAATATTTATTTTATTTGATAAATATTTTAATAATAATTTCTATCAAATATTTATTTTATTCCATAAATATTTTAACTAAAATATTTATTTTATTCCATAAATATTTTAACTAAAATATTTATTTTATTTGATAAATATTTTAATAATAATTTCCATCAAATATTTATTTTATTCCATAAATATTTAAACTAAAATATTTATTTTATTTGATAAATATTTTAATAATAATTTCTATCAAATATTTATTTTATTCCATAAATATTTAAACTAAAATATTTATTTTATTTCATAAATATTTTAATAATAATTTCTATCAAATATTTATTTTATTCTATTAATATTTCAACTAAAATATTTATTTTATTTGATAAATATTTGAATTAATTATTATTATTTTTATTTTTATTATTATTATTTTATTTTTTTGCCCATCTAAGTGGTAATTTAGTTTAGTAATGCATTTGAAGCGAGGTTACCTGCACTCGTCGTTAGCTAGTTGCAATACACTACCAAATTAGGCCAAAAATCTCTCCCAATTTCAACTATACGCTCATGAAGAACACGTAACGTAGCCATAACTTCCAATTTCCTTGTCCATACATTAATTTAAGCATACCCATATACTATAATTCATATATGATAATTACCAAACCTTTCTAACATGATTTTAACAAGTTAAAACACATAATTTATAGAATCAAAATATGTAATTTTACTGTTCTTGATGTTCTTGAAAGTTTTGAACACAAAACATGAAAATTAACACTAAGGGTTCGTTATAACACCAAATATGTCCATTCGAAGTTTGTTTCTATACTCTGTAATTTTGTAGCAACAATATACGTCATATTTTTATGAAACTAATGATATGGAATCTATAATATATAGTAAAAACATGTTGTGCTAACTTATTATCACATATATATCCACTTAATCACTACCATTTCCAATTACAGAGATTTAACAGAACTTGAAAGCTATTTTCAAGAAACTTTAAATGACGTAAATAAACAAATTGGGTTGAAGAGATTACCCAAAGCGTTGTGTAGATTTAGTAGGAGATGAATTCCTTCTCAGATTCTTCTTCAATCACACACTCACAATTCCCCTCAACAAGTATCAATTTCTCTCTGACTACTTTTATCAGGCTTATAAAATGAAATAAAAAGAATACGCATATAATTTATAAACTGACGCAGTTGTGGTCAGCTAACCAATCATGGGTTAACTGCCCTCAACCTCCACTAAGGCCTTGTTTGGCTATTCAATATAATTCATTCCCATTTAATTTGATAAACTTCTTATACTGTAGTTTAATAATGTCACACCTATTAGGAAATTGATCAAATATCTTATTTAATTCAATTTAAATAAAATATAATAATTCTTCATTAATTCCCATAGTCACATAATTAAATTTCTCATTTATTAATTATGTCAAATTATTAATTCTCTAATTAATTATTAATTCAAATAACATTAGGCTTATTAAATATTTCTTTTAATTCAATAAGCTCACATAATTACATACTTTGAATAATAAAATTCTCCACATTAATTTAATAAAATTATTCTACCACAACTTCATCAATTAATTATTTAATCTAATAATTAAATCATCAAAAAATATTTATTTAATCCAATAAATATTAAAATTAAATTACAAAATCTCGTTTGTCACATTATCAGACTGTAACAAAATAACATGATGGTGTCCCAGTACGAGGCGAAGTTTGCAGAGTTATCCAGGTTTTCACCTCATTTGGTCGAGAATGAGGAACAAATGATGAGGATGTTTCTGAGAGGTCTAAAACTTGAGATTCGGCAATATCTTATCTCTCATAAATTTTCTTTATATTCAGATGTTTTCAACATGGCTCAATTATTAGAGCGAGATAATGAGTATACCCAACCGAGGGACCACAATCAGGGTCATTCCAAATGATGCTAGCATCTGAGTGATGATAACCAGCGGGGAGGAAAGAATACAGACAAAAGCGGTAACCACTCGGGTGGTAATCATCGCCATGATAATAGGAGAGGTGAGTCAAGTGAAAATTTCAGAAAGAGGAGATTCAACAATGACGAAAAGACATTAGCAGCAGCACCAGCACCAATAACAAATTCTAGGGGAGGAGAATGACCGCCAGTTAGATGCTATAGATGCGGAGAGGAGGGACACATAAGTCCAAACTGTTCACAGCCTTCCAAAGTGTGTTTCAGTTGGGGAAAAGACGGTCATATAGCCCGGTTTTATCCTGTAGCGAAGTCAAGTCTAGCTGGAACGGCGACACTAAAGGCGACTACGGACAAAACAAAGTCGGTGGTTCAAGGGAGGGCGTTTTTCGTGACTGGCCAAAACGTGAGAAACCTGAACGAGGTGATCACAGGTAAGCTAATCATAAACTCTTGCAAAGTTTATACCTTATTAGATACCGGTTCTACCAATTCTTTTATCTCTCCTGCTTGTGCTCAACGTTTAAACTTGACTCCGGAGAAATTAGACCTTGACTTAGCTATTGAGACTCCGTTAGGAGAAACTTTCATTACATCTACTGTTTATAAATCTTGTTTGATTCAAGTTGGAACCATAACATTATATGTCGATCTTATTTCGTTGAAAATTCTTGCATTTGATGTGATTTTCGGGATTGATTAGTTAACCACGCATCATGCTAAAATTGATTATTTTTGTAAGGTTGTTAGTTTTCATATTCCTAACCAACCTATTATGCGAATTCAAACAACCAAACCATTAAAGTCAATCAGTGTCATATCAAGCCATAAAGTTATTCGTTTATTGAAAAACGGATGTCAAGCTTTCTTAGCCCATGTCACGGACTTGAACAAAAACACGTCAGATTTGAATAATAATTTTGTTGTTATTGAATTTCCTGACGTATTTTCTGAAGAACTTCCCGATCTACCCCCAGAACGTGAAGTTGAATTCTTTATTGATCTTGAACCTGGTACAAAGCCCATTTCTAAAACCCCATATCGAATGGCTCCTATTGAACTTCAGGAGTTAAAGGTCCAACTACAGGAGTTGTTGGACATCGTTTTCATTCGTCCTAGTACATCTCCTTGGGGTGCTCCTGTGTTATTCGTAAAGAAGAAAGACGGAAGTATGCGACTTTGTATTGACTACCGACAATTGAACCATGTCACCATTACGAATAGGTATCCGCTACCTCGCATTGATGACTTATTCGACCAGCTGCAAGGAGCACAATTCTTTTCAAAGATCGATCTTCGTTCTGGATATCATCAGCTGAAGATTAAAACTTAGGATATTCCAAAGACTTCCTTCAAAACTTGGTACATGCATTATGAATTCTTAGTCATGTCTTTTGGTTTAACTAATGTTTTTGCTGCTTTCATGGATATGATGAACCGTGTGTTCAAAGAATATTTGGATCAGTTCATTGTTGTCTTTATTGATGACATCCTTATCTATTCCAAAAGCCATGAAGATCATGAGCACCATTTGAAGATGGTACTGCAAAGGCTACGTGATAACAAGCTATATGCCAAGCTGAAGAAATGCAAGTTCTGGCTTGAGGAAGTAGTATTCCTTGGGCACGTGGTGTCAAAACATGGAGTATCTGTCGACCCGAAAAAAATTGAAGCAATACAAAGTTGGGAGCAACCGAAGTCGGTGACCGAAGTACGTAGCTTTCTAGGCTTTGCTGGTTATTATCAGAGATTCGTGGAAGGATTTTCTCGAATCGCTACTCCGTTAACTTAGCTGACTCGTAAAGATACAAAATTTGATTGGAGCGAGGATTGTGAGAAGAGTTTTCAAGAGCTCAAGAGGAGACTCATTTCGGCACCTGTTCTGATAATACCATCTTGTTCGGATGGATTTGTTATCTACAGCGATGCTTCAGGCAAAGGGTTAGGATTTGTTCTCTTGTAACATGGGAAAGTCATAGCCTATGCCTCGCGACAACTCAAAGAATTTGAGAGGAATTATCCTACTCATGATTTGGAGTTGGCAGCAGTCGTTTTCGCATTAAAGATCTGGAGACACTACCTGTATGGGGAGAAAGTGGAGATCTATACAAATCATAAAAGCCTCAAATATTTCTTCATCCAAAAGGAACTCAACATGCGGCAACGACGTTGGCTCGAGCTGTTAAAAGATTACAATCACACCATCCAATATCATCCTAGAAAAGTAAACGTGGTAGCTGACGCATTGAGTAGAAGATCATATGCGGGTACGAGTGCAATGTTGTTAACAAAAAGGTCTATTTTGTTTGACTTGCAAAGGATGGAGATAGAGGTAAAGGCTCCAAGTACCCACGTGATGATATCAAATATACGAGTAGAACCGACTTTAATCGATAAAGTTAAAGCTGCTTAAGCTACGGATATGGAGTTGATGCATATGAAGAAGAAAGTGCAAAAAGGTGCTATTCCAGAAGCAAGAATTGATGAAGAAGGAATACTTTGAGTCAACTCTAGACTTTGTGTTCCTAACGATTCTGACTTGAAGCATAGAATCATGATGGAGGCACACAACACACCGTTTGCAATCCATCCTGGGAGTACCAAAATGTATCATGATCTTCGACATACATTTTGTTGGAACAATATAAAGAGAGAGATCGCAGAGTTTATCTCGAGGTGTTTAACTTGTCAACGTGTAAAGGCAGAGCATCAAGTGCAAAAGGGTCCATTGTAACCACTTGAGATTCCGAAATGGAAGTGGGAACACATTACTATGGATTTCGTTACGGGTCTTCACAAGGTTTCTCAAGGCATAGATGCTATTTGGGTTATTATTGATAGATTAACCAAGTCTGCCCATTTCATGCCTATACGGGAGACTTATTCCCTTGAACGTCTTGCTAGTATGTACGTAAATGAGATTGTGAGATTGCATGGCATGCAGGTATCCATAGTTTTGGATCGTGACCCAAGATTCACTTCACGATTTTGGGTTAGCTTGTAGAAAGCTATGGGCACAGATTTACCATTCAGTTCGGCATACCATCCTCAAACGGATGGGCAATCAGATAGGACTATTCAAACTCTTGAAGATCTATTAAGACTCTGTATCCTAGATTTCAAAGGGAGTTGGGATAAGTACCTACCATTGGTGGAATTCTCCTACAACAACAGTTATCAAGCAAGTATAGGCATGGCTCCATTTGAAGCATTGAATGGACGAAATTGTCGCTCTCCAGTATACTGGGATGAGGTGGGGAAACAACATTATTGGGACCAGAATTGGTACGCGTAACTACAAAAAAGATCCAAACGATTCGATAACGTATACAAATGGCACTGGATCGACAAAAGAGTTATGCGGATCTTCATCGAAAGGGCGTAGAATTTAATATTGGGGATTATGTATTATTACGTATTGCTCCATGGAAGGGAGTTACAAGATTTGGGAAGAGAGGCAAGCTCAATCCAAGATTTGTTGGTCCATTTGAGATTCTTGACTGAATAGGAAATGTGACCTATAGACTCGCATTACCTCCAAGCATGTCTCGTGTTTATAATATTTTTCACATATCTATGCTTCGTAAATATGTGAAAGACCCGAACCACATTATTGAGTTAGAACCGGACGAGATAGCTGAAGATTTAACGTACGAGGTGGTACCTGTTAAGATCTTGGAAAGGAAAGAGCATGTCCTACACACCAAGGTTATACCACAAGTTAAGGTTTTATGGAGAAACCATGCTATTGAAGAAATGACTTGGGAGTTAGAATCAGAAATGAAAGCGAGGTATCCTCACCTTTTTGAAACAACAGGTACGTACGTCAATTTTAAGGACGAAATTTCATAAGAAGGGAAAGTTGTAAGACCCCAAATTTTTAATGAATAAAATCAAATTTCCTCTATTTACTATTTTGAATAATAAAGTGTTAATTTGATATAATACTTTGGTTATGGGTGAAATGTGAAAATTTTAAAAATAAGCAAGTGGTTATAAAGTATTCATTTTGTCAGGAGAATATTTGTTTGGTCGTGGAATATTCTTTCTGTCGGCGAATATTCGTAAGACGACGCAACCATTTATGGGCACTATAACGGATAACTTTCGGATGAAGAAAATGACAAGTTTGAGTTTTTATAAATAACGGCGTAATGGTTCTTTATTAACAACATTGCTGGAATACCCGGTGGTTAAAATACGATGAATACTGGTGGTTTTGCACAAGATAGCACCTATATATTACAAAGATATTTTGAAATTATTGATTCTTACGTAAGAAGTCACTACTCAATAATTGTTACATTAATTACTGTTCAATATTTTATTTTATTGGTTCAATAATTGATGCGTTGATATTTTATATTATTGTTGTTTCAATAATTGTCTCTGCACAGGATCTCCATTATCAGATCAATAATTCATATTATTTGAATAATATTATTAGATAGCATTATTGGCAATGTCTAAGGAAGTTACATCTCAGGAAAGGGGTTTGGTCACCTAATTGCGGCATACCAATAAGGAGAAATCCTTATCTGAAAGCCCCTCTTTCTGGAACGACTTTGATTGTCATAATTATGATTCTGTAATATTATTTGTGAATAATTAGTTATTGATTTATATGATGGATATATTTATTTTATGTGGTTATAAATGAAGGAATTAATGCTGAGGTGTTTTATCAGTATTTTATCGGAATGGAGGTTTTGAAAATCGTCCGTATGTGGATTTCGGTAAATTTTCGTTTGGAATTTGAAAAAACTTAAACTTACAAAGTTGTAGAGAATTAAATTTCCTATGGAAAGCACATAAGATTCGAATTTTTTTGATAAAAGGGCTATTTATTATGAATTGTTGAAGTTTCAAAAAATAAAATGTTTTTATTAAAAATATGGTGGGCCCCACTTTTTGTTGGTGAGTAATGAAATGTGCTAGAATTTATTTTCAAAAGTGGTGGGCTTGAATAGTAGTGAGTAAAGCCATCGTAAAGCGAGTTAGTCTCTGCTATATGCGTTCTAAGCATTTTCCTATAAATAGGGTGCTTAGTTAGAATTGAAAATCACACCAGAAACAAGTTTTCTCTCTTTCTCTCTCTATATTATCGAGCGTATTTTGTGAGTATTTAGATACTTTGTGAGTTTCTATTCATCAGTGCTAGTTTCCTTCAGCCTTATACCGATATTCCGATCAGAAGTACTGATATTTTGAGGTAAGGGATGTTATTTTCTTTCTAATGATGTTATTCTTTCAATATCATTATACCAAAATATTGGTATGGATTTTATTGTGGAATTTCTACCTTTTTGTGTCGGGGTTTCTATTCACTTATACGGCACTATTCACCAAAAAATGAAATTTTCTCCTTTTTGTCCAAGATATCTATTATGGTTACTATCTTTGATTGTATCCATGTTTTGATCTTTATTTTTGAATTTTGCTTCACAATTGGTTTTTTTGGAGTATTATTGAACTTGGATAAACTGTAATATGAATCCCTAATATTTGTCCTTTTGTCTCACTGGATTCGTTTTCTTTAAGATATTTTTCATCATCCTCACCCTAAATAATGATATTATTGAATATCTTTGGCACAGAGTGCAAAAAGATGTATGATTACCTAATGAATATATTTGGCTTTGTAGTGCAAAGATGAATGATTACCTAATGAATATATTTGGCTCAGAGGTGCAAAGATGAATGATTACATAATGAATATCTTTGGTCCAGTAGTAAAGATGAAGATGAGCAGTGTTGAGATGAACATGACTAACTGGTGATATAAAATGAATATCTTTGGCTCAGTAGTGCAAAGATGAATATTTGATTCAAGATGTATATTGATTGATGTTACGAGGATAAAATATTGATGATTGACTTTTAAATCTTAGAAGATAGTAGAATTCTTTCTCTCTTGACTCTTCTTACGGATTGTTGTTTCATTGCAGTTGTTGATCTAAAACTTGTTGTCTATTATATTTTATCGATTTTTCCTCGTTGAAGACTAATGATAATTTGTTGTATATTATTTTTAGTAATAATATTCTTTCTTCGGGCTAGTTGAGCTCACCCTTTTCCTTTTTGTTCCATTGTTCTTCTCGTGATTAGAGAATTTAGCGAGAAACTAGTCAGGTATGGAGTGATGATTCAAGATAGTTGTTTTAGTAGTCCTCACTATTTTGTAAAATAGTGTATCAATAATTGTAATGATGACTCCTTTTGAGTTCAGTATAATACCTATTAGACAATATTTATATTCAAACTCACATGATATGTGTTTTCGTATTTTGCATGACAATTGTATTTTGATCAAGTGTATTTGTTTACGTACCATGTATTTGGCGACTTCGTAATGGGTGATGTATACCTATTTTTGGGGGCGTAACAAAGGTTATTTAATAATTATATTAAATAATTAGTTTAAAAATGATTTTATTATTATAAAAATCATTTTAAATGAAAATAAAGTGTTTAAAGATATTTTAAGTTATAAAATATAACTTTTAATATTTAAAGGATAATTTCATTAATAATTTAATATTAATGATTATTTATTTAATATTAATGATATTAAGTGTATTTAATAATTATATTAAATAAATAGTTTTAAAATGGTTTTATTACTTTAAAAATCATTTGAAAAGGATATAAATGAATTAAAAATATTTTAAGTTATAATTAATGATTTTTAATATTTTGATAAATAATACATTAATAATTTAATATTAATGATAATTATTTAAAGATAATTTTAATTCTTTTAAAAATCATTTAAGGGTAATAATAATACTTTAAAAATATTTTGAGTTATTATAAATAACTTTAACATTTTGGTAATAGTTTTATTAATAGTTTAATATTAATTAAATATTAATGATAATAGAATTGTTTAATATTTAAATCATTTAATAATGATTCCGATGTTTGAAAATTCATGATAAATTATAATAAATGTTTAAAAATTATTATAAGTCATTTAAAAATAATATGACTGATACTTACAAATATTGAACTTTGGGAAAGAGTCTTAGACTCGATAATTACCCGATAAAGCCGTCGGTACACTGACATATTTTAGAAATTGATGTGTACTTAGATATTTTGACTTTATTAATGTTCGTTTGTGATTCAAGGACTGTTGATTATATGTGATAATGTGAATAGGTAATGTGCTGACTGCAATAACCAGTATTATGTGGTATGATATATTATTCTAATCGATAGAATGATCTTAATGATGATAGGTTTCGGTATAAAAGATAAAACTAAGTTGCGTACTGTAAGCAGCAGATTAGGTAAATATCATACCTTTGCATTTTCTTTATGCAATGGACATGAGTAAGAAAGTTTCATATTTATATTATTATTGTACTAGATTATTAACCCTATTATTGTATATATTATATCCGATCATTGTTTATCAACATGATATTATGTTATATAACTCATATATATATATATATATTCATTTGTTAATTTCAAATATGGTTATACAAGTGTCCTCACTGGATAATCATCAGATTTAAACACATGTTGATATATATATATATATATATATATATATATATATATATATATATATAAGCTATTTGACCAAACTAGACATAGATTTAGAAATATCGTTGAATATGATAAAACCTTTTTGTATCCAATTAAATTGTTTTGGTTCGGATTCCAGACTAAGTATAAACATCCCGATCAAGGAAAAACTTTTATGCTACCAAAAGCGGATAGATAAACGATAATATCATTCCTGCATGCAAGATTTGATCAATCTGAGGCCCATGGGATGTACACCCTACTTTTAAGTAAGTTATGACGATTTGCGGATGAAGTTCTGCTAAACCTTATTGAAAATTTAAAATAATGTTCATAGTATGTCACCTTAACCCTATGTATAGTCAATACGTAGTTTCAACAATTTGGTATAGAATTGTTATGTTATTATTATCATTCAGTTTAGTTCACAACTATTAATTCGTTGTAGAAGTGATGTACAAAGAAAACAATTAATTCTTTGAGCTAATTATATTTATAATTGTTATTTACTTTCTGGGCACTCAAATGCTCATCCTTGCTTAATTTAAATGTTTTCAGCTAAGTGTGAACAACTAGAAGGTTTGGCCAAGAACAAGAGAAAAGGAAAGCAAACAAAATACGTGTTAAAGTATTCTATGTAATAGTATGACTTTATTAAGACAATGATATTTATTATTATCATGTATTGTAATGAATGTAGTAAAGGTTGCGTAATTGGGATTAGACTCTGATATTTATGTAAATTAAGTTGGTATTTATATTATTGTTATTATTATTAGTATTATTCCGCTCATAGAAATGGTATCGTAAAGCATCGAGTTCGGGTTTCAAGTACCCGAGTTTGGGGGCTTCACACTACAAAAGAGAGAAGCTCGAACTGATTCTCTGATTCAAGAAAATCATGACGACATTGCTCACTCCAAGAATCAGCTCAACGAGCTTGTACAAGGCATGACTCGACTATCTGAAGATATTTGAAAACATTATGTTGACATAAAGGGGGAGAATAAAGGGGAAAGAGAGAAAGGCAAAGGCAGATGCAAAGGCAAATTCATCGCTTAATCGTCAAGGAGCCCCCTTGCAAGACATCCTCGCCATCATACTCCACGACCTGAACAACAACAAATTCTCATGGCTCAACCGCTAAAAAGTCAAGAGCCCAGCTCATAAAGTGCAACCACTGTGACGCCCCCAAATTTAGACCACCACTTGGTCACTCGAATTTGGTTCGTCAGTTCTCATGGTAATACCATAATAACTAGAATTACATATTCACAACGGAAAATCCAATTTAGAATAATATACAATGATTTATTATAATTATTCCCCCAAGTCTCGCAACCTATAGTACTTAATAGATTACATAATAATATCGAATAAAGACTTATTACATAATCCTACTTAAGCTTAAACACAGTTTGCGAACAGTCTTAATACAACGTAATAGTCTTAAACATAAAGGAACAAGCTAGTCGGTAGCCTTGCCTGTAAGACTCCAAATTTTTAATGAATAAAATTAAATTTTCTCTATTTATTATTTTGAATAATAAAATGTTAATTTGATATAATACTTTGGTTATGGGTGAAATGTGCAAATTTTGCAAAATAAGCAAGTGGTTATAAAGTATTCATTTTGTCGGGGAATATTCATTTTGTCGTGGAATATTCTTTCTGTCGGGGAATATTCGTACGACGGAGCAACCATTTGTGGGCCCCATAACGGATAACTGTCGGATGAAAAAAATGACAAGTTTGAGTTTTTATAAATAACGGCGTAATGGTTACCGTTAACACTGTTGGAATACCCGGTGGTTAAATTACAGTAATACTCGTGGTTGTAAAGTAGCACACGGTATTGCACAGTATTTTTGAAATTATTGATTCTTACGTAAGAAGTCACTACTCAAAAATTGTTACAGTAATTACTGTTCAATATTTTATTTTATTGGTTCAATAATTGCTACGTTGATATTTTATATTATTATTGTTTCAATAATTGTCTATGCACAGTATCTCCATTATCAAATCAATAATTCATATTATTTGAATAATATTATTAGATAGCATTATTGGCAATGTCTAAGGAAGTTCTGTCTAGGAAAGGGGCTTGGTCACCTAATTGCGCGCCAATAAGGAGAAATCCTTATCGGAAAGTCCCCCTCTTTCCTGGGAACGACCTGATTGTCATAATTATGATTCTGTAATATTATTTTTGAATAATTAGTTATTGATTTATATGATGGATATATTTATTTTATGTGGTTATAAATGAAGGAATTAATGCTGAGGTATTTTATCAGTATTTTGTCGAAATGAAGGTTTTGAAAATCGTCCATATTTGGATTTCAGTCATTTTTCATTTGGAATTTGAAAAAACGTAAACTTACAAAGTTGTAGAGAATTAAATTTCCTATGGAAAGCACATGAGATTCAAATTTTTCTGATAAAGGGCTATTTATTATGAATTGTTGAAGTTTCGGAAAATAAAATGTTTTTATTAAAAATATGGTGGGCTCCACTTTTGGTTGGTGAGTAATGAAATGTGATGGAATTTATTTTCAAAAGTGGTGGGCTTGAATAGTAGCAGGTAAAGCCATCAGGTAGCAGGTTAGTCTGCTATGGCGTTCTAAGCATTTTTCTATAAATAGGGTGCTTAGTTATAATTGAAAATCACACCAGAAACAAGTTTTCTCTGTTTCTCTCTCTATATTATCGAGCGTATTTTGTGAGTATTTAGATACTTTGTGAGTTTCTATTCATCAGTGCAAGATTCCTTCAGCCTTATACCGATATTCTGATCATAAGTACTAATATTTTGAGGTAAGGAATGTTATTTTCTTTCTAATGACGTTATTCTTTCAATATCATTATACCGAACTATTGGTATGGATTTTATTGTAGAATTTCTACATTTTTGTGTTGGGGTTACTATTCACATATACGGCACTATTTACGAATACGACACTATTCACCGAAAAATAAAATTTTCTCCTTTTTGTCCAAGATTTCTATTATGGTTACTATCTTTGATTGTATCCATGATTTGATCTTTATTTTTGAATTCTGCGTCACAATTGGTTATTTTGGAGTTTTATTGAACTTGGATAAACTGTAATATGAATCCCTAATATTTATCCTTTTGTCTCAATGGATTCGTTTTCTTTAAGATATTTTTCATCATCCTCAGTCCTAAATAATGATATTATTGAATATCTTTGGCCTGTAATGCAAAGATGAATGATTACCTAATGAATATCTTTGGCCTGTAGTGAAAAGATGAATGATTACCTAATGAATATCTTTGGCTCGTAGTGCAAAGATGAACAGGTGTTGAGATGAACATGACCAACTGGTGATACAAATGAATATCTTTGGCCTGTAGTGCAAAGATGAATATTTAATTCAAGATGTATATTGATTGATGTTATAGAGATAAAATATTGATGATGGACTTTTAAATCTTAGAAGATAGTAGAATTCTTTCTCTACTTGACTCTTCTAATGGATTGTTGTTTCCGTTGTAGTTTTTTTGTTGATCTAAAACATGTTGTCTATTATATTTTATCATATTTTTCCATGTTGAAGACTAATGATAATTTGTTGTATATTATCTTAGTCATAATATTCTTTCCTGGGCTAGTTATGCTCACCCTTTTCCTTTTTGTTCCATTGTTCTTCTCAAAAGGAATGAATTTAGCAGGAACTAGCCGGAGTATGGAGTGATGATTCAAGATAGTTATTTTAGTAGTCATCACTATTTTGTAAAATAGTGTATCAATAATTGTAATGAGGACTCCTTTTGAGTTTGTATACTTTCTATTAGACAATATTTATATTCAAACTCACAGTATATGTGTTGTCGTATTTTGCACGACAATTGTATTACTGAAGTTGTATTAATTTCAGTACCATGTATTTGGTGACTCAGAATGGGTGATGTATACCTATTTTGGGGGCGTCACATTGCCCTTGTCTTTCCCAGAGACACTTCCATGTTTCGCCTTAACTGAAAGGTTTTAAATAAGCAAGAATGAGCACAAATTGCCCAGCAAGTAATATACAACAAGGGTAAAGAGTTTTATAACACGTGTTTGAAATATCGAAGTATCATCTCTTGGATGGTTCAGGGTTTCAGAATAATATCATGAATAATGAATATCAACAATTCTTGAATCAAATCATTGGAATAAGAATGATAATTTAATATAAATCAACATATATATAAATTCAAAGACTATCAATGTATCCAACTGGATAAATAATTTATACTGAGCAGTCGCTAAGGACTATTGAACATCTACTAGAATTACCAATATTAAACCGATAACCCAAAAGATTCAAGTATGATAGATAATCTGTCTACAATACTCTAAGTTATGCATAACTACACAGTAATATTCAAGCATGTGTTAGAGCTTCCAACAATAAACACTCCCCTTACCATAACGGTTGTTCAACTCAGTTTTCAAGATTTCAGCACCAGTCAATTGGTTTGGATAGTTTTATAAACATGCATATAGTCTAGCCGAATCAAATGGCATAGACACTTTCACAATATTCAAGAACAATACAAAGTTAAACATGAATAATAGTTTTCTCAAGAGTTTAACATACTAGCTCAATTGAATGAGAAAGTAATATAACTTGCATTCAAAGAGATAGGGTTTGCTTATGATATCCGTTGAATAAAGTAATGCAAGGGTTTAGGATACTTTCCTCAAGAATGGTATACCAAAGTAAAGCTTAATATCAGTCCAATGCACTGTGATATCCTATTCATGTATAATCACATTAGTTATACAAGTTCAATATATACACCTATTATCTTAACTTACTATCATACACAAGTGTACTTTATCAATGCTAACATATATTGATATTCTTCTAGTAGCATAATCTTATACGTATGTCATTATATAGCTCGGAACTATCGTTAGACTTTATCATTTATAAACACCTTGTCAATTCAAGCTAAGATAGGTGTTAACATGCAAGGCTACCTCTGTCAGTGTGTCATGGATAGAAATAAGCATAATGAAGTTATACTAGCATGCTACATATTTCAGAAATCACAAAAGT
Organism: Panax quinquefolius; assembly: GCA_020205615.1. Classification (NCBI taxonomy): domain Eukaryota; kingdom Viridiplantae; phylum Streptophyta; class Magnoliopsida; order Apiales; family Araliaceae; genus Panax; species Panax quinquefolius. The sequence continues at coordinate 34,467,596 of CM035170.1, forward strand.
CACTTTCGAAGTTCTCAGAGGGCGCGACCATACCGATTTAGATACTAAGGAGACGCACGGTAAAGCGCTCCCGATTAACAAGGGCTGATAAATCACTTGCTTGGCCTAACTTGCCCATCCTTACACACATAACATATGTTAACATGCCAAGGGTCCTTTCGTATCTCTTGAGTTTAATCTAGGTCCCTTCTTTCATAATATGGTTCTAATTTGAACATCTCAACAAGTTAAGGCAATTCAAGGTTATGAAACCACAAAGTCTAAAATGCTTGATTCTTAAACATATAAAGTAGTCATATAACTTAAATTAAACATGCTTGTGAGTATTTATATCACATATGTGTAATTAGCATCGTTTTGGTTTGAAAATATGCTTCGTTTATGCTTCACTTGAATTACGATACCTAAGCATGGTATATATACATTTATGATACATGAGTGAGTCTAAGAGTATCATCAAACATATTCACAAATATAAGATTCTAACTCTCAAAGTAATATGTTAATATTCACATTCAAAGTTCATATTTTCATTAGTAAAGCTTACTAATAAGTCCGACATGATCATGCTTCATTACGAAATCCATATACGTAAGTTAGCATGTCTGACATGCATTTCAAAACTATACTAACATGCTAGCAAGACCAGAATATCAAAACGAGTATAATAAGTCAATGTCCATTTTGAAACTCTAAGTTTCCATTAGAAAAACTTCTTCAAGCATGCAAGGTAAATCCACACATCCCTTATCATGCTTCCATAACCACATCATAGTTTGCATAAGTATGTTTTAAAGTTCAAAACTCAGTTTATGCATAGTTCATGTACACATAGCTAATATAGTCTTTTACTTTTAATACATGCTTGACTACTCCATACCCTCACAAACAAGGTAAACTAACATATTGATCATATTTTAAGGTATATCAGAACTTGATACATTGATACATAAGGTCAAAACATGTATTACGCGATGTTTAACAAAATTTAGTTTCCAAATCCTTATACTTCTTTGAACGTTTATACTTAAATCAACCAACATGGATTACTATATACATAACAAATCTTAGTCCAATAGTTAAGGTTGTTTATAAGCATATAATAATTAACATAGCATACATAGAAGTGGCGCGGCCGTGCCACTTCGAACATAATGAAAAATAAAGGCTCTCCTTCTGTAGAGCTCCAACACAACCAACATCAAACCTTAGTTCAAACACACCAAACTGCTCCTATACATGCAAAAAGCCCCATATAACACAATGGCATGCTATTCTTCATCAATTAACAGAGATTTCTAAAGGATTACAAGAATTTGACAAAAACTTAAACTAAGAACAAAAATAGAATTTATACATCCTTGAAGCTTAAAATTGAATTCTTAATTGCACTAAGTATGCTCCCTCAATCTTCAACAACACTCACTCTCTTCCTACACTCATCAGATAATTTTCAAGCAACGGAGAATGAAGAGTTTGGCTGCCATTTATAGAGAATTGGTTACCCAGTTTCAAGCTTTGCACTAAGGTTTAATCTAGTGGAGAATGGAAGAGAACAATGGGTAGAAGAGAGTTGGCCAACTGCTAATTCATAACCATCATCACCCTGGATTTGTAGTAGCTCAGTTAATGCAAGGAAGGTGTGACAACCCGAGAATTTTGAATTTTATAAAATTTTTATTAATTGAATTAAGATTCAAAATTAGAACCTAGACATAAAATAAGTGTATGCGTTTAATATTTTTAAGATGGAATTTTGAGGATTTCAAAATTCTGTGAAGGATTTAGGTGAATTATCCAGGATTAAGTGTGTACGTGAATATGTTCTGTGTAAATGTGTATAGCATGTGGTTAAGGATCAAGGGTTGACCAGATAAACGATATCTGTAACAAACCCTAAGTATATATTAAGAATGTCAACGTTCGGTTAGAAAACCCTAACGATTAACAAGAAACCCTAAAATCGGTTCTAGAAACCCTAATTTCTGTTCCGGGAATTCAAAACCCTAATTCGATGTATGAAACCCTAATCTGGGAACTTAAATGATTATTATATTGTTTAAGTGCGATTAATTATAATCTTAATTAGGGTAAAGCTTAATTAATTAGCAAACCCTAATTTCACATTTAGAAAACCCTAATTTCGGGATTAGGAACCCTAATTTGTAATTAGGGAAAACCTAAGTGTTAATTTAATAATTGTAATGTTAATTAGGAAACCCTAATCCTAATTTTCAATTTAAGTAATTAGAAAACCCTAATCTAATTACGAAATCTAATTTCTATTTTAGAAAATTAATTTTTTATTAGAAACCCTAATTCGTGGGTTATAAACCCTAATGACCATTTTGACCCTAATGGCTAAATTAGGAATTTTAATTAGGAAATACTAATCCTAATTAGCAAGATTTAATTTATGATTAATAAATTTTAATATAATTAGAAAATTCTAATTATAATTTAGAAATATTAAATTTTTATTTTTAAAACCTAAAATAGAAATTTTAGAAAATTAAATTGGTAAATTCTAAGGGTTTCAAACCCTAAACCCTAAATGTTCCAAACCCTAAACCCTAAATGTTCCAAACCCTAAACTCTAAGGGTTTGGCCATTTGACAAAAATGCCATTAAATTTAATAGCAAAATGACAATTATGCCCTTTGTTGAATTATTGATGGTAGCTTGCAAATATTGCCAAAGAATTGAGTTGGTGACTAACCCTACCCACTCCATGTGCCATATAGCTCTAATATCAGCAGCCATCTCAGCCTTATACATTGAATCTATCATATTAATGGTAAGAAATAAGTAAAGTAGCTTACTTTATTTAGCATTCTCTCCAAGTCCCTTCTCTCTCTTCACTTTCGAAATCTAGAGTGAGAAACCAAGCCAAGAACACTTCATTACTAGCCTAGATCAGATCACTATGACCAGAATCAAAAATCAAGGCTCAAAGTGGTAAGAACCTAAAATTTCGAAATCCTTTGATCTTATGTTGTTTAATGTTAGTTGTTGGTTAAATATGTGTTATAAGGTGTCAATTAGAGATCTGGGTTGTTGGATCATGGATCCATAACATCTAGATGCTCGAATATAGAGTTTTGTGAAATCTGAAAAAATGGAAATAGTCGTATGACAATCATATGCCAGCCCTCATAACTCTATGTGTGTTAGATGTATAGTGTTGTTTTTGTTTTGTAACTGTTCTCCGCCATATGGTCTTTGTTTTGAAACTGGAATCTGGGGTTTATCGTGTCTAGATTGCATGTTATGATCGGTCAAACGGCGTTGACCGATCACAGGAGTAAGCTTCTGGGCAATCCAGAACTCAGCATGTTGTCTGACAACATTTTGTTAGCCTTTGATCTTGCAGTATGTTAGTGTTTTGGTCACGTTGTTGCTTTATGGTTATAGTCTGTCATGATATCTACACTTCCAAGCCATTATCTTACCCAGTTCTGTATCAGGATCATAGAAAATCATGGTCAAACGTAGTTGACCAAACTGCCTGATGAAGGTTTTCTGGAAAATCCAGATCTTCATCAGCCGAGATTTCTGTCAGAGATTGACCGGCCATGATCTTACATATGTGTTGATGTTATTATGATATGATGTATTAGAATTGTACCTTGTCATATATACTTCATGTGTGAACTTTTAGATCACAGAAATAATTACCAGAATCAAAGTTACAAAGCTTCAAAAGTGACACCTTAAGCTGTTCTTCATTTCTTGGTAACCTAGAAAATGAAGAACAGTCTCTGACAAGACTTTGATGCACTATATCTCACTGATTTAGTGTTGAATGGCCTTGATGTTTCTTTAAAATTGTAGTATTGCATCAATACTATAACATTGACCCAAAACCATACCCAGTTACATCAAGAGATACGAGTTAGGACTGGTCAAACCACCAACCTCAAACACTGACATGCATTTCTGGAAATCCTTAAGAACACCTATAGCGATGGGTCTGTCGCTATAGGGCCCTTTTAGCGACAGTTTAATTAAAAAATTAATTATTAATTTTCTAAAATGATTTATTTTAATTAATAAATCGAAATAAATAGATTTTAATTATTAAAAATACTTAATAAATTCCAAAAAATTATTTTAAATTCTGAAAAATAGTTTTTAATTATTTAGAGTATATTTCATAAATATTTATTATTTTTAGAATATAAATGGTATTTAATTTATTTAATTATAATATTAAATAAATGATTTAAATACATGAAAAATCATGAAAAATAATATTATGGTAAAAGAAAATATTTTAAGTTATTTTAAGTGACTTTTTAATATTTTGGGCTAAATTTCATTAATTAATCAATATTAATGATAATTATTTTATTTAATAACTATATTAAATAAATTAAGGAAAAATAGAATTAATGTTATATAAATCATATTAAAATGATTTAAGTGTTATAAAAATATTTTAAGTTATAAAATATAACTTTTGATATTTTTTCATAAAAATATTAATATTTTAATATTAAAAGCAATAATCGGATAATGGAGTTAATTGTTTAAAAATCATATAAATATGATTTTAAGGTATTAAAAATACTTTGATATATTATAAGTGTATTATAATATTATGACATATATTTCATTAATATTTGATAATAAATAAATATTAATGATAAATGAATTATGTAATATTTAATTCATTTAAATACGATATTAATAATGGAAAATTCATGATAAATAGTAATAATTATTTAAAAAAATTTACGAACTTATGAAAAATGTTTTGACTGTTAATAAATTATCTTAGATAATGGTTAAGTGTTTAGACAGAGTTTAATTGAACTTAAACTCGAAGAATTGACCGACTAGACCGTCAGGACGTTAGAATTTTGTCGGTTTCAAGTCAGACTGAAATAGTTTGACTGGATACCGAGTCTTATGTGTGTTATAGACTAATAGGGTTATGTGTTATGTGTTTAGGTTATTCTATGTCTATATATATAATAATATTATATTGCGATGATATTATTCTAATATTGGAGATCTATATTACTAATATTAGGTCTTCGGATAAAGCGTTATAAATTGCGTTGCAGTAATCAACGGTTCAGGCAAGTTTGTTTATTTAACTCTACTAAGAGTGTTTCATTTGGATAAGCTTATGGTTAATCATTGTTGGTTGCCATGAATTGCACTTTGTACATATGGCATATATAAGTCAGGTATGAAAGGCTGATCACCTTCATTACCAGTTGGTTCAGATATATTTGTTCATGTATAATTCTTGTTCAGTCATAAATTTGTTTCTGCTAGTTCACAATTATATTGTTGAATTATAGCCAGCCAATTATTCAAATCATTTCAATCATGATATATCGTTATATTATTGAATTTAAACTTGCCGGGCAATCTTTATGCTCACCCTTGCTATATCATGATAAACATTGCAGATTAAGACGAACGCGTTGGATACAAGGAAAGGTTAAAGACAGTTTCAGCTTTAGTATAAGTGTGCAGTAGATTTGTAATTGTGTTGTATCTTATGTTTTATAAGTCAAGTAAGTTATGAAATGTGTATTAATTTAAGGTTACTCGACCTTGGGGAATAGTGTGTAATGTATTGTATAAACAATTTATGTTTATATCTTCCACAAATAGTAATAGTTGTATAGAATGATCGAACCGGATCCGCGATGATTCGGGACCTCAGATTCGGGGCCCTCACAGAAGGAGTAGGCTAGTGAATCACTGTTTGAGACTCTTAATATGGGACACGAGTTTTAAATCCAAGCAACATGATTATAATGCTTACTTTGGTTACTTGAACTCCCAAGATGTGATTTTTAATGTGTTAATGCTACTACACAATGTAAGGTTAGGAATTATTTGTGCACTCACATCATATAATCCATGTACATTTTAGCACACCGATATACTTTATTTGGATGTTATCACATTACATTGTCTTCTTTATTAAAATAATAGTTTACAATATGTTCATGGTATTTTAATGTATACCCACACACATATTGTCACATAAGCATTTCATGATGTATTCATAACATATGGTCTCAGTAAATATAAATCTTCTTGTATGGTTTCTATATATAATATAACCACATTGCACTTTACACTTTATATTATACATATAGGTAGCTACTATATATTTAAATTTAATTATCACATGCTTGCTTATAACAATTAATAAAATTTTTATCTTACCAATTGATTAATAATAATATTAATTAATTCATTCTCTATTAATCAATGACATTATTAATATTTACAACAATTGATTAGATAAATAAGAATCTTGTTATATTTATAAACACGTTGCTCATTGCTATGATAACTCTTACACTAATAATATTCATATACTATTAATCACCATTAATATTTAACCAATATTCTTTAATAACAAATAACAATTAAAATAGATTAATTGTCCGCTTAACAATTCTTTCGTTAATTAATATAATCACTATTGTTTCTCATCACGGTGCCACACAAGGCATTTCAACGAGTTTATTACAACTCCACATTTCCTCACTTATTACAATTATTCAATTATTCAATATAATTGAGTTAAATCATCTCGTAACACAAAATCACTTATATTCAAATAAATATTTATTTCCATTAATATATTCATTTAATAAGACGTGGAAATTCTCAGGTATTACATCCTCCCTTTATAAAAATTCTGTCCCAGAATTGCTACAAGTTTACACAAATAGATGGGGATAATCCCTCATCATCCTATCTTCTAACACCCACGTAGCCTCTTCGACATCGTGGTTACGCCAAAGTACTTTTACAGAGGAAATAACTTTGTTCCTTAAAGTATGCTCCTTCCTATCTAGAATTTGGACAGGAATTTCTTTATACGCTAAGTTCTTCTCCACTTAAATGGGCTTGTAAGAAATCATGTGCTTGTAGTTCGCCTTGTACGGTCGCAACACAAAAATGTGGAACACGTTGTAGATGTGTTCCAACTCGGGTGGTAATGCAACTTGGTATGCTACCTCGCCCACTCGCTTCAGTATCTCGAACGGCTCTACGAATCTTGCACTAAGTTTTCCTTTTTTGCCTAAACAGATCTTTCCCTTGTATGGAGATACCTTCAAGAATACGAAATTACCGACTTTAAAATCTTGATCCTACCAATACAAATTTGTGTACTTCTTCTGGCGATCTTGAACTGCTACTAGTCTGGCTCTTATCACTATCACCACGTCTGCGGTTTGTTGTACTAACTCTGGTCCGAGTATTCATCGCTCTCTGACTTCTTCCCAACATAATGGCATTCTGTACTTTCTTCCGTAAAGAGCTTCGTATGGTGGCATGTCGATACTCGCATGGTAACTATTATTATACGCAAATTCGACTAAGGGTAGGGGGTCATCCCAATTTCCCTTGAAGTCCATCACGCAAGTCCTAAGCATGTCCTCTAGCGTTTGTATAGTTCGCTCACTTTGTCCGTCTGTCCGAGGGTGATAATCGGTACTCAACCTCAACTGTGTTCTCATCCTCACTTACAAGCTTCTCCAAAAATTTGATGTGAAGTGCGGGTCTCAATCAGAGACAATTGACACCGGCACTCCATATCGTGAAATAATCTCCTTTACGTACAGACTCGCTAACTGATTCATACTGTAGCGGATCGTGATCGGTAGAAAATATGCAATTTTCGTAAGTCAATCCATGATAACCCAAATGGCGTCAAAACCTTTCTACGTGACTGGAAGTCCTACCATGAAATCTATCGTAATATGCTCCCATTTCCACTCTAGTATTTCCAACGGTTGTAGTAAACCACTCAGTCGTTGATGCTCTACTTTTACGCGTTGGCAAGTCGAACATATACTAATGCACTTTACGACTTCCAGTTTCAAATTGGGCCACCAAAAATGTTGCCTCAAGTCTCGGAACATCTTAGTGCTTCCCAGATGAATGGAATATGTCGTATTGTGTGCCTCGTGCAAAATCTCTTCTCTTAACTCGGTTACCGCTGATACCCACCCTCTTCCTTTGAATCTTAAGATACCGTCTTTATCTATTCAAAATTTCCCTTCCTCATTTTCTGAAAATCCTTTTCCTGATCTTCTCACATTCTTCATCTTACTCTTGTGCTTCTTTTACTCTATCCAACATTGTCGGACAAGCTTCCATTACAAATAACTTCTCTTCAAACCTCTCGGGTTCCTTTACCTCTATTTCAAATTTCTCCATTTCTCTTATTAACTCTTCTTGAGTCGTTAATTGAAACAATTTCTCTCTTCATTTCCTGCTCAGAGCGTCGGCAACCACGTTTGCCTTCCCCGGGTGAAAAAGAATATCGCAGTCATAATCTTTGATCAATTCCAACCACCTTCTCTGACACATATTCAACTCTTTCTGTGTGAAGATATATTTCAGACTTTTCTGGTCCGTGTATATCTCACATTTCTCTCCGTACAAATAATGCCTCCATATCTTTAACGCAAAAACTACTGCCGCTAACTATAAGTCGTGAGTAGGGTATCATTTTTCGTAATCCTTTAGTTGTCGTGATGCATATGCAATGACTTTGTCGTGTTGCATGAGCACACAACCAAGTCCCTTGTGCGATGCGTCACTATATACCACAAAATTTCCCGCATCATCTGGTAATGATAACACATGTGCTTCGCTCAATCTCTTCTTCGACTCTTGAAAACTTTCTTCGCATTTGTCGGTCCATACAAATTTCACCGTCTTCCTCGTCAGATTAGTCAATGGGGTTTCTATCTTAGAAAAATCTTGGATGAATCTTCGATAGTACCCAGCTAACCCTAAGAAACTTCTCACCTCCGTCGGTGTTCTCGGTTGTTCCCAATTACTTACCGCTTCTACCTTTGCGAGGTCTACTGATATTCCATTCTCATCCACCACGTGGCCTAAGAATTGAACCTTCTTCATCCAAAATTCGCTCTTTGAAAATTTTGAATACATCTTCTCCTTCCATAATGCCTTCAAAACAATCTTAAGATGTTCGGCGTGTTCTTCCTCTATCTTTGAGTAGATCAAAATGTTGTCGATGAAAACTACTACGAATTTATCTAAGAATGGCTTGAAGACGCATTTCATCAAGTTCATAAATACTGTCGGAGCATTAGTTAAATCAAATGACATTACCAAAAACTCGTAATGTCCATAACGGGTTTGAAACACAATCTTTGGTATGTCCTTATCCCACACTCTCAGTTGGAGATATCCCGTCCGTAGGTCGATCTTCGAGAAATATTTTGCTCCCTTCAGTTGATCATATAAGTCATCTATCCTCGATAGCGGATATTTATTCTTGATCATTACTCTATTCAATTCCCGATAATCGATACATAGCCTCATCGATCCGTCCTTTTTCTTAACGAATAACACTGGTGCTCCCCAAGGAGACACACTCGATCGAATGTACCCCGAATCTAATATCTCTTGAAGTTTTATCATCAATTCCTTTATTTCTACCGGTGCCATACGATATGGAGCTTTCAAAATTGGCGTCGTTCCCGGTGCTAAGTCTATTATGAATTCGATTTCTCTGTCTGGCGGAAGACCATGCAGATCGTTCGGAAACACATCTTGAAATTCATTCACTACGGATATATCCTTAATTTCTACTCCCTTTTTCTGAGTATCTATGATGTAAGATAAATAACCTACACATCATTTCCTTAACAATTTCTTGGCCTGCATCATCGTAACGCAACACGATTGTTTGAGCGATGAGCTACCATAAAACACTACCTTAGACTTACTCGTAGTCTGAAAGGTTCACACACTTGTTCTGACAGTCATGTATCGCCGCATGGAGATATAACGAATCCATTCCCAGTATTACGTCAAATTCTCCTAGTTTAATAGGAATCAAGTCTACGCTTAGTTCATGTTCTCTAATGTTTGCGCGAAAATTTTGATAAATGTATTCTACAGGGATTATTTCCTTATTCGTAAATTCTACGTTCAAAGGATCTTCTAAACATTCTCGGGGTGTACTAAATTTACTAGGAAATTCTTCAGATATAAAAGAACAGGTCGCACCCGAATCAATTAATACATAAGCAGTTATATCATTGATTGGGATTATACCTCACACCACGTCTTTGCGGCTACTACGTCCTTGACAGTCATGTTAAAGGTTCAGGCGGTCGATCGGTTGCGTTGCACGGGTCCACCAATAATTAACTTTCTTCCTCTTCCCTGGCATCCGCAAGTTCCACCACTTCCTTTCTTTGGGAAATCCTTTATTTGGTGCTCCGTTGATCCACAAGCGAAGCATCCCCTGAACTTCTTTGGTTTTAAGCAATTTGGCGATATGTGCCTCACTTGAACGCAATTATAACACATGTTCTTTCCTTTCTAACACTCCCCCTGATGACTCCTCCCACACTTGTTATAAGCTTCAGTCCTTTTCTTAAACTTTCCCTGGTGACTTCCACCTTGGTTATTGTTTCTGTTGTTGTTGTTGTTGTTGTTGTTATTGTTCTCCAATTTTCTCTTTTCGGAGTTACTCCCTCCGCAGCTGCTTCCTCCACGATACTCCCTCCCAGTGTTCTTATTTTTCTTCTCCTTATGATATAGACTTAAGGCCTCACTGCCACCTTCTTCAATGATTGCCTTCTCTAACAATGTCGCAAAGGAATCAATTTGGAGAACTGATACCTTATTATACATCCACGACTTCAGCCCTTGCTCAAAGCGTCTCGCATTCCTTTCCTTTCCTCATCCAAAATTGGTGTTCCGCAAATCGTGCTAGTTCATTAAACTTAGCTGCGTATTGCGCCACCGTCATATCCCCTTGTTTTAACTCTAGAACTTTTCTTCCATTCGATTCTTCATGCTCTTCGGGAAATAGATCTTGAAGAACAACGTCTTAAACCTATCCCATGTTATCGTTCCTTAGCCAACTCTCTGTTGATTAGCCTCCCACCAATAGTTCGCTTCTCCTCTCATCATATACGTAGTAAACACTGTCTTTTGATCTTCGCCTATGCAAGCTATAGTGAAAGCTTTTTCAATTTCCTTGATCCATGTTTGTGCAACTATCGGGTAAGTCGTTCCTATAAATTTTGGTGGTCCTACACTCTTAAAATCTTTAAAGTTTGTGACAGGAGTTGCTTGGGGAACGGGTGGTACGGGTTCATTCCTTTCCCTAAGAGCCTCTCTTTACAAATCTACAAGCCTCTACATCGGATCAACTTATCCTTTCTCATCATTAACTGACACTTCCGGTACAATTATTCTACATCTTGGTGCCATGATCTACATCACAAAATTTTCATTTTATTATTATTCAGTTACATCACTTAAGTATTTCTCTTAACATCAAGAAGAATAACGTTATAATACATTTCTAAAATAAGCTCATTTATATTCATATGCCAAATCGTTACAATTACATGCTTCTCTCTAGCATACTGCTATAAATGATAACACATATCCCCCATTATCACAAAAAACGGGGACAACACTAGCTTACTACCCCTCTAACATTTTTCAAAAGTTTGGGGTTTACAACTATCTCACATCTTACACAGAAGACTGAGATTTCAACAATAGATTAAACAACACATAAACATAACACTACAACTACTAAACTTCTTCCTCTAGACTTAATCTAACATCCCACGCTCCACGATGCTCTGGTATTCCTTCTGAGTAATGTGCACCACCATGTCTCGGCTTATGGTATGTCGGGTCTATCCATACTCTACCGGGTAGTGATTTACCCCATCAATCAACCTCTCCATGGTTATGCGTTGAGCATAACCCATCTTGTTCATCTTCCTTCTCTTACACCTTACTTCATCCTCTAGATCATTAGCCCGATCATTAGCTCCTTCTTACTTCTCCTCAAAATGGATCATGTCAATCACTTCCATTTCTAGGTGAGTGCACAGTGCTTCCTTCTCTGTTCTCTCGCTCATCTCTCTCTGCTTCATCTCTTCTAGCTTCTATGCCAGCTCCATATTCCTAGCCACTGATCGGTGAAACAAGGTTCCCATCTGGATCCCTGCCTCCTTACGGTGAGTAATTTCCACCTTCATCTCCTGTATCACTAATTTCTTCTGGTGGTCCTCGTCCGTCAGTTTCTGGAACTCGGACTCCCTTTCCCTAGCCTCAGTTTCTAATTCCTCCACTCTACATCCTAACTCCAAAATCTGCTCCTAATACACCCCCAACATCTGATCCTCGAAAGTAGCCTCGTCGGAGTCCTCTATAGGCTCAGGCTCCTCTTCCGGATCAGACTCCTCAGGTAATGGCTCCATCTCATCTTCCTCATCATCATCATCAATAGGGGCCACTACTGATATGGGCTCCTCTATCAATGGTGCCTCATATACCACGTGGATGTCACGCGGCTCCTCCTCTACTACTCGGCTAGGTGCTCCTATGTCAGTCATCCTACAATCACCAACACAAGACAACACAAACTACAACTCCATTAGAATGTTAAATAACATAAGTTCATTATATAGAATGAAGTTATATTCTATAACACACTAAGTTACTATCTAGGAAAACTCTACATGAGTCTCATCCCTCTCTATCTCCTAAGTTTTCCTAAGTTATAATCTAAGGACTCTCGTTCCTAAGGTTTATAACTATAGCTTTGATACCAACTTGTGACGCCCCCAAATTTGGACCACCACTTGGTCACTCAAATTCGGTTCATCACGTTCTCATGGTAATACCATAATAACTAGAATTACATATTCACAGCGGAAAATCCAATTTAGAATAATATACAATGATTTATTATAATTATTCCCCAAAGTCTCTCAACCTACAATACTTAATAGATTACATAATAATATCAAATAAAGATTTATTACATAATTCTACTTAAGCTTAAACACAGTCTGCGAACAGTCTTAATACAATAATAGTCTTAAACATAAAGGAACAAGCTAGTCGGTATCCTTGCCCTTGCCCTTGTCTTTTCCAAAGACACTTCCCTATTCCGCGTTAACCGAAAGGTTTTAAATAAGCAAGAATGAGTACAAATTGCCTAGTAAGTAATATACAACAAGGTTAAAGAGTTTTATAGCACGAGTTTGAAATATCGAAGTATCATCTCTCAGATAGTTCAGGGTTTTAGAATAATATCATGAATAATGAATATCAACAATTCTTGAATCAAATCCTTGGAATAAGAACGATAATTCAATATAAATCATTAGATATAAATGAATTCAAAGACTATCAATGTATCTAACTGGATAAACAATTTATACTGAGCAGTCACTAAGGACTATTGAACATCTACTAGAATTACAAATATTAAACTGATAACCCAAAAGATTCAAATATGATAGATGATCAGTCCACAATACTCTAAGTTACGCATAACTACACAGTAATATTCACGCGTGTGTTGGGGCTTCCAACAATAAACACTCCCCTTACCATAAGGGTTGTTCAACTCAGTTTTCAAGATTTCTACACCAGTCAATTGGTTTGGATAGTTTTATAAACATGCATATAGTCTAGCCGAATAAAATGGCATAGACACTTTCACAATATTCAAGAACAATACCAAGTTAAACATGAATAATAGTTTTCTCAAGAGTTTAACATACTAGTTCAATTGAATAAGAAAGTAATATAACTTGCATTCAAAGAGATAGGGTTTGCTTATGATATCCGTTGAATAAAGTAATGCAAGGGTTTAGGATACTTGCCTCAAGAATGGTTTACCAAAGTAAAGCTTAATATCAATCCAATGCACAGTGATATCCTATTCATGTATAATCACATTAGGTATACAAGTTCAACATATACACATATTATCTTAACTTACTATCATACACAAGTGTACTTTATCAATGCTAACATATATTGCTATTCTTGTAGTCACATAATCTTATATGTATGTCATTATGTATCTCAGAACTATCGTTAGACTTTATCATTTAAAAACACCTTGTCAATTCAAGCTAAGATAGGTGTTAACATGTAAGGCTACCTGTGTCAGTGTGTCATGGACAAAAATAAACATAATGAAGTTATACTAGCATGCTACATATTTCAGAAATCACAGAAGTCACTTTCCAAGTTCTGTAGAGGGGCGGGATCGCGCCTGATTTGTACTAAGGAGACGTGCGGCCGCGCGGCTCCCAATTCAAACCAGGGCTGAGCAATCACTTGATTGGCCTAGGTTGCCCATCCTTACACACATAACATATGTTAACATGCCAAGGGTCCTTTCGTATCTCTTGAGTTAAATCTAGGTCCCTTCTTTCATAATATGGTTCAAAGTTGAACATCTCAACAAGTTAAGGTCATTCAAGATTATGAAACCACAAAGTCTAACATTCTTGATTCTTAAACATATAAAGTAGTCATATAACTCAAATTAGACATGATTGTGAGTATTCATATCACATATGTGTAATTAGCATCGTTTTGGTTTGAAAATATGCTTTGTTTATGCTTCACTTAATTGCGATACCTAAGCATTGTATATATACGTTTATTATACATGAGTGAGTCTAAGAGTATCATCAAACATGTTCACAAATATAAGATTCTAACTCTCAAAGTAATATGTTAATATTCACGTTCAAAGTTCGTATTTTTATTTGTAAAGCTTACTAATAAGTCCAACATGACCATGCTTCATTTTGAAATCCATATACGTAAGGTAGTATGTCCGACATGCATTTCAAAACTATACTAACATGCTTGCAAGATCAGAATATCAAAACGAATATAATAAATCAATGTCTGTAACATTCCAAAATTTTTAATTGTAATATTAAATATTTATTGAATTAGATAAATATTTAATGGATGTGTTTATCGTTGAATAAATATTTGTTTAATTGATTTGATTTTATTTGGTTAATTATTTGTTAAATAAATAATTAATGAGTTAAGGAAATTATTATATTGATATTTCAATTTGATGGTTAATTATTTGTATTGTGTTATGTGATTAAATGATTTATTTAATTAATTGTTTTTTGAATTAATTAATTAAGTATGAAAACTTAATTAAATATAGTGTGACAAATAACTATATTATAAAGAGTTATTAAAATAAATTAAAGTAGTTTTACTTTAGTATTATCCAAACAAGGTTTAAGGATATTAATTCTTTAATTTTAAACGGTTTTGCACAAATAAAGCCCTATGATTTTGGATTTCTAATTTTTGAATTTAAATAAAATAAATTAAAATAATAATTTTAATATATTTATAACATATACGTTATAGGTATTAACTAATATACTTAATATATGTATTAAGGCCATATCAGTTTATAGTTTTATTTACGCATAAGATTTTGCTTGGCCATTTGTTAGTTTGAGAAAACAGAGAATTATCAGAGAAAGTTGAGAGAGAAAAGGCTGGGATTCTAGAGAAATACTGAGTTCTTCAATTTTTTCTAAGGGTTAACAAGTATCTTCTTAAGCAACAAAAAAGTATTTTTCCTATAATCTTAATATTATATAACTATATATGTTTTACGTTCTCTGTGTTCTTGAAGTGCACTTACTGTGTATAAAGTTTTAAAAAATTGTTTGTAAATTGTGTTTTATAATTGGTTATGATTACACGTGTTTATGATGATTAGAGATTATATTTAAACCAGAAAATTGTATGTTAATTTTGGTTTACAGTAGAAAATTTTCGACAGTGTATGTTTGTATGTATTTTTTTCATATGGCTCATGTAAGTACCAATGTTCATGGTCAATTTGTATATTAATGTTTGAATTGAGGCTTGATTATGCTAGTCTATTAAGAAACGAACATAACGTAATTTGAACGAAGTAATTTGGACAAGAATTGAAATCATAGTGTTCATTTTTGTGAAGAAACTCGATAATGCAGTTTTCATATGAAAACATGAAAATCAATAAATTAAAATAGGTTTAGTTGTTGTTAAATTGTTCTAATTGTTGGAATATGTTAGCAATCATGTTTATGACATTGTTATATTTATTTTATATGTTAATTTCACTGTTTGGTGGGTGAAATTAAGTGTCATTGGGCTAAAAACGCTCATCGCTCATGTCGTGTCTACCTGCTCACGTGAACCCAAAGATTTCTTGCGCTAAAAGCCAAGGCTAAAAAGCGCATAGGCTGTCTTGTGGTGTGTGCGCATTGCGCCCGAGATCTGAACAGAGTTTGTCTGTCTTCTTTGCTACATTCTTGGGGTAGAGACATACGTTGGTCTAATGATGTGTTAGTATAATAAACATGTAATAATATAGCTAAAACAGAATCGTGCTATGTGGTTAGTAGATTCAAAGTTTGAATGATTAGTAAGTGATGAATGTGATATATTAGAACTTAGTGAGCATGATGAATAGTAAACATGTGTTGTGAAGGTTAACACTTGTAAATTCTGATATTTGCATGGTATATTAAGACTTGTGCTCAAATTAATAAGTCTAACTAGAAATGCGTGTTATGTTGGAACGTGAATGTTAGTATATCTAATAGATGATGGTTCTAAACCTATATGTAGGTGAACATGAGTTTAATATTATAGCTTACGCTCGAGGCAAGTTTCTAAACCTATCTTTTTAAATTGAGCAAGTTCTTTAACTCTACTCTTATAATAATTGAGCATGTTTAATCTTAAGTTATTGTAATTCTAATCATTGTTGGCTTACTCTAACTTGTTTATAGTTAAACAAGTTTCTTTAGTTCATTCTTTTACAATAAATGTTTCTTGAACCTTAATTCCTTGTGTTGAATGGTTCAATCACTTTGTATATTTTATTACCATGTGGAGTAAGCATTGTTTCCAGCTTGCTATCAATTAATGCATGATCGGTAACTAAATATCTAATTTGACAATATCACAGACCTAGCTTATTATTGTTCAAGCCAAGGTTTATTATTTTATTATTTTGATCAATACTTATGATCTCTAGTTATTTCAAGCATGAGTCTAGAATATAGTCAGTTCACCTATGATTCTCAAATGTTCTAAGTTATGTTGTTATTAAACAACTATTGTGTTATCAAGCATTGTAGATTCAACTAGTTCCTTTGTTGATGATCGTTAAACTTCAAAATACCCTTGAAAGTTTATCCAAACCAAACTTTCTTTGGTGCGGACTTGTACTCTAAATAATGAGATAAACAACCCTATTTTTAGGGGTTTACGCTTAGCGTTGAAATATTTGTGCATAATACATTGTACGAAGGGCTGATCCCCCTAAGTACGTGGAGTCCTTATAGTCATATGACTATTAAAGTTAAAGTTGAAAGATTTATTATAACTGTGGACATGGTTCGTGGTCATTAGACCCTCAGTAGTATATTTCAGAATGTTAATAGAACATATCATTCAATTCTATTGAGCCTATTATTTGGCGAATGTTGTAAAGTTTATTCATTCTTATTTCAAGTGAGCTTTGTTTGCTCACTTTTGCTTATATAACTATTACAGTTAAGGATGAGAAGGTAGATATACCTAGAACCAGTAAGGGAAAAGGGAAGATGAACAAGTATTGAAGACTTGTAATATGTTGACAGTTATTTATCAGACTTTAAATTTGATTGATGTAATGAAGTATTTATTTAATTTCTGCATTTGAATGATTGTAATTAAAGGTTAGATAACCTGGGAGATATTTTTATTAATGTAATCCTGTATGGGCAGGTTTTATTATTCAATTTTATTATGATTGGATAATTAGATATGAATATTTTGATTAAGTGAACAACAAATCTTGAGGTAATGAAGTACCGGGATTTGGGGGTGTCACAATGTCCATTTTGAAACTCTAAGTTTCCATTAGGAGAACTTCTTCAAGCATGCAATGTAAGTTAACACATCCCATATCATGCTTCCATAACCACATCATAGTTCACATAAGTATGTTTTAAAGTTCAAAACTCAGTTTATGCATAGTTCATATACACATAGCTAATATAGTCTTTTACTTTTAATTCATGATTGACTACTCCATACCGTCACCAACAAGGTAAACTAACATATTGATCATATTTTTAAGGTATTTCAGAACTTGATACATTGGCACATATGGTCAGAACATGTATTACGCGATGTTTATCAAAATTTAGTTTCCAAATCCTTATACTTCTTTGAACGTTTATACTTAAATCAACCAACATATCTTATTATATACATAACAAATCTCAGTCCACAAGTTAAGGTTGTTTATAAGCGTATAATAATTAATATTGCATACTCAGACCAAGACAGAATCACAAAATCAATACACAAGATCGGGCAAAATGATCGTCACAAGGCCAATATATACTATATTAGTGGCACGACCACGCCACTTCGAACATAATGAAAAATAAAGTCTCTGCTTCTGCAGAGCTCCAACACAACCAACATCAAACCTTAGTTCAAACCCACCATACTGCTCCTAGACATTCAAAAAAATCCTGATAACACAATGGCATGCTATTCTTCATCAATTAATAGAGATTTCATGATGATTGCAAGAATTTGACAAAAACTTAAACTAAGAAAGAAAATAGAATTTATACCTTCTTGAAGCTTAAAATTGAACTCTTAATTGCACTAAGTATGCTCCCTCAATCTTCAGCAACACTCAATTAGACAATTTTCAAGCAACTGAGAATGAAGAGTTTGGCTGCCATTTATAGAGAATTGGTTACCCAGTTTTTAGCTTTGCACCAAGGTTTAATCTAGTGGAGAATGGAAGAGAACAATGGGTAGAAGTGAGTTGGCTAACTGCCAATTCATAGCCATCATCACCCTGGATTTGTAGCAGCTCAGTTCACGCAAGGAAAGAGTAGGCTATTGTGCATCACTGTTTGAGACTCTTAATATGGGACACGAGTTTTAAATCCCAGCAACATGATTATAATGATTACTTTGGTTACTTGAACTCCCAAGATGTGATTTTAAATGTGTTAATGCTACTACACAATGTAAAGTTATGGATTATTTGTGCACTCACATCATATAATCCATGTACATTTTAGCACACCGATACACTTTATTCGGATGTTATCACATTACATTGTCTTCTTTATTAAAATAATAGTTTACAATATGTTCATGGTATTTTAGTGTATGCTCACACACATATTGTCACATAAGCATTTCATGATGTATTCATAATATATGGTCTCAATAAATATAAATCTTCTTGTATGGTTTCTATATATAATATAGCCATATTTTACTTTACACTTTATATTATACATATAGGTAGCTACTATATATACACATTTAATTATCACATGCTTGCATATAGCAATTAATAAATTATTTAACTTACCAATTGATTAATAATAATATTAATTAATCCTTCCTATTAATCAATGACATTATTAATCTTTATAACAATTGATTAGATAAATAATACTCTTGTTATATTTATAAACACGTTGCTCATTGTTATTATAACTCTTACACTAATAATAGTCACATACTATTAATCACCATTAATATTTAACCAATATTCTTTAATAATAAATAACAATTAATATAGATTAATTGTTTGCTTATCAATTCTTTCCTTAATTAATATAATCACTATTATTTCTCATCACGGTGCCACACAAGGCATTTCAACGAGTTTATTACAACTCCACATTTCCTCACTTATTACAATTATTCAATTATTCAATATAATTGAGTTAACTCATCTCGTAACACAAAATCATTTATATTCAAATAAATATTCATTTTCATTAATATATTCATTTAATAAGACGTGGAAATTCTTGGGGTATTACAACCACTACACACCTACACTTACCTATTGGAGATTCTGCGTTCATGAATAGACACGAGAATTGGGAACCGTTGTGACAACCCGAATTTTTATAAGTTATTAAAATAGGAATTTAATAATTAAAATTCTTATTATGAGATGTTTTGAGTTTGAATATGTATATATATATATATATATATATATATATATATATATATGTACTATATATTTTGAAATATATGTTCTAGTGTGAAGAGAAGTATATATATTCATATATTGGGAAAGTGAGGTTTAATAGTTAAGTTAACTATTGAAGAAATTAAATGAATTTTGTAATTAATTTTAAATATTTATTGAATTAAATAAATATTTTAATTTATTTATATATTGAGATAAATAAATAATTTATGAAATTGTGGTATAATAATTTAGTTACGTGTGTGTATGATAATTAAGTTAAAGCAAAGGTAAATTTTATTCTTTGAAGATTTAATTTAATGAATTAATTAAATGAGTTGTTTAATATTAAAGAAAATAAGTAATTAAATAAAGTGATGTTTATAATTTATTAATTAAATTAGATATATAATTATTTATTAATCATCAGAATAATTGTAATAAAAATTATTATTATTATTGTAAGTTATGTAAATTGGTTATAAGTGTGACAAAAGTAACTATATAATATAAGTATTATAAAAATAAACTATTATGGGAATTATGTGGTTAGCCAAACAAGGCCTTGTGGCCTTTGGTTTTGATAACTGAAGAGTATGTGAGTATAGAGAGAGAGAGCTTAGTAAGAAGAGAGAAAAACACAAAGAGTGAGAGCTTGAGAGAATTCTTTGAGATTGTCTAGAAGAGGGAGAAGGATTGCTAAAGCTTGTGACCATCTTGCAAAGAAATCAAGCATTTAAGGTATAAAAACCTAAGTTTATGTTCTAAATTTCTAATATAGGATTGTGTGAATTTGATAATTGTGTTGTAGAAGGTTCATAATCTGTTATATGTTGTCTTCAAATGGTTTTAAAGTATCACATTCATGGAAAATGGGTTTGAAGAAGAAAAGTAAATATTATTGTGTATTCATGTGATATGGCTTAAGAAAGTACAAATTTTTATGTTCAATATGTGTTATAATCTGTAAATTGATGTTGGATTATGTTAGTATGTTAAGAAACGAAAGCGGCGTAGTTTGAATCGTATCAATTGATTAAGACACGAATTCGTGGCGATCGAATTCGCTAAAAGTGTAAAAATGATGAAATTGGCAAAATTGGGGTTTTGATTCCTTAAAATTGAATATATATATATATATATATATATATATATATATATATAATGTTTATGTAGTGAGAATGATGAGTAGCATGTTTAGTGAGGTTATCACAAAATTTTAGATGTTAAGTTTTGTGAAATTTGGTGGAATTGGTTGAGTTGGTGTGATTGGTGTAATAAAAGAGCTACTGCAAGTTTTTTGTGCAGGCGTGGCGAAGTCAAGCCGTTACCTAAATGAAGCAAACGGCGCCAGACAAGCGAGCTATTCTTCTCATGAAGTCCAAGACCAGCATACTGTACTTGAGCTTGGGGCGTTGGGGCAAACAAGCCGCCGCGTGCCTGAGCCTAGGTAAAGAAGTCTGTTTATTTGAGGATTATCAAGCAAGATTCTAATCTAGTTTAGCATTCAAGATAATGATGTAGAGACATAAATGAAGAACTTAACCACATGTTAAGTACCAATTAAAAGAAATAACTTGAAAGTATAAAATAAAATTTAAATAGTGATATGAAGGTTAACTTAAGTAATTTAACTAACCTAATATACATCTAAAGGGATGTAGATGCCAGATTATAAGAACTTGACTAAATGTTAAGTAACCATTTGAATGAAGTAATTTAAAAGCATGAGATGGAAGTTGATTTAATTAACTTTAATGAAGATAATACGTTAATATAATGTAATATCAAGTTATGACGGCTTAACTGAATGCTAAGTGTCGACTAAAAGAGAAGTATAAAGAAATACGAGACGAAGGTCAACTAAAATAATGTTAACAAACATTATACATCTAAGGTGATATAAAGACAAGGTTAAAGACTTAACTGAATGTCAAGTGTCAGTTAAGGTGGAATGTAATGAGAAGGGAAATGAATTTTAATGTAATTAAACTGATTGAACAAAGAGATGTCGTAACAAGACTTAAACACTGGATTAAACAACGAGTGACGATTAGAAGGAAATGTTTTGGAATTAAAGGATAAGATGAAGAGTCAATGCAATTTAATTGATTTCATTGTGTATATGTAACTGATGCTTGTATATATGAACTTCTAAACTATTGTAGGATAAACGCAAGGCAGTAAGCTGTAGTTGGTAAGCAACGAATCAGGCAAGTCTTTCAGTTCCTATTTGCTATGTGAACTTGATGATGAACCATTTTAAATCTTTATTGCAAATACCATGGTGTGTTATATATATGTGAACTCAATCTTTATACTTGTTATACGAACTGCAACATGTATGTTATGTTAGGTTAATGTTTATGATGTATGATAAGCATGTTATTATGTGCTACGTGATGCATGAAAACTGTTAGATTTTGCTGGGCTGTCGAGCTCAACCTTGCAAATAACCATTTTTGCAGGTCAAGATTTCAAAGTAAGGATATATGCTAAGTGAATTATAGAGATCCATATTCGCGAAGATTACTTATGTTTTGTGAAAAATGTATTTAATGTTTTGAATGTAACATGTTGTTAAATTGTAAGTTGAGTTATCTGGTTGGATATCTATTTATGATGTAAGTCTTTGTATAGTCATTTTATTGTAACGATTCATGACATAATTTTGAATCGAAGAGATGTAATGTAAAGGTTGCGATTTAGGGCAATACAGATGGAAATGAATAAAAGTTTTAAATATTCCACATTTTTAGTGATTTTAATATCGAATAATGATGTAAAGATAGATTAAAGTTGTATGGTTAACGATCGAGAAAGAGAATATTATTGTATGAATTTTGGGGTCGTTACAACTGCTAAGTCAAAGTGAGCTGGAAGATATAGCATGGACAAATGAAGCCAGCAGGAGAAGGAGGGCCTAAGAATATGCCAATCCTCCAAGGAACAAAAGCCAAAAGAAATAGAGATAAGTTGAACTCAATTCCTATTGATGTAACCAAGCTTAATTGTAATATATGTCTTTACAAACATCAATAAATTCATGCTTATTCTCTAGAAATTTCAGTTGCTCACTGAAAAATACTAAGTCATATTTACTTTCTAGCAGTTGCATCTAGAAATTGATAATCATGACACAAATCTCCTTGGTTATGTCAACATCAAATAGGGGGAGATTATTGGGAGATTGCATATTTGAATTTGATATTGAAAGTAAATATTCATGATTATATGTAAAGTCCTTCAAAGAATATATGTACAAGGACTTAGTGGTAGATCAAATTTGTTAGGTTGATTTGAGCTTTTAATGTTCATCATTCTGTAAATGAATGTATAGATGAAAAGATCAAAGCTATTAGGTTGATCTATATCTTGAGATGTAATAGATAGGCTTCAACAGAATCTTAGTCTATTGAGCTGATCAAGAGATTACAGAAGCCAAGGCAGAATCGTAGAGCATCAAGAATCGTAGTGTGTCTGCTTTGGAGGGCCTCTCCCAGAATCGTAGAGTGGTCCAAACATTTGCCGAGCCAACTCAAAGATCGTAGTGTGCTCTCGGAAGCGTAGAGTCTGCAAGTAAAGAAAGCAAAAATCGTAGTGTGCCAATACTTAAGAGAAATCGTAATGTTCTCGTTTGTTAGTATTGGATCAAGCACCAAGGTGGCAAGACACCACGATCAGAATCGTAGAGCTTCATCTGTCTATGTCAGAAGCATCGAGCCTTGTCCATTTGTTCAAAGAATAAATCAAAACAAATATGGAATTGGTTATAAACGTTGAAGTCCTCGGGAGTCCCAATGGCACAACAGTCATCCTTAGTATATAACAAAGAAACGTATTGAAGAAGCTAAGGAAAGGACTATGGGTCAGCAGAAAACACATTTTCAGGTGTTAGGTGAGACATCATCGCACGTTGTGTCGATGGGCCGATCAGAATCGAAAGTTGTGCAAAAACTATCCATCAAAGCTCAAAAATGTCAAATGCATTTAATGCTTCACCGGATACGTTTCAAATGCATCATATATACAAAACATCAGCAGATGAAAGAAACTAAGCAAGCATTGAACAAAAATGATGAAGAACACTCAACGCTCAACTCTACGATCTGAAAAAGAAAAGCTTGCTTAGCTACTCAGTTCTTTCGGACACAAGCTTAACGGCAAATGAGTAGCACCATTCAAGAACTCAACTATTATCAAGTGAAGTAAGAAGGTCCAAGTCTGCTGGACTTGAAGAGTTCAAAAGTGAACTAAGAAATTCCAAGACTGCTGGTCTTAAAGGAATCTGTGAGATTCAGAAAATGTAAAGACATCCTTAGTGGATTTCCTACTCGAGGATTAGAAGAGTGGACTAGGAGCTTTAAGTACTCTGAACCACTTAAAAACACTGTGTCTCCTATAACTTCTATAACTGCAATAATTGCTATAACTGCTTTCACTTATATCAACTCGTTATATCTTAAAGGGAAAACAAACAAATCTCTAATTCCGCTGTGTTTAAATCATTATCTAAACTAGCAAGTATTTTGTGAAAGAATTTTTAAAATATCTATTCAACCCCCATTCTAGATAACTATTGTGCCTCTTGGAAATAACACCAAACGCGAAGGGAAGTCTCTTCATACCTTCCCATTTTTAATTACCTGTAATTTCAATTACTTGTAATTTAATTTCCATATCAATCTTAATGTAATGAAAAATATAAAGGATTATGTGAACATTCATTCCTTTTCATATCAAAACCTGTCATGTTATCTTGTCATCAAAACAGTTAACATCCGTTTTGCAGGAAAATACTCCTAAAAACAGACACATTACATAGCATGCATTATTTCCATGTTTCCCAAACTAAACTACATAAGTCTTCTTGTAGGGAATTGATTGGTCCCATTACCCATTCAAAGTCCAAAAAGTAATTAAGCCTACAGCCAGACATGGCTACAAGTGGCCAACCTAATCCTACTACCTGTCTCTCGCGAGGAGTTTGAATGATTAAGCAATTAAATCACAGAGTTAGTTTTTTGCTCAAAGAATTACACAAGTCAACTCAGGGTGAACGAATACCCATCCACACAGAATCCTCTGCACATGGAGGACTCTAAGGTCCGGACAAAGAAGTTCCAACACTTGTGTCTCAGTCTGACAAGACCAATAAAACCCCTGAAATCACCCATCTTAAAGAAGATCAAGACACCGGTGATATTCAGAAGAAGGTTATATAAATGGAAGAGACCATTCGGTCCATCAAAGAGATTGGAACACACGGAAGTGTTTCATATTCAGACATTTGCATATTCTTCGGGGTTCACTATCCGCAGAAATTCAAGACTCTCGATTTTGAGAAAAATGATGGATTGGGAGATCCTTACAGCTACTTAAAGGTGTTCATTGGAGAGCTCGGATCTTATGTCGAGAATGAAAAGCTCAGAATGCAGCTATTTAAAAAAAGTCTGACTGGACAAGCCAGAGCATGGTACACCAGATTGGATAACTCCAGATTGTATTATGCAAACTTATGTAATAGTTTAAGGTTAGATTACCTGGGATTGTTTAAAGTTGATGTAACCCTTTAATGGGGAAGATTATTGTTTAAGTTATGTCTTTATCATTGATTATGGGTAGTTAGATGTAATTATTTTGGATAGTGAACACCAAATCTTGTGGGAATGAAGTACCCAAATTTGGGGGTGTCACATCCTGAGTCATTGGATCTTCACCAAGAGGAATATCAGGCCGACACAATAGAGGATCTGCACCGAAAAAACTATACGGGCCACCTGAAGGCCCAACCCATGAGCTAGAAGGATCAAAAGTATCCGCCTTGGAAGGATCTCTGCCCAAAAGTATCAAGCTATCAATCTGCGTCAAATGAGTAGGATCTCAGACACAAGCCATCCAATCTATCATCATCACGGATCCAGGAACCATATCCCCCATGAAATGTGTGGCGCGGGTCTGGGCTCCGATGGTACGAGGGGACCACCAACGGTATAATACCTCCGGAGTGAATGGACCCTCTGACAAAGTAAAGCCGTCAACTCCCATCAACGAGATATCACTGACAGGCGACTGAGATATAGACCAATAACGTCTGGCAGGAGGACAAATTGGCATACAAATCTCTCTTGTGGTGCTCCTGATAATACGTTATCCCAAATAAAGCTCCCATCCTCCATCTATGAAGAGAGGAATCCTATGGGTGGATATCACATGATCGACACCAGTCGGGAACCCATCCTCAAAGCCAACTGTCAAATGGTCCCCAGAATAGGGAACCCAAGTAATGACATCGGCTGTCAATAACTCTAATTGCAGGTGACAATGGGTGAAACCCTCAGCTACACGAACCTCCGCCAATGTGGAGTGATTCCATCGTCGTCCCCGTGGGTAGGTGTCTAAACCTAACACGCTAATGGGATGCATGCATGAAAGCCTCTCATAGGCCCAAAACTGCCAATACATGGGCAAACATCTGCAGTCAGTCATCACTCTTAACCTGTACATCAGAAATCAAAAGAGAAATACTCACCAGTATAAACGGGTAAAATCCTAGCCAAGCCTCTGTCAAGCCCTGCGAACGCATGTGCATTCTCCGGAGGAAATAGGCAAAGGTATAGGATCCCCAATCATATTGTCCAATATAGTCCAACTCTCGTGTGGCGCTGACCAAAGTGAATGACACCGTGGAAGAGTTATCTGCTATGAAACAACCCTAAAGAATGACTAGGAATTATCACCGAAGAATGCGATCCCTAACTCTCACATCATCGGGCATAGGATCACTCAATGCCCCACTCATAGCATCTACGCTCAAAGGACCAGTGCGGATTGTCCTGCCTTTGAGCGACTTAGTCGGGACTCGTAACAAGGATCTAACGACAGTCAGGGTAATGTTCACCGCACAAGGCACAGGCGCCCCTCCAAACTCCATACAGGTGATAAACAGCCAATCCATCGGCGTCATCATCACCTCACAGTCCAGCAAATGGAGAGACTGAGTCTTGTGAAACTAGCGCTTAGACAACGCCCTGAGATAACCCCAGGGACAACGGCGGGGGAGGATGGAAAAGAACGCCTCAAAGCCCCAACCATGCACAATCTCTCGATACTCTAGATGAAGAGTATGATATAGAGACTGTATATTGAACTAGTTCCCTCGAGGCTGCGTAAAGCCGGGAACCTACATCACAAAAGAAAATCAACATCAGAATCATTGCTCCTCGTCAATAGGAAAAAGGAAGATCAAACACAGCTTTTACCTCGTTCGCATACAAGTAGACCAAGGGGTGGCGACTCAAATCACCCATAAGCTCTGGAATGGCCACATTAATGCCTAGAAGATCCCTGCGGGGAATATGAGCAGCAGGAACGGGAGCCATAACTAGTACATCCTCCTCCTCATCCTCAATATCCGGTACCTCAACCCGAATAGGACAAATCACTGCCTCCATCAAACGATGAGGCCGTCGAACTACGCGAGGCTGAGGCACATCAGAAGCCCTCCTCCTCAAACCTGAAGTGGTCCTGCGGGAACTACTTGGCTGATTCGGATTCATATATCTGGACACAAGTCTCC
Source organism: Panax quinquefolius (assembly GCA_020205615.1). NCBI lineage: Eukaryota > Viridiplantae > Streptophyta > Magnoliopsida > Apiales > Araliaceae > Panax > Panax quinquefolius. The sequence goes on from CM035170.1 coordinate 34,495,036, forward strand.
AAATCACCTCAGAAAGGGTATGGTAAATTCTAACCTGGAGCTTTTCAAATGCATTTTATGACTATATGCATGCATGCATTACTTTAACATACAACTACAGTAGAGTTAAAAATGCATGTATACTCAATGCCTAGGCTCATGGAATTTTTTGCCAAAGTCTCCTTTGTAAAAAAAGACTATCCACATGCACATAGGTATGGCTAGGTATGAATTCAGTAGCACACCAACCCACAGTCATAAACATCCTATATGCATAAAAATATCAAAGTCATAATTTGTAAGGGTAGATAAATTACCAGGATTACTTTTCTTTACAACCTTTGCTCATTTGTCTTTAAATAGGATAAGAAATAGCAGAAAAAAGGTGCCAATTTGACTATTTCAAAAGTCAAATTTTTTTACATCATCACATTCAGCGTGGTTAAATACTAACATTTACTATGTTGAATATTTTTTATCAAGTCATATGAGCATGCATATTCACTACTATGTGTTTAGAAGCATTTAATGTGATAACTGTGACACCCCCAAATCCTGGTACTTCATTACCTCAAGATTTGGTATTCACTTTGTAAAATCATTCACATCTAACTACCCAATCATAATAAAATTGAATAATAAACCTTCCCATTAAGGGATTATATTAATAAAATCTCCCAGGTTGTCTAACCTTTAAATACAATCATTGAAATGTGGAATTTAAATAACTTTATTATAATAATTCAAGTAAAGTCTGATAATAACATATCAACATAATTATAAGTCTTTAATACTTGTTCATCTTTCCCTATCCCTTACTGGTGGTAGGTACATCGACCTTCTCAACTTTAGCTCAAAGGTTATATAAGCAAGAGTGAGCAAAAAAAGCTCACTTGAAATAATAATGAATAAAATCTTTACAACAACTGCCAAATAATAGGCTCAATAGAACTGAACAATATGTTCTATCAACATTTTGAAATATATAACTGAGGGTCCTTAGACCATAAACCATGTCCATAGTTATAAGTAATCTTTCAACTCAAACTTTAACAGTCCTAAGACTATAAGGACTCCTCGTACTTAGGGGGATCAGCCCATCGTACAATGTATTGTGCAAAAACATTTCAACGCTAAGCGTAAATTATCCCCTAATAATAGGGTTGTTCATCTCAGTATTTAGAATACAAGTCCTCACCAAAGTAAGTTTGGTTTGGATACGTTTCAAGGTAATTTGGAATTTAACAGTCATCAACTAAGGATTAGTTGAATAAAAAGTTAATAACGTTATGCTATAGAATAATCATAACTGAATTGTCATTGTTAATTAAGGTCATGCTTTAGGAATAATAAAATAGCATAAGTATTGAATAATATCACATACCTTGCTTGAACAATATTAAGCTAAGTTTAGAAATCTTATTTGAAATTTAGTATGGAGCATGCATAATAAATAGTAATAAACTTGCTCAATGTAACAATAGGTTTAGAGAACTTGCTCAATCATAAGAATAAACTTGCACAATGTAATAATAGAACTAATTCAACGAAAGTGTAGAATTAGAAAACTTGCTTAACTATAAACAAGTTAGAACAACTCAACAATGATTAGAAGTCAAACTTGCTTGAATAACGTTAGAATTAGAGCTTGCTTGAATAAAGATTAAGAATAAAAGAATTTTCTTTAAAGTAAGTAACTTGCTCAATGTAAAGAGGTAAGGTTTAGAAACTTGCCTCGAGCGTAAGCTATAATATTAAAACTCATGTTCACCTACACATAATATTAGAATCACAATATCTATTAGTTATATTAACATCTACTTTTTAAAGTAACACTCACTTCTAGCTAACGTGTTATTTTAGTACAAGTCTTATTTTACCATATACATTTCAGAATTCATAAGTGTTAACTTCACAACACTTATCTATCAATTATTGTGTTCACTAAGTCATAACATCAAGTTCATAACTTACTAATCCATTTACAACTTTGAAATTATAAATGACGTGACACGATTTTGTTTTAACCTCTTCTTTACATGTTTGACACATTAACACATCACTAGACTAAGTTATAATGGTGTCCAAAGTCTGCTGCAGACGATGAGACTCCACTTGTCTCTCGGATCGGGTATAACGCAACAGCAATTGCGCCATACATACGAACTGGGACCAAATAAGAATTTCAAGACCGTTTCAGCTTTGACACGGTAGCAATTGCTACTGCAATGTATAAAAAACAAAAATGTAGACTACAGTGTTCCGTTTTTAGCCCAACTAAAATGAATTTCATCCACAAAACAGTAAAATTAACATATACAATTGGTATAAAACTAAAAAAAACATGTTTCCTCACATATTCATCAACTTAGAACAATTAAATAACACTTTTAACTATTTTAATTCTTTGAATTTCATGTTTTCATACAAAAACTCCATTTTTGACATTCTTCATAGAAATCATCACTGTGATCACAATTCTTGTCAGAATTACTTCGTTCAAACTACGTTTTCTTCGTTTCTTAACGGATTAGCATAATCAAGACTCAATTCACATATTAACATACAAGTTAACCACTAACTTTGGTACTTTCATAAGCCATATATAAAACTATTTACTGTTAATTATTTTTCCTACTTTTTAAACGAAATTAGCATACAATTCCTTGTTAAAACACCAACTCTAATCATCACAAACACATACAATCCCAAGTAATCAGTTGTATAGTAACAATTCGAAAAGATGATAGTCACTGAATATAACTTCTTCTTTTTTTTGCCGTGAAACATATATATGTATAATATTAAAGTTATGAATAATACCTTCAATTAGCTTGAACAATCTCTGCTAAACACTGGAATGCTTTGAAGAACTCAAGAATCCTCTCTCAGACTCCCTCAATTCCTCTGAACACTCTCTTCTCTTTTCTCTTCTTAGGCTTAAGCCAAATACCAAATCACGTAAACTAACTAGCACTTAAGCGTAAAGATAAAACTTATAAATCATAATACGCGTACTTAATATAAAATCAGTTACAAAAATATTAACGTATAGATTATAAATATATTTTATTTATTATTTAATTTATTTGATGTATTTTATTTATTATAATAAAATTCAAAATTCAAAAGCCATTAGGCTTTGTTTGGCAAAAATTCTTTAAAATTTAAAGACTTAATATTTTAAGCCTTATTTGGTTAAATTAATTTAAAAATCCTTTAATTTATTTTAACAAAAATTTAGTTTATAATTTATAATCACATATTATTTATTTAGATTTCCATATCCACAATAATCAAATAAATTAATTACACATACTATATTTTAAATAAACTTTCCACTTAATCAAATATCACAAAATTATAACTTCATTATAATTTTATTTAATAATTTAACATACCCTTTTAAATTATTAAATTAAAACAACAATATAACATCTCATGTTATTTACAACTCTCTAAATTATAAATTAAATTAATTTAGAATGTTATTAATTCATAATTATTTAATAACAACAATCACATCAATAAAATATATATTTCATTTAATAAATATTTTAAATTACAATATAATAAAATCTTGGATTGTTACAATAACTCATTTTCCAACAGATAAAAATTGGAAAAAAAGACATGCATACGTTACTGTGATAGTGCGTAACACTTGTACTGCAGTATGATTTTGCGTAAAATTGACCCGAACTCAATGAGATCTAAAGAAGAACTCTCAGATTCTCTGTGTGGCACAACTTGAAAATGACTTGTGAAAGGGAAATGGCCTACAAGTACACCCACGGATGGCCGCATGTGTATCTTCGGCTACCACAGGTATACCTGCAGCTATCTTAGGTGGGTCCCACCCCTCCGGCTTGGTCCCGTTTGAGTTGCAAAAGAAGGTCTCACAAGTTGAAAAAGTCAAATCAGGAAAAAAGACACTACGCGATTAAGCGTAAAAGCCTAAAATCCTGATTTTCAAAGACCAAATTGCGGATCTACATGTCACTCATTGGTATTTACCTAGACATAGGGTTCACAACACCAATGATCACAACTGTTGTAAACTACACTCGGCAATACCTCACAAAGGTCTGATGCCGTCAGTTCGGAGCCATAACTCCAATCATCACCACACCTTTCATAAAAAGCCTCTCCCCAGCGGGAACTTTATACATCATCAGCCGTTGAAGCACATTTCAATGAAGGTCAAACAACCTTGACATTCTTCAGCCGTTGGCAAGTAAATCCAGTGAAGCATTGGAGGTGGTCTGATGATCCCATCCGTTGAAGCACATTTAAATGAAGGTCAAGCAACCTTGACATTTTTCAGCCGTTGGCAAGTAAATCCAGCGAAGCATTGGGAGTAATCTGATGGTCTTAGCCATTGAAGCACATTTCAACAAAGGTCGAAGCAACCTTAATGTTATTCAGTCGTTGGCAAGTAATTGCAACGAAGCATCGGAGGTGTGATAAGTAGGTTTTATACCTACTTATCCGGTATCTGTTACCTAAATTAGTTATTTAAACTCATGTTTCTTAATTACTTTTCATGCATTTTGTGTTCATTTTGTAGATCATATGCTTGGGAACGATGTGAGCGACTATTGGTATGAAAACGTAAGGAAAAGCAATCCAGACATCGTTTGGGCTTTCATGTTCATTTCATGTTCTTGGCTTGGAACTTAAAATATATTGTAGAGCTTCTTCTTAGCTTTGTGGAACATCTTGAATCATTAAAATCGGAGTTTGGATGCTAGAGTTATGACCTTTGTACCAACGGACGTCAAACTTTAATGTTTTGGGTGGCCATTTGCATAGCTGTCACCTTAAACCCAATTTTCAGCCTTCATTCGTCAATTATTTCTCAATTATCAAAGAATGAAAGTTGTATAGCTCGTCGAGAGCTTCGATTTGATAGGTTGACGGCCTCGTAACTCTTCCCGGATCAAAGGTTATGGTCGTTTTATCATAGGACATTGCAGCAGAAAATATACGGCGCGGGCACGCGGATTTCTAGTGTATTTTGAGCACGGCCGCGCCAGTCCATGGACCAAAAAAACTTGTTCCGCTACTTGAACGTGGGCGTGCCCAACTCCAGGCCATTTTCAGGGCGGCCGCGCCACTTCAGAAGTTGACCAGAGCTAACTTATTCACTAAACATGCAATTTGAGCGTAACTTGGAGAGGGGGTTTAATTAGGGCCAATATAATTAGACTTATTATCAGTGTGCAAGGGGGGATTCCACCCCTTGGGGGATCACGTAGCTAACATATGCTCTTTTCTTTTCTTTAATTTCCTTATTAGATTAGAGTAGATTAGAACACTAGATTAGCTAAGATTTGGGAATTGAAGCAATTGAAGATCCTTGAAAGTTCAGAAGTGAAACAAGAGGAGAAACTCAGATTTGTGATTTCTTAATCCCTAACTCTCTTTACTTCTATTTGTATCTTTCAATGTATATTCAATTGTGGAGCATGGATTCTAATTCAGTTATGATTTAAACTCTATTCTGAGATTATAATGGATTATATGGATTAGTTAATTCTAATCTGTTTCATTGTTAGCCTTATTGATTGCTATGGGATTGTCTCTTAAGATTCATGCTTATTTTCTTAGTTGAGTGGCCATCAATTACTGTAATAACCCATATGAACTTGAAAGACGGAGTATAGGTTTAGATTTGATCTTGATAGTTTGTGATTATATATTCTATATTGTGATGGAATGTATGATTTGTGCTTAGGATAGACATATACCGAAGCACCATTCATAGTTAATTGAGAACTTGGGCTTAAACCCTAATTATTTGTAAATCACATAGACATATAGTGGTTTAGGTAATGTGGGTGTTCATGTGTATTCTATCAACTATGGATTACTTGTGATTTGTGTATGGTATATTGAGAGATGGCTATACTTTACTTTCGTGTTCTTGACTAACAATCCGGTACAATTAGTTTGGCTTAACATGCAATGGGTGGATTTGAATGAGCCAATAGATGAAATTGTGATCTCAAGTCTTCATTATCTAGTCTCACTCTAGGAATAGTTAGGTTTATTTAATTTCATAGTTTAAATATAAAATACCAAATCATTCGTTTAAATAAGACTGAATTTGTTATGGGCTAGTGCTTGGTGAACTTTATTAGTTAATTCTTCGTGGGAACGATACTTTACTTACTCTTTATTACTTGTTGACCATGTATACTTGCACGCATATATTGATCGGTAAAATGACCAACAAATTTTTGGCGCCGTTGCTGGGGATCTAGCTTAATAAATTTTTTCTAACGTTAATTTCAATCAAATTGGTCTTAATTTAAACATTTTTTTTTGTTTTAATTATCTTCCTATATTTCTCTCTTTTCAGGTACCAGGGTGAATTTGCTTCTCAATGGCCTTATGTGAATATGCCTCAACCAAGGGACATAAACATTGAGGGACTCAATGTATTTTCTACATTGTCAACACAAATTGCAACATTTTCGGAGATGTTGCAGCCCAACATACTCGAGAGATAGCAGTTACATGTGAATATTGTGCTGGCGAGCATCCGAGTTATTAGTGCAACATCAGTGTTAGAAAAGTACAGTTTGGGGGTGATTACCTCAACAACTATGTTTATCCCAATTATCATCAAGGTTGGGGGTATCACCCGGATTTTGAATGGAGTTATAACTATCGAGACCAATCATGTGTCCCAAGTCCAACACATCCATCGAATTTCTCATATCCACCTCCATTGCAACAAGAAGAAAATTCAGAGTTAAAGGAATTCATGTCTAAGAGCATAGCAGACCAGGAAGAGATAATAATGAGTCAGGAGTTATCAACCCAGAATCTTAATCGACAGATGTAACAACTCATTAACTCTTCAATGAATGGCCCTCAATACAGGAATTTCAAAACTGAACAGGATAATTCAAGACCGGAGGATTTGTGGTTCAAGTTTGTAGCATCAAATGAGGAGAAGATGATTGAGCAAGAGAGGTCAATTCGAAATCTTCAGAATCAAATGGATCAAATGTTCGAAGCCTTGAACAATCGCCCGCAAAACAATTGGTGCTATGTCATTGATGATGAAACTGATGGAGAACCAGAAGCGTACATGCCACTGGATGAGCTCAAATAAGTTGTCATTGAGGAGACAACTGGGGAATTGGATAATGTAGAACATGAACCGACTTGTATAATACCCCAAGTGCCTTTTCAGTTAGAGTTGAAAAATTCAGTGAACTTTGCACACCCATGTCCTCTTGGTAGCCACATTCAAAGTAAAGATCAGGATGATAAAGAGGCCTCTTATACACCATGGTGGGCAGAGGAAGAGAAAAGAGAAGAGGAAAAGTCCGTTGTATTTTTCATGCCTCAAGGCAATAATTTATTCACAAATACAATGGACGAGGCACCTTGCTATGCAATAGAACTGAGGGCATCATGTACAGGAAATATGCTAGGTTGTTTCAATTCACAGACTCGCAAGATGGGGAACCTACCTACGCACATTGTAATTCTAATGGATGGAGGGTTCTTAGTTTATCGTAGGGGAATTGGATAGCGGTCAAGAATAGAGTCTAGCTAACGGACTATAAACCGAGCGCTAGATGGGAGGCACCCCATCCAATCTTTCTCCCTCTTTGTTTAATTCTTATTTACATTTCCATTTACTTTTTCTATGTTTAATTCTTCATGCTTTCCATATTTAGTAGATGTTTGATAGTTATAAGTCTTAATAATAGTTTGATTATGTCTCCTCTCAGGTTCAATCCAATTGTTATAAGCATTCAGGGTCAAACATAAGTCAAAAACTGAAGCTGCCAAGGTACAAGGTAGCGCGGTCGCGCCCAAATACAAGCCAAACATAGTGCGGTCGCGCCATATCTCAGTCATATAAAATAAACACTATTCAATTTTTAGAATTTTTGACTCATGCATTTGGACAGTTAGAAGCCCACACTCAGTTTCCAACTATAGAATATCTCAAACTTATCCATCGCCTGATATACCATCGGATCATGAGGAGGCAAACAAAGATGACATTGCCAGTTAGGGGAGTATTTTTTCACTTTTAATTACAAGAGGGCATTGTTAATTTTAAGTTTGGGGGTATTGGGTTGTAGTGAATAGTTGTTGCATATAGTTAATTGCATGTTAGTAGTTATTAGTTTAATTTTTTAGTAAATTTTTTCTTTTTGTTTGCTTAATATCTATTTAGTTGCATAACATTGCATAATTCCAGGTTTTTAGTTAGTTGAATTCTAATTTGACCATTGATAATATAGAAATTTGTATAGATTTTTGAACTCAGTTGATAACTTGATCTTAGTTATAATTTCATACATGATGTAATCTATGTCTGTTGTTTAGATGTTACCGGGTAACACGATAGTGTTCCTTTTTGCTTGTTAGTTAAGATTAGCATGCATGTCTGCTGAGAGGAAACCGTTGTTTTTAATGATAGAATCGTGTAGAAAGTGAGTAATGACTATAAGACATAGAAACTCAAGTTTTGGGAACGCATTGGGTATACTTCATATTCTCTATCAAAAAAAAAAAAAAAAAAAGAGAAAAATTACCATAACTAGTCTTGTTTCGGGGCCTTTGTTACTTGAGCAAGTACGCCTGAGGGGATTATCTTTATACCTAGTGCCCTAAGGTCTTTTATGGTCTAGGAGTCATTGGTCGATAGCTCGCTAAGGGGTAGCACTGTTAGCCTAATGGAATGAGACATTGCACAGTCATGGGTAATAAAAAAAATCAATAAACACCGCAAAAAAGTGCGTAAATCACCCTCACGAGTAAAAATAAAGCAGAATAAGCCCTTTGCCGAACCTTAGCTTGTACTGATGTGTTGGAGTAGTTGTTGTTTCATTTATATGCATAGTTCTTGATTCGAACCTTAGTTTTCTTTCTTAAGCAGTATAACATGTGAAATCTTCACCTTTGTCAAGCTTATCTGTGAACACAACACACACACACACACAACATCTCTATAGCAGGTTGAGATTGTCTGATTGTATGTCATTATGCATGTAGCTTAGTTTGATGCTTTGTTCTTGGATCTGGATATTTCTCTGAAGCATATCTTATTGGAATTCTTAACATGGCTGGAAATCTCGGGATTCATTTGCATAGTAGCGTAGCTTGCATAGCATGTAGATTGCATTATGTTGTGTTGCTTGGGGACAAGCAACAGTTTAAGTTTGGGGGTATTTGATAAGTAGGTTTTATACCTACTTATCTGGTATCTGTTACTTGAATTAGTTGCTTAAACTCATGTTTCTTAGTTACTTTTCATGCATTTCGTGTTCATTTTGTAGATCATATGCTTGGGAACAATGTGAGCGACTATTGGTATGAAAACGCAAGGAAAAGCAATCCGGACAACGTTTAGGCTTTCATGTTCATTTCATGTTCTTGACTTGGAACTTGGAATATGTTGTAGAGCTTCTTCTTAGCTTTCCAGAACATCTTGAATCATCAACAATCGGAGTTCGGATGCTAGAGTTATGATCTTTGTGCCAACGGACATCGAACTTCAATGTTTTGGGTGGCCATTTGAATAGCTGTCACCTACAACCAAATTTTCTGCATTCATCCGTCAATTATTTCTCAATTATCAAAGAATGAAAGTTGTAGATCTCGTCGAGAGCTTCGATTTGATAGGTGACAAGCCCCATAACTCTTCCCAGATCAAACGTTATGGCTGTTTTACTAGAGGACATTACAGCAGAAAACATAAGGCACGGGCACAAGGATTTCTAGTGTATTTTGAGCGCGGCCGCGCCAGTCTTTGGACCAAAAAAACTTATTCTGCTACTTGAGCGCGGGCGCGCCCAACTCCAAGCCATTTCTAGCGTGGTCGCGCCACTTCAGAAGTTGACCAGAGCTGACTTTTTCACTAAACATGCAATTGGAGCGTAATTTTGAGAGGGGGTTCAATTAGGGCCTATATAATTAGACTTATTATCAGTATGCAAGGGTGGATTCCACCCCTTGGGGGATCATGTAGCTAACATATGCTATTTTATTTTCTTAAATTTCTTTATTAGATTAGAGTAGATTAGAACCCTAGATTAGCTAAGATTTGAGGATTGAAGCAATTAAAGATCCTTGAAAGTCCAGAAGTGAAACAAGAGGAGAAACTCAGATTTGCGATTTCTTAATCCCTAACTCTCTTTACTTCTATTTGTATCTTTCAATGTATATTCAATTGTGGAGCATGGTTTCTAATTTAGTTATGATTTAAACTTTATTCTGAGATTGCAATGGATTCTATGGATTAGTTATTCCTAATATATTTTATTGTTAGCCATATTGATTGCTATGGGATTGTCTATTAAGATTCATGCTTATTTTCTTAGTTGAGTGGCCATCAATTACTGTAATAACCCATATGAACTTGAAAGACGGAGTATGGGTTTAGATTTGATCTTGATAGTTTGTGATTATATATTCTATATTGTGATGGGATGTATGATTTATGATTAGGATAGACATATACCGAAGCACCATTCATAGTTAATTGAGAACTTGGGCTTAAACCCTAATTATTTGTAAATCACATAGACATATAGTGGTTTAGGTAATGTGGGTGTTCATGTGTATTCTATCAACTGTGGATTACATATGATTTATATATGGTACATTGAGAGATGGCTATACTTTACTTTCGTGTTCTTGACTAACAATCGAGTACAATTAGTTTGGCTTAACATGAAATGTGTGGATTTTAATGAGTCAATAGATGAAATTGTGATCTCAGGTCTTCATTATCTAGTCTCACTCTAGGAATAGTTAGGTTTATTTAATTTCATAGTTTAAATATAAAATACCAAATCATTCATTTAAATAAGACTGAAATGGTTATGGGCTAGTGCTTGGTGAACTTTATTAGTTAATTCTCTGTGGGAACGATACTTTACTTACTCTTTATTACTTGTTGACCGTGTATACTTTCACGTATATATTGATCGGTAAAACAACCAACAAGGTGGTCCAATGATCTCGACCGTTGAAGCACATTTCAACGAAGGTCAAGCAGCCTTGACATTATTCAGCCGTTGGCAATTAAAACCAGCGAAGCATCGAAAATGGTCCGGTGATGGTATTCGTTGAAGTACATTTCAATGAAGGTCAGACAGCCCGACAAACACAAAATGTTGGCAGTAACTCCGACAGAACATTGGAAAAACTTGGAGATACAAACCAGGGAAAACTATCCTCATCGGGGAGGACCGATGATGGAATCTGTTATACAAGTCATCAGACAAAACACGATCCCCCAGAGTCTCATGCACATGAGAGGAACATCTATGGTGGAAAGTCTGTACCCAGGATTAAGGACTTTGGTGATAACCCCAATGTCAACATCCTGGAGTTTCCTCAGAGCTTTGGAGTAGTCATCCAAGTAGTTCATCAGGATCATTAGTGATAACTCCAATCCCCACAAGAAGTCGTGGGAGCAGGTAGTCATCACATCCCGTTGGAAAAATGATCCAATAGGCCACATTCAGAATAAATTTGCATCATGCTGCTTTACATTGCATCATGATTATCTTGTCACATTTCAAGTGTCTAGTATTCTTTATCATATCCATGCCATTACACTGCATGAATATGATAAAGAGGAGCATCTGTAGACACTCAAAATTTTTCATTCCTGTTGCTAACATTCCAGGAGGGCAAAATCATGTTCCGGAGATAACCCTGGAAGTCAAATCAGCTCAATCTCGGAGATAACCCCGGGATACTCAGTTTTCCATGTCAGAGACAACCCCAAGATACTCAAGTACAGTCCCAGAGACAACCCCGAGACATTCAGTTCCAACCTCGGAGATAACCCCGAGGGATGCAGTTTTAGTTCCGAAAATAACCCGGAGAAGTCCGTTCTAATCCCCAGAAGTTAGTTTCAACCTCGGAGACTGTTAGGTTTGTAATATTCTTAGACGCAATCAAATTACACAATAAGCGGAAACATGGAAAAATCAGAGTTTTAAAAATTTTATAAACCATATACCCGGATCACCCTTTATGCACAATTATTAATTAAACGAAAATATGAAGAACAAGAATTATACCCTTGAAGATTCGAGCTTCCTCAGGTACAAGTTCACCTCCAATCTTTTTCGTGTTCAACTTGAATCCACCGGATCAATGTTAGCCACCCAAGTGTTTGGCCGCTAGAGATGATCCACCAAGGAAGAAGAAATATTCAAGAAGAAGGGTGGTTGTCTAAACCCTAGTTTTCTATCTCTATAGAAAAAGAGCGTACTCTCCCAACTATTGGAATTCCGTATTTTGATATCTGATATAAGACTCACCTTATAAAGATACCAGGTAACCCTATTTAATTAAAAATAAGGTATTATTTATTTAATTAAACTCTTTTAATTAAATGGGCTCCCTAATCTTATTAGGGATAATTAATTAAACTCCTTTAACTAATTTTCCCTCCTAATCCTATTAGGAATAAATGAGAGTACTTATATTAAATTAATTCTTAAACTCTTTTAGAAATTAAAATAATAATAATTATAATAATATTAATAAGACTCCTCTTATTAATTTATACTTAATATTTCTAAAATATTAAATAATAAATATTAAGCTATTTAATTTATTCTATTACCATAGATTAAATTAAATATAATTAATATATTATTACGATTATGTCATTAACTTCTTAAATAATTATTCTTCCTTTTATGGTGTGACCATTTAGGTTCTCCATATTAAACTGGTTGTGAATAAATCAATTAGAACAATTCTAATCTTATTTAAATAAATAAATTAAAAATTATTTAATTTAAATAAATCATATTTATTCTACAATAGGGGATAAGCCTCCCTAGCGATCAACGACTTTCCGGATAATATAGATTTCAACATTAATCATAAAAGAACCTTTGAGTAAATAGTTACCAATACAATTCAATCCTTCCACCATACAATGTCCCAATTAAATATAAGACATGGAATTCTTTGTCAAGTCTTATTTTATTTAATTATATGTATTTTGACTCTTAAATGCATGACTCCAAATAATGCAAATTAGAAACTCCTTTCTAATTTCATTACGCCTTAACCAAGGACTACTGGGTTGTCATTTATCGAATCACATAGGACATTTCTCTTCTTTTACTAGAAGCGGTAGATTCTTTATTGATCATATATTATCTCCATGTACAACTTATTATACCCAAGCATACCCTTTGATATACCCTAAGGGTCTTAAGGAATAAGTCAAAGTATAACTCATCATACACAAGATATTATGATGATCTCAAGTCCAGGATCACTTGTACTACTATCACTACTGAAATTCCTATTGACAGGCAAGTAAAACTCCATTAGGTATTCCTTAGCGAGCCACGTTCAGTGAACTTATTCTCTAATAAGCACCTACATACTTGTTTTAGTGTCTCCACACAAATGATCATGAGATCAATCATCTTCATCCAATGAGCAAGCAACGTATGTTCCAATCTATCCGGATTCACTAATCCCCAATTTAGTAATCCAACGATTGGGAACTATTTTAGTTTTAAGCTTTCTAAGAATTTAGATCTCATTAGAATGATCATCATCATTATTCTAAAAGTATTGCTTAAAAATATATGTTTATCAAATATTATAAAACAACATCATGTAGATAATTAAAAACCTTTAATAAATTAATACTTTTTATTAATAAATGAATAAGATTGTTACAAAGTATATGCTTTATTATCAAACATAATTGGCTTGTGTGTATACTACTTTCAATCTCCCACTTGCACTAAAGCCAATCGTCATGTTATCTCATACTCTTCTTCTCTACATGACGATTATCCTGCTGTTGGATAAGCTTCAGTAAATGGATATGCAATGTTGTTCATGAGAGTCCACTATCTCTATAGTGAGTTCCCATCTTTCAATGATTCCTATAATCAAATGAAAGTTCCACAACACATGTTTAGATCCAAGATGTGACTTAGGAACTATCCATAGTTCTATAATGAACGTTTTATCCAAACAATCAACTTGCAGCTTCATTTATAGCTATATATTTTGTCTTTATCAATAAACCAAGCAACTCTTTGCTGTTTGAAACCTTTTTAATTCACTGCACCACCGTTCAAGGTAACGCTTTACCTTAAAATGGATTTACTGTCGTCTTGGTCTGTCTGAAAAAACTTGAGTCTGTTAAGCCCTCTAGTTTTTAATTTAGACCCACCATGAATATGATCACATCTTTAGTGCTGGTTAAGTACTTTAAGATGTTTTTCACTGACTCATAGTGAACTTCTCCAGAATATGACTGATCAACATCAGGTCTCGTATATTTCATTACATACATGATAGTTACTCATGCGATCTCTCTTATATGAGTCTATGGGGACTATTAAGAGAGATACACTCCAGGGCTCATCAACATGAGACATCTCTTGGAGTTTACCATGCTAAACGAATTTAGCATCAAATGAATATACGTTCCTTGGGTTAAGTCGAGCATCCTCTTGAATTTAACTATATAGATTTGTATCCCCAATTATGATACTCTTCCCAAATCATTCATGGAGAAATGTTTAGACAACTTTATCATTACTGATTGTAGCATTAGTATGTTATTCCTTATTCGTAATATATCAACATATAATACTAGGAATATCACGATGCTCCACTGACCCTTTTGTACACACTAGGTTTATTCTTGTTTTTGATAAAGTCAAACTCTTTTGATTGTCTCATCAAAACGAATGTTCCATATTTGAGAAGCTTGCTTCAATCCATTTCTCTGAATGTCTACAGCTCTTACCTCATCGTATGTAACTGGATCATCATCTTCTATGATGTGTACCTCATCATCATCTATGATGAATCCATACCTCCTAGGTATCTTTGGTAATCTTTATTCTGATTCTATTTATTTGTGGTACAATAGGTCTATCTACAGGTTCCTCTTATTTAACTTATAGTGATTTGTGGTTATTGAACTCTTTAAGATCTATTATCCTCCCACTAGCTCCTTCAATGATAAACACCTTTATCTTATAAGGTAGCGTGTTTCGCAACAAACACCTTTTGCTAAGTAGGATTATAGAACATATGCCCTAAACTTACTTTAGGATGTCCCACAAATCTGTACTTGTCAAATCTTGTCCCAAGCTTATCCTTTGAAACCTTTTCACATAAGTTGGACAACCCCTTATCTTAACATACTTAAGATTAGGAATCCTCCATGTCCATAACTTTTATGGAGTCTTGGGGCCGGATTTTGAGGTTACCTTTTTCGTAGATATGCAGCCATTTTTAGGACATGACCCCAGAGTGATACTGGAATATCGGTAAAATCATTATGGACCGCACCATGTCCAACAAGGTATGATTTTTCCTTTCAAATACATCAATCAATTATTGTGTATCAGGAGGCGTCCATTATGATAAAACCATTTGAGATGATCTAGAAACTTATTTTACAAGTATTTATTCCCTGATATAATCAAAGAATCATAATACTTTGCCAATTTGTTTCACTTTTGAATTCTTTGAACCTTTCAAATAATTCACAATTGTATTTCAACAAATACACACATTTAACTCTTTGAATGATCATCTCCTTTTCTTATACTAATTTGTTCAATATGCAAAATTATTTTCACGTAAGTCAAGTATACAAAATTCATTAAGTAATATTTCAGTTCTATACAAAATATTATTATTATAAATAGAACAATAATTGTTCTTAATTATAATACAAACGATTTCATTGTCCAACAATAAAATAGAAATAATGTTTCCAATGAGAACTGCAATACAATAACAACTTATTGACTTAATAGACTTGCCCGTAGGGAATACTAAACAATAAGTTCATATGGCTAATGCAAAAACCTTTGCTTCATAGACATATGATTAATTATCCTTTGTTTAGCTTTCTACTTCTGTTTGGTCCCTTCATAAATCTTTATTTATGATAACCAAAGTCGGTATCCAATACCCAAGTAGAAGTTTGACTTAAAGAAAAATATATTTTAAACCATGAACAAAATTATATTTATAACCAAAACTTCACTAAGCTTCTTCTGGTTAGCTCTGCAAGATGCTTCTCGCAGTTTCTTTCCAGTGTCCAGGCTTATTGCAGTGGAAGCAAAATCCTTTGCTATCCGTATCAGTTTTATTCTTATTATCCATTGTTTTTCCTTTCTATTTACCTTCTTTAAATCATTCTTCTTTTCAGAAAATCATTTGACCCCTACTAGTAAGATATGGTCTTTCTTAGTTGGAAAGTGACTCTCAACATTTTTCAACATGTTAAGCAAATCAGTGAGGTTGATATCTAGCTTGTTCATATGAAAAATTCACAACAATTGTGAAAGGAGTCTGGGAGTGAGTGCAAGATCAAATCTTGGCTCAACTCTCCATCCATAATAAAACCTGTTGTCCTAATTGATCAATCAAATTGATTATGTTAAGGAATTTTATCTGTACTGTAGTATCATCGGTCATTCTAGATCGGAAGAGCTCCTTAGATATCTGATATCTATCAGTCCTACTTTCCTCACCATCAACTATTTTATGTGTAGGAATATAGTAAGAGCATCCATAGTTTCATGCTGAAACTGAAGCTCGTTACTCATGGACGCGAGCATGATGCATTGAGCTAACTGTGCATCATCTTGCCACTTTCTAAAAGTAGCAATCTCTTCCTTAGAGGCATTGTCTACAACCATTGCAGGGATAGGCGTATTAAGGACATAAGATAGCTTTTTAGGCGTGAGAACAATTCTCAATTTCCTTAACCAATCCGTTTAATTCGGTCCGGTCAAATAGCATCTAATATGCTCTACAGTGATAGTTATTTAGACATTGTAAAATTCTATAAATAAATTTGTAATTAACAATATTTTAGCATACATTCTTTTATTAATTACCAAAATAAATTAGGTCTTATTTTAAATTGGTATCTCCCACTATTTTTTTCAAACTATATTACCCTCAACATATATAGTTCGACAAAATCTAATTAAAGATTTACTAGTGAGAATAAGGATCCCATTTCAAATGTATATAGCCTTGTGGTGACATAACAAACTATATATAAATAAATAGGTAGACGACTCTTGTCAATTACATCAACTATGCAACTCTTTGTATTTTGCTTCTTAGATTACTTTGATCAAGTGGTGGCACATCCGAATCAAAATTATCCAAATTAAGTCCAACCAAGCACTCCATATATTCAAAAAATAAAAATATTGTCCTTGTGGTGACACAACAAAATAATATTGTTTAATTTTCTTTATAAGCATCAAATGTGATAAAATTAACATCTCAAAGAATTAAGACAAGCCTTGTGGTGACACAACAAACTTATAATAATTAATTGATACTCTATTATTTTTATCATGCTTTATAAGCGTGTTCGATATTCCAAATATCTTTGAACGCTTAGGACTTAATATTAAAAATTTGATGGGTTTGTTATTAATTTGTCTCATCTTGTTTAGCGCGCATGCACATATATATATAAAATACGTGTCATATTAATTATCATGTGAAGCATGTTTGCATAATGTATAATATATATAGTATAAGCATGCACATATAGAATACTATATTCTACCTAGATTGATTATGGACTTTTATTCTAGTTTGGTTCACTAGAGCCACCAAGTGAACCAAAAGGTCAAACCCTAGGGGTACAAGAATTAATATTTAAATATAACTATTACATTTAAACTCGGGCTCCATTACAAACGGGTCTTCAAGCGCTCATTGCTCCTTTATCTCCAATTCTTCAAAAATTAATTCTAACTATTCATATTACAAAACTATTTCAAATAAATAGAAACCTTGATCAGCAGTCAAAGGGAAGTACATAGGAGGGAGTTAGAATTTACATTAAGAAAAAAATTAGAGAACACGAGGTACGCAGACCCCATTTAATAAAACTCATGCATTCATGCATCCAACTAAAATAAAATCCAATGATATTGGTCAATAGTCCATAATCAATCCCATTTATTATCATACACATCACCATATGCATCAATAAATAACATTCAACTCATGAATAATAAACATTCAATATATATATTGATATCATTTAATGGGCAAATTTAGTTAGTATAAAATCTAATTTTGAATCAAAATAAACTCCTTTATTTTAATTCAAATTTAAATCAAAATAAACATCTTTTATTTTAATTTATCCAATTTTAAATAAAATAAACTATTTTATTTTAATCAAAATCATTAATCAAAATAAACTCTTTTATTTTAATTAATTATGGAATTCAATTCCAAGTAAAAAAAAAATCCTTTATTAAAGGAAACACGGATTCTCTTTCCTATTCACAAATAAACTCTTTTATTTTGAATAATATAAAATCTTATTCCATATCTAAATAAACTCCTTTATTTAAGGAAATTAGGATTCTCTTTTCTATTCACAAAGAAACTCTTTATTTTGAATAATATGAAATCTTATTACATATCTAGATAAACTCCTTTATTAAAGAAAATATAGAATCTAATTTCAACTCAAATTAGTTATCATGGAATCCAATTCCAACTCTAATTAGTTAGCATGAAATTTAAATTTAAAATTAAAATAAACTTTTTATTTTAAGATTAAAATAAACTTTTATTTTAATTATAAAATAATTAATTAATATATATATATATATACATAATATATATAATTCTAATATATATTATATATATAGTATAATATTGCAATACCTTTTCGTGACTTAATAAATGGGAAGCTAGTTTATATAATAGTTAACAATTAACTAAAATTCTCTTGGGCCACGTTTTAAAAGAATCCACAAAAGTAATGCAACATGATCTATATAATATATATAATACTATTAAGTTATTAACCTGCAACAGGTAACTTGTAATTCGTGAACCAAATTACGAAATATGAAATCATACAGTTGCAGATAAGTATAACTATATATTATATCATTTATAATACTACCTCCGTTCCTAAAAGATTGTCGTTTAAGATTTTGGCACATGGATTAAGAAAGTATTATTTACCAAGTAAAAATTATTTGAAATTCCATCACTACCCCTTTATGAGAAATTGAAAACTATTAATACAAGGAAGAGAATTTCTTAGGACAATGAGAGAAGGTAGGGGTAATATAGAAAAATAAATAATTTATTCTCCTCGAAAGTTGTAAACGACAAACTTTTTGAAACAAATTTTTTCTTCTAAAACGACAATCTTTTAGGAACGGAGGGAGTATAACAAAACAACTCTACAGGTACATGATCAACTTTTTTTGAAAACCGTGATTCGCGAATCCCCTTAAATTAAAAAAAAACGGCAGGTGATTTTGTGTTTTTTTTAAAAATTTTATACAACAAATTATGCCCAATTAAATTGTTCTAAACACATATCAATATACATATCAAATTAAAATAATTAATAATTCGCATAAAGGTTTGGCCCTGATACCACTGTTAGGTTTGTAATATTCTTAGACGCAATCAAATTGCACAAAATAAGCGGAAACGTGGAAAAATCAGAGTTTTAAAAATTTTACAAACCATATACCCGGATCACCCTTTATGCACAATTATTAATTAAACGAAAATATGAAGAATAAGAATCATACTCTTGAAGATTCGAGATTCCTCAAGTACAAGTTCACTTCCAATCTTTTTCATTTTCAACTTGAATCCACCAGATTTGGTTCCTTCCTTTGATCAATGTTAGTCACCCAAGTGTTTGGCCTCTAGAGGTGATCCATCAAGGAAGAAGAAATATTCAAGAAGAATGGTGGTTGGCTAAACCCTAGTTTCTATCTCTATAGAAAAAGAGCGTACTCTCCCAACTATTAGAATTCTGTATTTTGATATCTGATATAAGAATTACCTTATAAAGATATCAGGTAACCCTATTTAATTAAAAATAAGGTATTATTTATTTAATTAAACTATTTTAATTAAATGGACTCCCTAATCTTATTAGGGATAATTAATTAAACTCCTTTAACTATTTTTCCCTCCTAATCCTATTAGGGATAATTGAGAGTACTTATACTAAATTAATTCCTAAACTCTTTTAGAAATTAAAATAATAATAATTGTAATAATATTAATAAGACTCTCTTATTAATTTATATTTAATATTTCTAAAATAATAAATAATAAATATTAAGCTATTTAATTTATTTTATCACCATAGATTAAATTAAATATACTTAACATATTATTACGATTATGCCATTAACTTTTTAAATAATTAATCTTCATTTTATGGTGTGACCCTTTTGGTTCTCCATATTAAACCAGTTGTGAATAAATCAATTAGAACAATTCTAATCTTATTTAAATAAATAAATTAAACGATTAATTTATTTAAATAAATAATATTTATTCTACAATAGGGATAAGCCTCCCAAGTGATCAACTACTTTCCAGATAATATAGATTTCAACATTAATCATAAAAGAACCTTTGAGTAAATAGTTACCGTACAATTCAATCCTTCCACCATACAATGTCCCAATTAAATAAAATACATGAAATTACTATCAAGTCTTATTTTATTTAATTATATCGTATTCGACTCTTAAATGCACAACTCAAAATAATACAAATTAGAAACTCCTTTCTAATTTCATTCTCGCCTTAACCAAGGACTCACTTGGTTGTCATTTATCGAATCACATAGGATATTTCTCTTTTTTACTAGAAGCGGTAGATTCTTTATTGATCATACATTATCTCCATGTACAACTTATTATACCCAAGCATACCCTTTGATATACCCTAAGGGTCTTAAGGAATAAGTCAAAGTATAACTCATCATACACAAGATACTATGATGATCTCAAGTCAAAGGATCACTTGTACTACTATACTCTGAGAATTCCTATTGACATGCAAGTAAAACTCCATTAGGTATTCCTTAGCGAGCCACGTTCAGTGAACTTATTCTCTAATAAGCACCTACATACTTGCTTTAGTGTCTCCACACAAATGATCATGAGATCAATTATCTTCATCCAATGAGCAAGCAACGTATGTACCAATCTATCCGGATTCACTAATCCCCAATTTATTAATCCAACGATTGAGAACTATTTTAGTTTTAAGCTTTCTAAGAATTTAGATCTCATTGGAATGATCATCATCATTATTCTAAAAGCATTGCTTAAAACTATGGGTTTATCACATATTATAAAACAGCATCATGTAGATAATTAAAAGCCTTTAATAAATTAATACTTTTTATTAATAAATGAATAAGATTGTTACAAAGTATATGCTTTATCATCAAACATGATTGGCTTGTATGCATAATACTTTCAAAGACAACCCCGAGGCGCTCAGTTCCAACCCCGAAGATAACCGCGGGAAGTCGGGCACACCTCAGAGACAACCCTGAGAATATTCAGTACCTAAAGCAGCCCAATCTCAGAGATAACCTTGAGCAACGACTGCTAAATAAGCCCAACGTCAGAGATAACCCTGGTAAGGGGCAAAATCATCATTTTTCCACCTCAATCCCACATTCACACCATCTCAACATCTTTTATACCACATTCTACACATAAGTTTCCAATAAGAACCATAGCTCAAATCCCGAGTGATTACTACACAAGACAGTACACTAGATAAAATTTGAAGACTTGAAGATCTGGTCATGGACCCATCTTCCCGGCTTCGGACAACCTCTTATCCCATGTCATTATGTATCTCTCGACAACATCATTCCGGAAAGGTATTATACGCCCAATCGGATGCCCGGATTGATAGTTATTAAGGTTCGAATGGACAACGCGTTGCATGCGTGCACATACTTTGAGACGACGGGGCCCACGAAGCCTGGGGCACCCCGGGTAGCTACAGGTAGACCTGCGTCCCCCCTCTATAAATAGAGGGCTTGGGGTGGCCATTTTAAGAAGAGAAAAGGCGAGGAAGACCTGTCTATTTTTCTCTATACACACTTAAAACTAAGTACTTTCTCTTTCCAAACACCTGTGAGCTTAAGGTTTGCTATATTTTACCGGTGGAAACCGAGTATTCATTTATTTAAAGCTATCTGAAGTCTTCTTGGCAGCCCATTGTAAGACAACTCATATTTCCTTCAACCTTTCTCCACTTCTAGAACACATACTTATTCACGTTGAGAGTCATATTGCGTGAGTATGCCCGGATCGTCGATCCGTGGCCTTTATTGCTTATATATATATATACATTTTGTCAGGTCGGGAGATCACTTCGTGGCCATTTATCGCTTTTATATATATGTACATAAGTATATATTTACATTCCAGTCAGGCCTGGAGATCACTTCGTTGCCATTTACTACTTATATATATATATATATATATATATATATATATAGCAAGGATCTTAAGCTCAACCTTATTGAGCTCACCCCGAGCTCACCCCGCGTTTTTTTTTATAAAAAAAACATAACTAATAAAAATGTATAATATTTTTGGAATTGAAAGTTTTTTAAAAAAAGTGTTTTGGGTGTGATTTGGAAACAAAGATTATACGATCTCTACTACACCGCTTTTGTTATATGTACAAAAATAACACCAAAATACTTTTTTTAAAAAACTTTCAATTCCAAAAAATTATTATACATTTTTATAAATTATGTTTTTTATAAGTTATGTTTTTTATAAAAAGGGTGGCATTGAGCTCAATAAAGTGAGCTTAAGAAATGGACTATATATATATATATATATATATATATATATATATATATATATATATATATATATAGTCCATTTCTTAAGTCTTTTATCCAACTCACTGAGCTCATCCCCTTTAGCGACGGACGGGCGATGGTTGATCGTACAACGTCGCTCATATTTTTAGCGACGGATAACATATAGCGTCGCTAAAATTATAGATAACGGCTGTATGACCGAACTGTCGACGGATCTGTCGCTAAGGGGGGTGAGCTCGGGTGAGTTGGATAAGGGGTGAGCTTAAGATCCGAACCGTATATATATTTACATTCCAGTTAGGCCTGGAGATCACTTCGTAGCCTTTTAAAGCTTTTATATATATACATTTCACGTCCTGTCTGGAGTTTACTTCGGGGCAGTTGATTATTCATATATATATTTAGAACTTTTATATATATATATAACTGTTTATCGCTTTTGTACATATTACATCATCATGTTAGCATTGGAATCATGTGATCACAGATTCAGTTCCTAAATATAGATTCGGTTCCTGTGATGGACATTTTCAGCTGCAGTCAGCTTGTAAATTATGCACGGTGTCTGAATTTCCTTAGATGACTTTCATACCCACAAAGAGTTCGGCATTGCTCTGTATCTTATTTTCTCGAAGATGTTTCGCATCTCGAAAAAATAATAAAAGCAATCAAGCCGAACACATATTAAAATGGAAGTATCAAAGGCCTCAATTACTATTGAGCACAAGTGTTTGAAAAATCATGTTTTACAAAATATCACTGCCATATCTCATTAAAATTAAACTCTTATACAAAATTCAAACCATTTTTATATAGGTGCAAATGAGGCATATCACTACTTCCAGACAACTGCACGTAGACCTACACACACACACATTCAAATAAAAGTTTAAATTGAAAAGTGGCGGTAACTGTGTCACCACAGAAGTCGGAGGGTGCCTAATACCTTCCCTACACTTAACCAAGCCCCCGGACCGTAACGAATCTCGGTTTCACAGACCAGTTAAGCAGTGTCACATCACTGTGTCTATGTGCAAACTATTTCTCGGGTGAGTTTATGGAACCATTTCAAAATACCAACTGGCAACTCTTACAGTCCAATCGTCGAAATATACATGTCGGACCTTTTCACTGCTTGTTTTTTCAAATAAATCTCACTTAACATGAGAACACCAAAATACAAGAACAGAAAAGGGACAAATAAAAATCCCGACGTCGATAATTGACTTATCACAAATTGTCAACTTATTAAGAAAATTCAGCTTAGGTAGGACACACACTAGCGAAGGATATTACTCGTCTCTCCCCTCCTAGTTCTAATCTTAGATCTCCACCGGAGACCATATCCCTAGGCTTTGATACCAAATGTGATGCCCCCAAAATAGGTCCATTTTGGGTAGCCAGATATATGGTACAAAATTCAAATACAAACTTCATTTATACAACTATTAAACTGTCATGCAAAATACGACAACACATAAGATGTGAGTTTCAATAGAAATAACAGTACTCACACTCCAAATTAATGATACTTTACATAAAGGTACAGTCGATAACTGTTTTAGGAATTAAAATACAACCCGAAAAATCGGATTGTCCATAATTTAAGTTTAAATAATTAATTGTTAATAAAATGAATTTTTATTAATAATATTATGTGCTATGTGTTTAGTAATCATTCTAAAACCTAGGATGATTATAAAATGGGAGGATTCTAGCTATGAGCTAGACTGAACGAGTAAGAATTTTCAAGACAAAAATAAAATATTTCCGGGAACAAAAATATTTCTGAGGAAAAAGACGAAATAGACACTATTCACCCGACGAAACCCTAAGGGTTAGGGTTTGAATAACCAAAGCTTTTTCGAGAGTTCGTTATGTCGAAATGACATTCCGTCGAAAGATTTGACGATAATATGTCTGGAAAAGTTAAGTAAGCTGATAAAAGTTTTTCTTGAAAAAATGTGCGAAAATCGGACGAAATAAAAATGACGAAAAGTATTGTTATGTACTTTTCATTCTTTTAACTTCGTTAGGGAAAAATGTGAAGGAAATAGCTTTATCGTCAAAAATTTTTTTCAGTTTTTCAGAGTTCTGAAGAATGCGTAAAAGTTAATCTATAAAGGAAAGACGAAATATCCAAACATATTTGGATTCCGAGAATCGCAGTTTTTCAAATTGTCGGATGAATTTGGCAAAATGGAACCACGAGAGAAGCTTCGTGAATAGTAAGGAGGTGGGAATAGTAACTATGGGGCAAAATAACTATTTTGCCCCTAGCCTTGGTTTTCTATAAAGGGAGAGCCTTAGCTCATTTGTTGGTGATTTTGAAAATCACCAACACTTGAGAGAGAGAGAGAGAGAGAGAGAGAGAGAGATGAGGAGGAGGAGGAGGAGGAAGAAGAGGAAAAGCTAGCTCATGAGCAAACTTTGTCCAACGGAAGAAGATTAAAGAAGAGAGGTAATCCAAAACCTAGTCTAATATAAATTTTCTTTAAATTTTCTATGTCAATAAACATAGCTTAATGAAAAGGGAAGTAACAGATGTTATGAATGATTTTCATATGGTTGAAATCATGAGAAAATGAAGAAATAAGAATTAGAAGTTTAGTTTATAAATTTCTTAATGAAGTATGAACTGCTTAATTAATTTAAACAATCCAAATGAATCATATGAACGATTCGATGAAATAAGTAAGGAATGATGTTTTATAACACCAAATTCCAATAAAAAGTGAAATCATAATCAAAGTATCGATTCAAAATGAAGAACGAACGAAGAACGCGAAGAACACGAAGAACGTTGTTGATGGACAAATATAAAACCATCGTAGTTATAACTTGTTATTGATGGACAAGTTTAAAACCATCGCGTATAAGTTAGATGCTTATTACTTGGTTAGGAATGATAGAAACGTTCATGAAGAACGGATTGGACTTAGTTATAACATAGTTGTGGCGAAAATTCGTAAAAGACGGATGAAAAGTAAAAAGTTTGTAAATGAACCTGAATGTGTAGGGTTTCATAAGAATGTAAGAAAATGTAAAAAATGTGAGTCCTGGACTCAAGAAGGAATGAGTTTCGAGTTCAGATGACCTATTTACGGACGAATGAACGAAGAACGTTAATAACGTAAAATAAACAAATGATGAAAATTAAGCCAATCAAATGGCATGTTAACGAATTCAGAACGAAATTCTATTCGAAGAAAGTTAAAGTATGTAATGAGAGTATGAAAATGGCTTTGGAACGACCTCGTTTCAAGTTATAACGAAGAAGTTACGAGATTGTAAAATAGGCGATTCGTACGTGTTCCAACACTTAGAAAAATTGCTTGAAAAACTAAGTTTTTGAACTGGCGTCGCAACGCT
The DNA here is from genome assembly GCA_020205615.1 of Panax quinquefolius. NCBI lineage: Eukaryota > Viridiplantae > Streptophyta > Magnoliopsida > Apiales > Araliaceae > Panax > Panax quinquefolius. Next base: position 34,521,080 of record CM035170.1, read on the forward strand.
AGTTTGAACTAGAAATGAGGCGTCGTAGCGTCGGCTCCGGACGATATAGCTCTCTTTGGAGACTTCTTGGCTGCATGCAAACAAACATAAAGAGAAAGTGGCCATGTATTACGTGCAGAAGGCAAAACCCAGAGAAGAGCTTTTAACTGCTCAACTCTTGGGGGAAGTGTAAGGAAAGATAATGAACATAAAGTTCATATAATGTAACACTTAATCAAGTGATTTAAACCTTTAGTAAAGGTTAAACGAAAAGATTAAATGGGATTAAAAGACAAAGAATGTAAATGTAAAATACGTAACCAATATCCGGGGACCGTGGTCGCGATAAAATGAACGTTTGGGATTGCTATGATTGTGATTCCTTAAACGTTGAGTGACGAGGGTGATGTATAACATTTCGATGTTATGATGTCGTAATGAGAGATAAGTGTAAAGCGTATAAATGTTGTAAATGCAACGTGGTTGCGATGAACGATCGGTCTTAGCATACGACGAACAGTATGGCTTCAACATTAAGGAAGAATGATGAACGTGAGGTTCATATAATGGGTAACGAATGAGAGCAATTAAAACCTTAGGTAAAGGTTGAATGAGAGTTTAAGAGATGAGAAACGTGAACGCAAAATACATAAATGATCCTCATGAATCGTATTTGTGTCGGGCCAACGTTCTAAGTATACATTATTGGTATGAATTAGACGTTGATGAAATTAGTAAGATATGAATTATCAAGAAAGCCGTAACGAACGATAATAAGATTAATGAAAGTTCAAATGTGAGTCGGATAGAGAATGAAATGTAAGCGTTAAACACTTTAGCCAACGTGAGGGTTGAGTGTACACAAATATTAAATGGGCAGAACCTACAACCCGTGTATGGATTGACCGTAAGGTAATGAAGAATAATGATTAAACCTGTGAACGGTGAAGAAACTGAATTAAAGACAATGATGTATAACGTTAAGAAGCCTAGTTAATAATTATAACTTGGATAACATTCCGAGTCGAATGAATCAGACGTTATAAGATATGAATAAGGTAATGTAAAATGCTTACCACTATGAATGCGTAGAATTAACATTGAATGATCGTTATAAGTATACAAAAGACTGTATGACTTAGACGATAAAGAATGAATCCTGAGGTATGGCATTTAGTTGCCAGAAAGCCATAAGGAATGAGAAATCAACTTAATGAACATTATAGTTTTAATGATTCAGATAAGTTAAGATAAAGTTTAGGTTGTGGTACAATCATAACCTTTAATGGTTGACATATATGAGCTGGGCTAAACAATTCCTTCAAAGAGCGGAGGTATATACGAAACTGGCAACCGATCTAACTCACTGTGAAAGACAGTGTAGATGAGACGGGAAACTAGTTTGTTGGTTGTTTGTGGGAAACCAATCAGAGTACCATATGGACTACTAGTAGAGACTCGATGTGTGCTAAGTCCTAGAAAAGTTATAAGAAGAAGATAAGAATATAAATCATCAAAGATGATGATCGTATGAGTAAGACATCCCTGTATGTCATAACATCGTAAAGAGGTAAAGAAAGTTGGCCGCGTAAACTTAAATTGCAAGAACGCGAACCCTAAGAAGTAAAGTTAAGCTTAAACCAATTCGTAAATCAAGTATATGACTAATTGGTATATGTGTTATTCCTTATGTGATAAATAGGGATTTCGATGAGCAGTTCAGTGTAAACTTTAAGCTGTAGCTGTGCGTAAGACAAGTTTCTAACTTCATTCATATTTGAAATGAATGTTAGTTTCTTAAATTTCTCAGATGTTGAACATGAGAAGTTTTATCTATGTGCAAATGTGTGATATTTGTATAAGGTGGTAAAATGTATGAGGCCTTGTGCCATAATTTTAACATTTCGGTGTTTCTATGAGATGAATTGTTCTATGGTTAAATTGTTCAAAATGAAAATGTTATGTTTATCCATGAACTGTTATTGTTAAGTTTATGCTAATGATTCTAGCAGGACATGATGTGTATGAAAAAGGTAGAAGAATGAAAGTATTTCAAAGTGAATGTGACTAATGTTTTAAAATGATAGGAATCATGATTATTCCTATTATTCAAGTTACTTCATAACCTTTGTTCGGTTATTGAAGTCTTAAAAGAATGTTTAAATTCTTGAGGTTGTTTATTCTACGGCTATGACTTGTTGAGCAATTGAATGCTCACACTTGCTTTAAATGAAAAACATTTTCAGTGTATGAGTAGGAGAACTTAAGGATCCCGTAAAGATCGAGTTCACCGATATCCAGACGAAGTGCCATTCAGTATGTGAATGAGCGTGAAGATCAAGCCAAGACTTGTAATGTAGAATAGTTTAATTAAACTATAGACTAGTTTAATGAACTGTTATGTATCCTTGGTGGCAGATAAAAGTCACTATTGTAAGATGTAAAGAATAATATAATTACCATTATTAGAAATGAATGAATTTGTAAGGTATTAGAACATGGGATTTGAGAATGTATGTTCTTATATTTAACTATATAATGATGTATGTTTAGAAGAAGATGGAACCGTGACGTACAGAATCCGGGTGTGAAGATAGACTGTGTGACATCCCAAATTTTTAGAATTTATAAATGAGAATTTTATAAATAAAAGTATTATTTATGAGATATGTTGGGTGTGAGTATGTGTATGTCATATATTGTAGAATATGTGAATTGATGTGAAGAGAATGTTATATATTAATTTTAATATATATAAATATTTAATTGAATTATTTATTGAGTTAAATAAATAAATTTTGTTTTGATTATAGAGTAAGGTAATTAAGTGTAGCAGATTAATTAAATGAATATTTAGTATTTAATTTAATTAATATAATAATTTTATGTTATAGTTCTAATTTAATTGAGATAATTAAATTAGATGAGTTATGTGATGATTGTTACACAAAATTATAATTAACAAGTAAATATAATTATGTGACAATTTGATGAGATTGATTGATGTTAAGCTATTAATTAATTAAAATAATGAGTATTTGCCAAACATGGTCTTAGGCTTTTCAAGTTCAAATTGGTGTAACCTATGTATTAACTAGTAATTAGTATATCTAATAATTACTTGGAGTTACATATATTATATATTACTAGTATTGTATATTATATGTATATACTACAAGTTAGTATGTTTGTTTTAGAAAACAAACCAAAGAAAGAAGAAGAGAGTTAGAGAGAGTTGTAGGAGAAGAAGAATGGAAAGCTTTGAGAAGACAAAACAAGCCCCATCATCATCATCATCATCTTCATCTCTCTCTTAAATTTATACTAATAAAGTTATAATCTAAATTCCTTATTTTAATTATATTTTTATGTTCTTCATAATGTAGATAATGGTTATATAGAAGTTGTATTGAGAAATTGAGAGAGATAGAGAGAAATAGAGGAATTGAGATGAGCTAGAAGAAGAAGAAAAAGAAAAAGCTAGAAGAAGTTAACTTCTAAACTCTTATTTAATCTTTGATTTTTGGGTAGATTTATGTTCTAGGGTAATAGATCATGCTTAATCTTGTTTGTATTGGTTTAATCTTGGATTATCAAAAATCAAACAAGAGGATTCAAGAAAGAAAATGAAATGGAAAGAAAATTTGAAGAACAAAATTCGTATGTTTTGAGTAATTGTGGACATATCATGTGAAATTCATATCCCTTTGGGTATAATGAGTTAGAAAGTGAACCTTATATCAAATCGAGGATATGGAAGTAAGCTATATTTTGAAAGTGGAATCACATGAAAACTCTTTGTAGATTTCTTGCAATGTATGTTTTAGTAAGGCTGGTCCGAATGGAAAATAATTTATCCGGAAAATCAAAACTGTTACGGTTTCTGACTTTACAAAATTAATATAAATTCGTGTGTTTTGAATCTGAAGAAACTTAAAACTGCAAAGTTGTAGATATGGAAGTTTACTAGCCAGCCACGCAAGATTGAGCCATTTTATGGACCGGATCATGTCCGAAATAAATTGTTTAGTAAGGATTTCCAGAAAATTAAATTTTCTACACTAGTTGATGAATGGCAGAATCTGGTTTAGATGGATAAGGGTCTGACTTTAAGGCCTAGATGAGGTTGTAGTACACTGAGTAAGGGTTAATTCTATATAAGAAGGAACAAAAATGGACATGTAACGAAGGAGATACGTTAAAAACGAAAACGACGTTTTGTTCAAGAAATTGTGAAGATGAGTTTTATAATTATGTTTGAATTAAGATTATGGGTGATGGTATATTTTGATTATTAAAAATATGTTTTGACATATGTAATGAATATAGATATGTGTTATCATATTCTATGCATAATTAACCATTTAAGATCAAGAGTTGAGATAAGTTAATGTGTGCACATAACGTGCTCGATAAAATGCCTAAAAGTAATAGTGTTTCTAAACTTTGGTATACAAAGTATCTAACTAATGGCTAATATTGGATATCTAAGTATGAAAAGATGATAATACAAGAATAATAATGGAAAGAAATTGAAAAGGGTAATTTTTGATTTATGAAGGAAAATTAAACATGTAAACAATGTGTTGAATATGCATTTTTGAAACCAAATTAGTAAAATAAAATGGTGTGATATATGCACATTAAACTACAAGTGAGATAGTCTAGCATGTGTGGTGATGAAAATGAAAATAAATCTAAGTTCCATATAAAACACAGTTAGATGTCTATAAACATATTATAAAGGATAATAAAATAAAGTAAGGTCTTAGAATAAATTTGACCATGAGATTGAGTATTGATTTTATTTATTATCAATCTCGCATACAGTGTAGGTTGTGTAAGGACGTGAAGTATTAGCGTGTTAGTAAAACGCCGATAAAGGCAAGTCTTTCAGTTCCTTTTTGCTATGTGAACTTGATGATGATCTGCTTTAAAATTTTAGTGTATGATGTATTATATATGGCAAAAGTATGAAATGTGCAAGTCAATCTATGACTATGATGATTGAACTATGAATGTTGATTGAGTAAGGAACTCAATCTTTATAGTTGTTATGTGAACTATAACATGTATGCTATGTTTGTTTATGATTATTCTTGTATGTTGAGCATGTTATTATGTGCTACATGATGCATGAAAACTATTAGATTTTGCTGAGCTGTCGAGCTCATTCTTGCAAATAACCATTTTTGCAGATTCAAGAATTGAAGGTAACGCTTATTTATCTTACTTGATTGTTATGGATCAAAAGTGATATATGAAGATTTAATATCCTAGCTAAGTTGTTATTCTTGTAAACCATGTCTAATGTTTCGAATAATGTATTAATGTTGAATTGTAATATTATTTTGCGAATGTAAACTATTGTAGTATTAAAATGATTCTGAGATATTTAGATGTAAAGGTTGAAGGTTTTGGGAACGAGGATAGTTTGTAATAGAAAATTTTAATTAATCCACAAATTTCAATGGTTGTATTATCGTTTAATGATGTAAAATTAGAGGTTGAATGTACTCGAATTAAATTGTATAAATTTTGGGGTCGTTACAGTTGGTATCAAAGCTGATAGGCTAGAAACCTTAGGTAAGAGTACCTTAGGCTATAACCTTAGAGAAGAGAGGTGAAAATAAGGAACGAATAAGCTCAAATAGAGTTTGAAAAATAAGGGATTAAAACTTGCGTGAAAGGATTCAAAGAAGAATCTCACAGAGTTATAAGGAATATGAATGTGGGGTTACCCACCTCCAATAATAAGGATGTAAGGTGATAATAAATAGACAATGTCTATAAAAAAGAGAATGATAAAGAAGTTAAGAATAGAGAGTTATATCTAAGTGGTGCAATTGTACTCTTTCGTAGTTTATGTATGGTATCTGGGCTAAACGATTCCTTTATAGAGCGAAGGTATATACGAACTAGCAACTCGGAACCTAGTTTGTTGGTTGTTTGTGGGAAACCACTCAGCGTACCATATTGAAACCGGTAGAGACTCGATGTGTACCAAGTATAGAAAGTGGATACGTATGATGAAAGTGTAGAACTTGAATGAAATGTTGAGCAATGTAAATGAAGTTAGAAATTCTTAAAGGAAGAATTTTTTTTATATAAACAAGAAGATTGAAAGAAGAATCTAAGAGATATAAAGATAAGAAATGGGAGTTTCCTAACTCCAAAAGCCAAGATAAAGAATAATGTCGTAAATGATGAAAAAGAGAAAGAAAGAGGATCGTAAAACAAAACGATCACGAGTTAAGAAAAAGAATTTTAAGGAGATAATTATAGAATAAGATCACGGCGTGAGTCTGCTTAAGTTATAAAAGAAAGATGGTCTATAATGTTTGAATAATTATAGCTTAATGCTATGAAGATGGAGTACTATGAAATAATGCGAGATAACTCATGAAGAGTTATAGATGATGTGATATGAGGAATTAATTATCGAAAGCAAAGAGCAAGTTATAATCAAGATAGAGTTAGGTGGGATTTCAATTGAGGACTCATGTGATGGCTGAGTTGTACAAACCTTTGTATGGGCGAGGGTTTTGTGCTTGCACTCAGTTTATCACATTGATAATCATTGGAATGTTGGTGTCGCGCTATTTGCTATATGCATGTTGAGAAGGTGATTCTTTTCTCATGCGTTATAATGTATAGTAGGGGGTATAGTTAGAGAATATTATAAGGTTAAGTGCGAGTTCTTAAAACTCATACTTATGGTAGGTTCGTGACTCATAATTATATGGTATATTTTTGAACCCCTCAGCGAATGGACGCCTATGGTCTGACTAGGATAAGTTCTTAAACTCATATGATTGTGGCAAGTTCTGAAACTCATAACGTGTGGTATGTTTGATGAAACCGGTATAAATAAGTGTAAATGGAGTATTGAGGATGATAGGAATAGATAGACCTATTAAGCAATGGATCATTATAGAAAGTGGAGTTGATGGTGGAAGCATAGGTACTCTAAATCTACTAGCTATGCTAGACTTTCAAAATTTATTGACTTCGTGCTGATGTTTACACTTCTATTTTCTTGAAAAATATTGGATCAAATGATGGAACCAATGAGTTTTAACAACAATACTGTTATTCGTATTTCTATGCTAATTGCTTTGGCTAGACAAAAATGATTTGCAATATATCAAAATGTATTTTATATCATTAATGCATCATGTAACCTGGTGCAAAGATGATAAAAACGATGGAGTCATCAATGCAATATTACCTAGTGTTGGATGTGATCTAAGGATCGTCAGCCCACTATGGTATGATGTAGTATGATAAAATCACCAAATGACGGAATCCTCAACGAATTTGTAAATACAGTCTATGGTATCGTAACGTCATAAAAAGATTTTGAGATTTCTTTGAGATATGAGAATACATATGTATGTATGTATATGTATATTTTGGTTGATGTCCGAATTGTTGTAGAGGTCTATGCTATTTGATTCAGCTAGACAAATATTGAAAGATGTTCATGAAATTCAAGAGTTTCTTGAGAAGTTATGCCAAACCAAATTGTTTTGGTGCGGATTCAGATGTTGAAAAGCTGAGATGAACAACCCTATTATTAGGGGTTGCGCTTAGTTTTATACTTTACGCTGAAATGTTTGTACACAATACATGTACAATAGGTTGATCACCTAGAGTACTTTATGAGGTGTTTTCGAGTCTTTGTGATTGATAAACATTACGCGAAAGAGGGTTTAAAGTGTGAAGAACCGGGGGTGAAGCACTATTAAACCTAGAGAATAGAGTTCATGGTCTTATGACCCTCAGCATGATTTGGAATCTTTTAAATTCCTGAGTTATTCATACTACTTCCCAATTATTGAACAATTGTGGAGGATTCTTGTTATTCTGCAAGATGGAAGTGAAAAAGGAAAGTATTCCTTAGAAAGAAGTAAGTCGTAGAATACGACACTGAATGATGAATGTGTTAAATAAGTGAGAAAAGAAATTTTGAAGTGAGAAGGATGTGAGTTATCAAAGAATAATGTGAAACTTTTAATAGAAAAATTTAATAATTGTAGAATGATGTTTGTGGAAAGAAAGTGGTTATAAAAACCAATGAATGAATGAAGTAGTGACGTACAAATCTACTTTGATAGATTGAATGAATGAAGAGTAATAAATAAAAATTTCGAGGACGAAATTCTTAGAAGAAGGGGTGAATGTAATGTCCCGAGAGTTTGATCATATAATATATGATAATGATCCTTAGAGAAAGATAATGAACGGGACAAAGAATATATAATACTCAAATATAATTGAGTCTAAGTAAATGTTATGAAATAAATCTTATAAGAATTTATTATCAAGAATGGTGAGATTAGAAAATATAAAACCTATACTAAGGTAATGTGTTGAAGTTATTCAATGAATAGATTTGAGAAAAACCTGAGTAAGGTAGGGTTTTGGTGATTTCGAGGACGGAATCCTTATAAGGAGGGAAGGATGTGACATCCCGGATTTTTAGAATTTATAAATGAGAATTTTATAAATAAAAGTATTATTTATGAGATATGTTGGGTGTGAGTATGTATATGTCATATATTGTAGAATATGTGAATTGATGTGAAGAGAATGTTATATATTAATTTTAATATATATAAATATTTAATTGAATTATTTATTGAGTTAAATAAATAAATTTTTTTGATTATAGAGTAAGGTAATTAAGTGTAGCAGATTAATTAAATGAATATTTAGTATTTAATTAAATTAATATAATAATTTTATGTTATAGTTCTAATTTAATTGAGATAATTAAATTAGATGAGTTATGTGATGATTGTTACACAAAATTATAATTAACAAGTAAATATAATTATGTGACAATTTGATGAGATTGATTGATGTTAAGCAATTAATTAATTAAAATAATGAGTATTTGCCAAACATGGTATTAGGCTTTTCAAGTTCAAATTGGTGTAACCTATGTATTAACTAGTAATTAGTATATCTAATAATTACTTGGAGTTACATATATTATATATTACTAGTATTGTATATTATATGTATATACTACAAGTTAGTATGTTAGTTTTAGAAAACAAACCAAAGAAAGAAGAAGAGAGTTAGAGAGAGTTGTAGGAGAAGAAGAATGGAAAGCTTTGAGAAGACAAAACAAGCCCCATCATCATCATCTTCATCTCTCTCTTAAATTCATACTAATAAAGTTATAATCTAAATTCCTTATTTTAATTATATTTTTATGTTCTTCATAATGTAGATAATGGTTATATAGAAGTTGTATTGAGAAATTGAGAGAGATAGAGAGAAATAGAGGAATTGAGATGAGCTAGAAGAAGAAGAAGAAAAAGCTAGAAGAAGTTAACTTCTAAACTCTTATTTAATCTTTGATTTTAGGGTAGATTTATGTTCTAGGGTAATAGATCATGCTTAATCTTGTTTGTATTGGTTTAATCTAGGATTATCAAAAATCAAACAAGAGGATTCAAGAAAAAAAATGAAATGGAAAGAAAATTTGAAGAACAAAATTCGTAGGTTTTGAGTAATTGTGGACATATCATGTGAAATTCATATCTCTTTGGGTATAATGAGTTAGAAAGTGAACGTTATATCAATTCGAAGATATGGAAGTAAGCTATATTTTGAAAGTAGAATCACATGAAAACTCTTTGTAAATTTCTGGCAATGTCTACATTTTAGTAAAAAATTTGGTTCAAGGGTAAATAATCATCCGAGGAAAAAAATCAAAAGCTGTACGGTTTACGACTTAACAAAATTAATATAAATTCGTGTGTTTTGAATCTAAAGAAACTTAAAATTGCAAAGTTGTAGATATGGAAGTTTTCTAGCCAGACATTCGAGATTGAGCCATTTTATGGACCTGATCATGTCCGAAATAAATTGTTTAGTAAGGATGTCCAGAAATTTTAAATTTTCTACTCTAGTTGATGAATGGCAGAATCTGGTTTAGATGGATAAGGGTCTGACTTTAAGGCCTAGATGAGGTTGTAGTACACTGAGTAAGGGTTAATTCTATATAAGAATGAACAAAAATGGACATGTAACGAAGGAGATACGTTAAAAACGAAAACGACGTTTTGTTCAAGAAATTATGAAGATGAGTTTTATAATTATGTTTGAATTAAGATTATGGGTGATGGTATATTTTGATTATTAAAAATATGTTTTGACATATGTAATGAATATAGATATGTGTTATCATATTCTATGCATAATTAACCATTTAAGATCAAGAGTTGAGATAAGTTAATGTGTGCACATAACGTGCTCGATAAAATGCCTAAAAGTAATAGTGTTTCTAAACTTTGGTATACAAAGTATCTAACTAATGGCTAATATTGGATATCTAAGTATGAAAAGATGATAATACAAGAATAATAATGGAAAGAAATTGAAAAGGGTAATTTTTGATTTATGAAGGAAAATTAAACATGTAAACAATGTGTTGAATATGCATTTTTGAAACCAAATTAGTAAAATAAAATGGTGTGATATATGCACATTAAACTACAAGTGAGATAGTCTAGCATGTGTGGTGATGAAAATGAAAATAAATCCAAGTTCCATATAAAACACAGTTAGATGTCTATAAACATATTATAAAGGATAATAAAATAAAGTAAGGTCTTAGAATAAATTTGACCATGAGATTGAGTATTGATTTTATTTATTATCAATCTCGCATACAGTGTAGGTTGTGCAAGGACGTGAAGTATTAGCGTGTTAGTAAAACGCCGATAAAGGCAAGTCTTTCAGTTCCTTTTTTGCTATGTGAACTTGATGATGATCTCGCTTTAAAATTTTAGTGTATGATGTATTATATATGGCAAAAGTATGAAATGTGCAAAATCGATCTATGACTATGATGATTGAACTATGAATGTTGATTGAGTAAGGAACTCAATCTTTATAGTTGTTATGTGAACTATAACATGTATGCTATGTTTGTTTATGATTATTCTTGTATGTTGAGCATGTTATTATGTGCTACATGATGCATGAAAACTATTAGATTTTGCTGAGCTGTCGAGCTCATTCTTGCAAATAACCATTTTTGCAGATTCTAGAATTGAAGGTAACGCTATGTGCTACTTGATTGTTATAGATCAAAAGTGATATATGAAGATTTAATATCCTAGCTAAGTTGTTATTCTTGTAAACCATGTCTAATGTTTCGAATAATGTATTAATGTTGAATTGTAATATTATTTTGTGAATGTAAACTATTGTAGTATTAAAATGATTCTGAGATATTTAGATGTAAAGGTTGAAGGTTTTGGGAACGAGGATAGTTTGTAATAGAAAATTTTAATTATTCCGCAAATTTCAGTGGTTGTATTATCGTTTAATGATGTAAAATTAGAGGTTTAATGTATTATTAACGACCGAAGTCGAGAATTAAATTGTATGAATTTTGGGGTCGTTACAGACTGGATTTCGGGGCCGTATATAAAATCTTTGGAAAATGCTCAAGGAATCCTTCATACATGGGAGGTCATGCATCTAAGTTATAATAGATATCATAGGACTTGAGCATTACCCTTGGTTGACCCAATAGACCCCAAAGAAGAACGAGAAGATTAATATCTTGTTCATTCCAATGGTGGGTATCTTTTTGCCATATAATTACCTCTATTGTCTCAAACTCAGGATTATACTCCAACCATACTCCAAGATTATATAGATAATGCTCATAGATATAGTTAGCATGTGGATGTGCACAACCATATCTTATGATAACACGCGTTTGTATATGGTTAGACATCATGTATGATAGTGGAAACACACCCTTAAAGCTCTTAGTACAATTCTGTCCTCCTCATTCTAATGAGGTGAGCTTTTGACGCTTTCAAAAGCGGGTTCTTATCAACCTATTGTTGTTCACCAAAATCAATTATTAAGCGATGTATAAAATACGATACACACATCTTAAGTCCTCAATACCATTATATATTGTTATGTTGTTTTATAATGTATTAAGAAACTTTCACAGTCTCGGACCATCAAACTATTCCCCTGTTATCCCTGGTCGACCCAACTATACTCTTATTACCTAAAAGGAATTGTGAAAAAAATGGGTGAGCTCAACTAGCCCAATAAAGAATATTATGACTAAGATAATGTAGAACTAAGTATCCTTAGTCCTCAATAGGGAAAAATATGATAAAATACAATAGACAACAAGATTTAGATCAACAACTACAGCGGAACCAACAATCCATTAGAAGAGTCAAGTAGAACATAATGTCTACTATCTCCTCCAAATTAAAAGTCCATCATTAATATTTCACCCCTGTAATACCCATCAACAATTTTTTGTTGTACCCAAGACAAAGAGAACTTTCATCACCTGTCTTCACCTGAACCACCAAATATTATAGTTAAATTCACAATTCTTATTTATAATCATGTAAATCAACAGTCCATCTTTGCACTACGGTCCAAAGACATGCAACTATAAAGCCAATAATCAACTGTCCATCTTTGCACTACGGGCTAAAGACATACAACTGTAAAACTAATAATCAACAGTTCATCTTTGTTAGGTTTGTAATATTCAAGAACGCAATCAAATTGCAAAAATTAAGCGGAAGCGAGATAAATCAGAGTTTAAAAATTTTTACAAACCATATACCCGGATCACCCTTTATGCACAATTATTAATTAAACGAAGAATAAGAAATTATGAAATCATACCCTTGTAGAAACGAGCTTCCTCAGGTACGAGTTCACCTCCTACTTCTCCGCGATGTCCTTGAATCCACCGGGTTTGGTTCCTTCTTTTGATCAATGTAAGCCACCCAAGTGTATGGCCTTTAGAGGTGATCCACCAAAGAAGAAGAATTTTTAAGAAGAAGGGGTATTCTGGCTCAAATCCTAGTTTTCTATCTCTATAGAAAAGAACGTACTCTCCAACAAATTGGAATTATGTCGTAGTTGTAAAAGTCAACAAACCCCACCACCCATAATAAGACTCCTCTTATTTATAGATGTGGGCAACCCACCTTAACAATTAAGGAATTGGAATTTATTTAATTAATTAAATTCTTTTAATTAATTAAGCTCCCTAATCTTATTAGGGATAATTAATTAAACTCCTTTAACTAATTTTCCTTCCTAATCCAATTAGGAATAAATGAGAGTACTTATATTAAATTAATTCCTAAACTCTTTTAGAAATTAAAATAATAATAATTGTAATAATATTATTAAGACTCCTCTTATTAATTTATATTTAATATTTCTAAAATATTAAATAATAAATATTAAGCTATTTAATTTATTCTATCACCATAGATTAAATTAAATATACATAACATATTATTACGATTATGCCATTAACTTCTTAAATAATTATTCTTCCTTTTACTGTTGTGACCCTTTACGTTCTCCATATTAAGCCTAGGTTGTGAATAAATCAATTAGAACAATTCTAATCTTATTTAAATAAATAAATTAAATAATTAATTTATTTAAATAAATAATATTTATTCTACAATAGGGATAAGCCTCCCAAGCGATCAACGACTTTCCGGATAATATAGATTTCAAAATTAATCATAAAAAACCTTTGAGTAAATAGTTACCGTACAATTCAATCTTTCCACCATCTGATGTCCCAATTAAATATAAGACATGGAATTCTTTGTCAAGTCTTATTTTATTTAATTATATGTATTTCGACTCTTAAATGCATAACTCCAAATAATGCAAATTAGAAACTCATTTCTAATTTCATTCTGCCTTGGCCAAGGACTACTTGGTTGTCATTTATCTAATCACATAGGACATTTCTCTTCTTTTAATAGAAGTGGTAGATTCTTTATTGATCATATATTATCTCCATGTATAACTTATTATACCCAAGCATACCCTTTGATATACCTTAAGGGTCTTAAGGAATAAGTCAAAGTATAACTCATCATACACAAGATACTATGATGATCTCAAGTCCAAGGATCACTTGTATTACTATCACTACAGGAATTCCTATTGACAGGCAAGTAAAACTCCATTAGGTATTCCTTAGCGAGCCACGTTCAGTGAACTTATTCTCTAATAAGCACCTACATACTTGCTTTAGTGTCTCCACACAATTGATCATGAGATCAATCATCCTCATCCAATGAGCAAGCAACATATGTACCAATCTATCCGGATTTACTAATCCCCAATTTAGTAATCCAACGATTGGGAACTATTTTAGTTTTAAGCTTTCTAAGAATTTAGATCTCATTAGAATGATCATCATCATTATTCTAAAAGCATTGCTTAAAACTATGGGTTTATCACATATTATAAAATAGCATCATGTAGATAATTAAAAGCCTTTAATAAATTAATACTTTTTATTAATAAATGAATAAGATTGTTACAAAGTATATGCTTTATCATCAAACATGATTGGCTTGTGTGCATACTACTTTCAATCTCCCACTTGCACTAAAGCCAATCGTCATGGTATCAAATACTCTTCTTCTCTAAGTGACGATTATCCTGCTGTTGGATAAGCTTTAGTTTATGGATATGTAATGTTGTTCTTGAGAGTCAACTATCTCTATAGTGATTTCACATCTTTCAATGATTCCTATAATCAAATGAAAGTGCCACAACACATGTTTAGATCCAAGATGAGACTTAGGAACTTTTCCTAGTTCTGTAATGAACTTTTCATCCAAACAATCAACTTGCGACTTCATTTATAGCTATATACTTTGTCTTTATCACTAAACCAAAGACTCTTTCTTTGTTTGGAACCTTTCGATTCAACGCACCAATGTTCAAGATAACGCTTTACCTTAAAGTGGATTTTTACGTCATCTTAGTGCATCTGATAAACTTGAGTCATTAAGCCCTCTAGTTTTAATTTAGACCCACCATGAATATGATCACATCCTTAGTGCTTGGGTTAAGCACTTTAAGATATTTTCAACGACTCATAGTGAATTTCTCCATAATATGACTGATCAACATCAGGTCTTGTACATTTCATTGCATACATGATTGTCACTCATGCGACCTCTCTTTTTCAGGAGTCTGTGGGGACTATTAAGAGAGATACACTCCATAGCTCATCGACATGAGACATCTCTTGGAGTTTGCCATGCTAAACGACTTTAGCATCAAATGAATATACGTTCCTTGGGTTAAGTCGAGCATCCTCTTAAATCTATCTATATAGATTTATATCCCCAATTAAGATACTCTTCCAAATCATTCATGGAGGAATGTTTAGACAACTTTATCTTTACTGATTGTAGCATTGTTATATCATTCCTTATCCGTAGTATATCAACATATAGTACTAGGAATGTCACGATGCTCCCACTGACCCTTTTGTACACACTAGGTTCATTCTTATTTTTGATAAAATCAAACTCTTTTGATTGCCTCATCAAAACGAATGTTCCATATTTGAGAAACTTGCTTCAATCCATTTCTCTGAGTGTCTACAATTCTTACCTCATCGTATGTAACTGGATCATCATCTTCTATGATGTGTACCTCATCATCATCATCCATGATGAATCCATACCTCCTAGGTATCTTCGATAATATTCCAGATTTACGATTCAGTTGTGGTACAATAAGTCCATCTACAGGTTCCTCTTATTTGACTTATAGTGTTTTGTGGTTCATGAACTCTTCAAGATCTATTATCCTCCCACTAGCCCCTTTTAATGATAAACACCTTTATCTTAGAAGCGCAACGTGTTTAAGTAACAAACACCTTTTGCTAAGTAGAATTATAGAACATATACCCTAAACTTACTTTAGGATGTCCCACAAATCATACATGTCAAATCTTATCCCAAGCTTATCCTTGAAACCTTTTCACATAAGTTGGACAACCCTTATCTTAACATACTTAAGATTAGGAATCCTCCCTGTCCATAACTTTTATGGAGTCTTGAAATTTGGATTTTGAGGTTACCTTTTAAGTAGATGTCTGACCATTTCTAGGACATTATCCCGGAAGGATATTGGAATGTCGGTAAAATCATTATGGACCGCACCATGTCCAACAAGGTACGATTTTTCATTCGGATACATCAATCAATTATTGCGTGTCGGGATGTGTCCATTATGAAAAACCATTTGAGATGATCTAGAAACTTATTGCACAAGTATTTATTCCTTGATCTAATCAAAGAATCTTAATACATTGCCAATTTGTTTCACTTACGAATTCTTTGAACCTTTTAAATAATTCATACTTGTATTTCAAAGAAATACATACATTCAACTCTTTGAATGATCATCTCCTTTTCTTATACTAATTTGTTCAATATGCAAAATTATTTTCATGAAAGTCAAGTATACTAAATTTATTAAGTAATATTCCAGTTCTATACAAAACATTATTATTATAAATAGAACAACAATTGTTCTTAATTATAATACCAAAATTTCATTGTCCAACAATAAAATGGAAATAATGTTTCTAACGAGAACTGGAATACAATAACAACTTATTAACTTAATAGACTTGCCCGTAGGCAATGCTAAAGAATAAGTTCCTATGGCTAATGTAGCAACCTTTGCTTCATTTTCCACACATAGGATTACTTATCTTTGTTTAACTTTCTACTTCTGCTTGGTCCCTTCATAAATCTATATTTATGATAACCAAAGTCGGTATCCAATACCCAAGTAGAACCTTGACTTAAAGAAAAATTTATTTCAATCATGAACAAAAAGCGTATTATGTACCAAACTTCACTAAGCTTCTTTGGTTAGCCTCTGCAAGATGCTTCTCGCAGTTTCTTTCCAGTGTCCAGGCTTATTGCAGTGGTAGCAAACTCCTTTTCCATGCATATCGGTTTTGTTCTTATTATCCTTTGTTTACGCCTTTCTGTTTACCTTCTTTGAATCGTTCTTCTTTTCAGAAGATCCTTTGGCCCCTACCAGTAAGACATGGTCTTTCTTGGTTAGAACGTGACTCTCAACATTTTTCAACATGTTAAGCAAATCAGCGAGACTGATATCTAGCTTGTTCATATGAAAAATTCACAACAATTGTGAAAGGAGTCCGGGAGTGAATGCAAGATCAAATCTTAGCTCAACTCTCCATCCATGACAAAACCTGTTATCCTAATTGATCAATCAAATTGATAATTTTTAGGACTTTTGTCTGTACTATAGTGTCATTGGCCATTCTAGATCGGAAGAGCTCCTTAGATATCTGATATCTATCAGTCCTAATTTCCTCACCATTAACTACTTGATGTGCAGGAATATAATATGAGTATCCATAGTTTCAGGCTGACGCTGAAGCTTGTTACTCATGGATACGAGCATGATGCATTGAGCCAACTGTACATCATCTTGCCACTTTCTAAAAGTAGCAATCTCTTCCTCGGAGGCATTATGCGCAACCATTGCGAGGATAGGCGTATTAAGGACATAAGATAGCTTTTCACCATGAGAACTATTCTCAAATTCCTTAACCAATCCGTTTAATTGATGCAGTTAATTTAGCATCTAATATGCTTCGCGATGATAGTAATTTTAGACATTGTAAAATTACGTAAATGAATTTGTAATTAACAACATTTTAACATACATTCTTTTATTAATTACCAAAATAATTTAGGTCTTGTTTTAAATTGGTATCTCCCACTATTTTCTTCAAACTATATTACCCTCACTTATATAGTTTGGCAAAATCTAATTAAAGATTTGCTAGTGAGAATAAGGATCCCATTTCAAATATATATAGCCTTGTGGTGACACAACAAACTATATATAAATAAATAGGTAGACAACTCTTGTCAATTACATCAACTATGCAACTCCTTGTATTTTGCCTCTTAGATTATTTTGATCAGTGGTGGCACATCCCAATCAAAATTATCCAAGTTAAGTCCGACTAGCACTCCATATATTCAAAAAAGAAAAATATCATCCTTGTGGTGACACAACAAAACAATATTGTTCAATTTTCTTTATAAGCATCAAATGTGATAAATTAACATCTTAAATACTTAATAATTGCCTTGTGGTGACACAACAAACTCATATTAAATATTTAATACTCTATTAATTTTATCATGCTAGAAGGCGACGTTAGATATTCCAAATATCTTTGAACGCTTAGGACTTAATATAAAAATTTGAGGGTTTTGTTATTAATTTGTCTCATCTTTTTTAGCGCGCATGCACACATATATATATATATATATATATATATATATATATAAAATACGCGTCATATTAATGAACATGCGAAGCATGTTTGCATAATATATAATATATATAGTATAAGCATGCACATATAGAATACTATTTTCTACTTGGATTGATTATGGACTTTTATTCTAGTTTGGTTCACTAGAGCCACCAAGTGAACCAAAAGGTCAAACCTTAGGGGTGCAAGAAATAATATTTAAATATTACATTTAAACCGGGGCTCCATTACAAACGGGTCTTCAAGCGCTCCTTGCTCCTTGATCTCCAATTTTTCAAAATTAATTCTAACTATTCCTATTACAAAACTATTTAAAATAAATAGAAACCTTGATCGGATCGAAGGAAAAGTACATAGGAGGGAATAGAATTTACATTAAGAAAAATTAGAGAAGGCAATAACGCAGAGACCCCATTTAATAAAACCCATACATTCATGCATCCAACTAAAATAAAATCCAATCACATTGGTCAATAGTCCATAATCAATCCCATTTATTATCATACACATCATCATATGCATCAATATATAACATTCATCTTATGAATAATAAACATTTAATATATATATTGATATAATTTAATGGGCAAATTTAGTTAGTATAAAATCTAATTTTGAATCAAAATAAACTCCTTTATTTTAATCCAAATTTAAATCAAAATAAAACTATTTTATTTTAATTTATCTAATTTTGAATAAAATAAACTATTTTATTTTAATCAAAATCTTTAATCAAAATAAACTCCTTTATTTTAATTAATTATGGAATCCAATTCCATGTAAAAAAAATTAAAATAAAACTCTTTTATTAAAAAGAAACACGGATTCTCTTTCCTATTCACAAATAAACTCCTTTATTTTGAATAATATGAAATCTTATTCCATATCGAAATAAACTCCTTTATTTAAGGAAAATAGGATTCTCTTTCCAATTCACAAATAAACTCTTTTATTTTGAATAATATGAAATCTTATTTCATATCTAAATAAACTCTTTTATTTAAGGAAACATGGAATCCAATTTCAACTCCAATTAGTTATCATGGAATCAAATTCCAACTCTAATTAGTTAGCATGAAATTTAATTTTAAAATTAAAATAAACTTTTATTTTAATAATAAAATTATTAAGAATATTATATATATATATATATATATATATATATATATCATATATTGTATATAATATATATATACCCGTTAATATATATATAAATATACTATATATAATATCCTGACTACTCTCATTAAAATCCGTGCATGTCATCATTGTTGGCAATATGAAATCAGGAATGCAGTAAGAGTTTTTTAAAAGGAAACAATTCGCGAATAATAATTTCGGACCCTTTTTTTTCATTATTAATTTAAATTTTATACAATTAAATTATGCCTAATTAAATTGTTCTAAACACATATCAATATACATATCAAATTAAAACAATTAATAATTCGCATAAAGGTTTGGCTCTGATGCCACTGTTAGGTTTGTAATATTCAAGAACGCAATCAAATTGCAAAAATTAAGCGGAAGCGAGATAAATCAGAGTTTAAAAATTTTTACAAACCATATACCCGGATCACCCTTTATGCACAATTATTAATTAAACGAAGAATAAGAAATTATGAAATCATACCCTTGTAGAAACGAGCTTCCTCGAGTGCGAGTTCACCTCCTACTTCTCCGCGATCTCCTTGAATCCACCGGGTTTGGTTCCTTCCTTTGATCGATGTAAGCCACCCAAGTGTATGGCCTCTGAGGGTGATCCACCAAAGAAGAAGAATTTTTAAGAAGAAGGGTATTCGGCTCAAACCCTAGTTTTCTATCTACATAGAAAAGAATATACTCTCAACAAATTGGAATTATGTCGTAGTTGTAAAAAGTCAACAAACCCCACCACCCATAATAAGACTCCTCTTATTTATAGATGTGAGCAACCCACCTTAACAATTAAGGAATTGAGATTTATTTAATTAATTAAATCCTTTTAATTAATTAAGCTCCCTAATCTTATTAGGGATAATTAATTAAACTCTTTTAACTAATTTTCCTTCCTAATCCAATTAGGAATAAATGAGTATACTTATATTAAATTAATTCCTAAACTCTTTTAGAAATTAAAATAATAATAATTGTAATAATATTAATAAGACTCCTCTTATTAATTTATATTTAATATTTCTAAAATATTAAATAATAAATATTAAGCTATTTAATTTATTCTATCACCATAGATTAAATTAAATATACATAACTATATATTATTACGATTATGCCATTAACTTTTTAAATAATTATTCTTCCTTTTATGGTGTGACCCTTTAGGTTCTCCATATTAAAGTTTGTGAATAAATCAATTAGAACAATTCTAATCTTATTTAAATAAATAAATTAAACAATTAATTTATTTAAATAAATAATATTTATTCTACAATAGGGATAAGCCTCCCTAGCGATCAACGACTTTCCGGATAATATAGATTTCAACATTAATCATAAAAGAACCTTTGAGTAAATAGTTACCATACAATTCAATCCTTCCACCATACAATGTCCCAATTAAATATAAGACATAAATTCTTCATCGAGTCTTATTTTATTTAATTATATGTATTTCGACTCTTAAATGCACAACTCCAAATAATGCAAATTAGAAACTCCTTTCTAATTTCATTACGCCTTAACCAAGGACTCTTTGGGTTGTCATTTATCGAATCACATAGGACATTTCTCTTCTTTTAATAAGTGGTAGATTCTTTATTGATCATACATTATCTCCATGTATAAACTTATTATACCCAAGCATACCCTTTGATATACCCTAAGGGTCTTAAGGAATAAGTCAAAGTATAACTCATCATACACAAGATACTATGATGATCTCAAGTCCAAGGATCACTTGTGTACTACTATCACTACTGAAATTCCTATTGACGAGTGAAGTAAAACTCCATTAGGTATTCCTTAGCGAGCCACGTTCGATGAACTTATTCTCTAATAAGCACCTACATACTTGCTTTAGTGTCTCCACACAAATGATCATGAGATCAATCATCCTCATCCAATGAAAGCAAAGCAACGTATGTACCAATCTATCCGGATTTACTAATCCCCAATTTAGTAATCCAACGATTGGGAACTATTTTAGTTTTAAGCTTTCTAAGAATTTAGATCTCATTAGAATGATCATCATCATTATTCTAAAAGCATTGCTTAAAATTATGGGTTTATCACATATTATAAAACAGCATCATATAGATAATTAAAAGCCTTTAATAAATTAATACTTTTTATTAATAAATGAATAAGATTGTTACAAAGTATATGCTTTATCATCAAACATGATTGGCTTGTGTGCATACTACTTTCAATCTTTGCACTATGGGTTAAAGATGTTCAACTGTAAAACCAATAATCAACGGTCTATCTTTGTCGTACAGGCCAAACATGTTCAACTATAAAACCAATAATCAAAAATCCATCTTTGCATTATGGGCCGAAGAGGACTTTTACCACGTCATTTGTCTATAACATTACAGGTCATGATTATACCAATACAAAATTCCCGGTCATAAACATACCAATCTACAGTCCATCTATGCACTACGGGCCAAGATGACTTTTACCACATCATTTGTATGTAACATTACATATCTTGATTATACAAATACATAATTTTTGGTCATAATCATACCAATCAACAGTCCATCTATTCACTACGGGCCAAAGATGACTTTTACCACATCATTTGTTTGTAACATTACAGGTCACGATTATACCAATACATAATTCCTAGTCATAATCATACCGATCAACAATCAATCTATGCACTGCGGACCAAAGATGACTTTCACAACAATATAAGCATGAGAATGATGACAATGATATAAGGATTCAATCAAGTGAGATCAATGATAAATATTAGAAATTTATAATTCAATCCAAATGTGGAGTAAAATTCAAGAATGATATTTATATATCAAAAATAATTTGGACAGAAAAGAAATCACTTTTGTCGTGAATAGTACCCCATGAATAGTACCCGTATAAACAGTACCTGTAACAACCCAGAGAATCGGATTGTCCAGAATTTAAGTTTAAAGAATTAGTTATTAATAAAATGAATTTTTATTAATAATATTATGTACTATGTGTTTATTAATCGTTCTATAAGCTAGGATGATTAAAATACGGGAGGATTCTGGCTACGAGCTAAACGGAACGAATAAGAATTTTCAAGATGAAAATAAAATTTTTCCGGGAACAAAAATATTTTTGGGGAAAAAGACGAAATAAACACTATTCACCCAACGAAACCTAAGGGTTAGGGTTTGAATAACCTAAGCCTTTCCGAGAGTTTGGTATGTCGAAATGACATTCCGTTGAAATATTTTACGATAATATATTGTGAAAAGTTAAGTAAGACGATAAAAGTTTTTCTCGAAAAACGTGTAGAAATCGAACGAAATAAAAATGACGAAAAGTATTGCTATGTATTTTTCATCTGTTTAGCTACGTTAGGGGAAAACATGAAGGAAAAACGCTTAATGTCAAAAAAGTATTTTTCAGTTTTTCAGAGTTCCGAAGAATGCGTAAAAGTTAATCAGTAAAGGAAAGACGAAATATCCAAAAATATTTGGATTCCGAGAATCATAGTTTTTCAAACTGTCGGACGAATTCTGCAAGATGGAAGCACGAAGCTTCGTGAATAGTAAAGAGGTGTGAATAGTAAGGAGGTTTGCCAAATGACCAAAATACCCCTAATCTTTTAAATTCTATATAAGTTAAACGAATTCATTTCATTTGTTAGTTTTTTAACTAATACATGAAATTGAGAGAGAAAGAGGGAAAGAGAGCTTGGATGCTCGGATTGGAGAAAGAGAAGAAACGTAAAAGGTAGCTAATCGCAGGATTAAGCAAGCGAAAGAGGAAAATAGAATAAAATCCAAGAAGAAAGGTATTAAAACCTACCTTTAATCTAATTTTCTTTAGGTTTTATATGGAAAGCATATAGCTTAATGAGAAAAGAATTTAAAAGATGTTAATAATGATTTTTATATGGTTGAAATCATGAGGAAATGAAGATATAAGAATTAGAAGTTTAGTTTATAAATTTCTTAAAAAGCTTTCATAAGGAGGTATGAGTTTCATAATGAATTTGAACGATCCGAATGAATCATATTAACAATTCGGTGATATTATTAAGGAATGGTGTTTTATAACATCAAATTCCAAGAAAAAGTGAAATCATAATCAAAGTATGGATTAAAAACGAAGAATGAGCGATGAACGCGAAGAACACGTGAAGAACACGAAGAACGTTATTGATGGACAAATTTAAAACCATCGTAGTATAACTTGTTATTGATGGACAAGTTTAAAACCATCGTGAAGAATTTTGTTGCTTATTACTTGGTTAAGAACAGTAGAAGATAAACGAGAATTAGAAATTATATAAACAAATAGGAATGTCTAGGGTTTCCTATGAATGTCAGAGAACATAGAAAATGTGAGTCTTGGACTCAAGAACGAACGAGTTCCGAGTTCAGATGACCGAATTACGGACGAACGAACGAAGAACGTTAATAACGTAAAATGAATGAAGGATGTAATTTAAGACAATCTAATGGCATGTTAACTAATTCAGAATGAATTTCTTTCTGAGGGAAGTTGAAGTACATAAGATAAGGAAGAGAATGGCTTTGGAATGATCTCGTTCCGAGTTATAACGAAGAAGTTTTTAGATTTCAAAGTAGGCGTCTCAAACTTGATTCAACACTTAGAAAATTTTCTAGGTTTAATGCTTGGCGCCGTAGCGCCAGGTAAGCCTTGGGAGGCGGCACCGCAGCACCAGCCCGGGAGGTCCATGCACTATTAATTGGTGTCGCAACGCAAGAGTTAGTCAAGGTTTTGGCGCCGCAGCACCAGATCGGGGTATAAGGTGACGTAGGTTCGCTGTGACGCCCCCAAATTCGGGTCTCTTCCAACCCGACATATTGTGCTCCACGGTGCTACAGTTCACACAACATTCAATTGAAATGCCTCATAAGAACGAATATGTCTTATATATATTCCAAAACAATACTACCATTTCCCAGGTTCTTTATAACTGTTACATTTCTTCTTGTCATAATATCAAATATTATCATTACAAACCTATACTATTACATAGGTAATCTACAAGTTCACTTTAGCCTTCACTTTATTCTTGACGAATCCTTCGGTCCATTCGGTCTAAGCTGCATTCATATGGTTCAAGCAAGTGTGAGCATAGCAAGCTCAACAAGTACAATAATTTCATTTTAAAAGCATGCTTGAAACATAGGAATCATATATCTTCAATAACTGGATAGCAGTTACGAAGTACTATCAATAACTCAAAATAGCATTCCTTTTCTTTCAAAACGTTTTACAATAACAATATTCAGTAAAACATCAATTCTGGTCCAAGACCATGATTGTTTCATAGTTTCTTTGAAAAGGATAACCCGACATAAAGTCTGTAAGTCCGGCATATCTTACGAGCACTTCTAGGTGATCAGCCTATAGTACTCTATGTTGATCAACACTACATCCATTAAACGTGTATACGTTTAAGTTGTGGCAACCTCATGTGCCCATCGAATACTCAATGAAAATACATTTGTTTATTCATATCCAGGCTTACCTTGAATCCGTACCAAACAGTTGGCGTAGGATAGCGTTAGCAATTCTATATTGAAAGACTTATAAATAAATCAATCAATCAATCAAGATTAGTCTAGCCGAGTTAAAACTAGCATCAACTCTTTCTTTAAAACCATACATGTATCTAATAACTTGAATCATTTGAAAACTTGGCTAACACGGAGGTTAGACAAACGTTTAAGAAAAACTTTCCTTCAGCATCTGCTATAGTATAATTACGTTTCCTTTGAGTCTTTACGGTCTCTGCAACACATAACCACATAACATACCACATTAGGTCATGAATGAACATACATAGTTCTTAAAGAATCTTACCCTTCTTCTCAATCTAATTACGTATTAGATTTGTTATTTATTGGTTCCGGCTTGCTATCGTTCTTTTACATCGTTCTTATCAACTTCTTTCCTTTTTATAACTTAATTAAAATTATTCCATTATTACAACTCGGTTCGAGTTAATTATCATTCCTCACAGTTTACTAATGTCCTTACGTTTATTAATTGACACTTAATCGGCATTGGTTATGTAGACTTATTGTACATCGTTCCTGTTTACATTCAATTAACTTTCTTTAACTCTAAGGGATCACACTAGAGGTTTAGTTATGACTTAACAATGTTTTATTAAGTCTCTTATTTCATTGTTAAATAATTTCCATTCAAGCTCTACTTGTAACCATTCTTCATTATGTAGTTCTTGAGGCTAGCGCTGCGGCGCCGGCTATTACTCTTGGTGTCGCATTGCGGCATCACCCATTATTGCCCAAAAACTAGACTCCGCGCTGCGGCGCGAGTCTCTTTGTTACTTGTTACGATGCGGCGCGAGTTTGCAGGGGCTGAGGCTCACTTTGGCGTTGTGGCGCCGATCATTTAGGCTTGGAGTCACGGGGCGGCGCGGACTATGTGCCAGAAATAAATTTGACAGATTTTTCTTTTGGTGAGATTCCCGGCCTCGTAACTTCTTCGTTATAAGTCCGAATTGGCTCGTTCAAGAGCCTACGATTCACAAATCATATACTCTACCTGTTCATGCAAGAATTTTATCTATTCGACTTCTTTTGATAAAATTTCACCTATTAGTCCATTTTTAACAAAAACGATAAACGTTCGTGAACGTTCAACGCTTGTTTCTTCATTCTAAGTCAGAATCTGGCCATTTTTGAGTCCGTAACTCTATAATGCCAAATACAACTTGTCTCCTTTGAAAACCAACGTTTCCAAGCTCAATATCAAATTTTGACTTCCATTCCGAGAATTTCACGAATTCGACGATTGTCGTCTAATCGTGTGAATTCCCGCGAAACTTCATTACTTAAGATTTGTTCTTCGTTTCAAATGGATTCATTTCATCATACTAATATTTTGACATACATACTTCATTAACTTATAATCATGATAAGTTATTACTTATTATTGATAAGTTTGTAACTTATTAAAGTATGAAAATACTTATGTTTCCATTTCTTATGACTTATGTCTTCTTTTCATATGACTCATTATGGTTAATGACTTTTAACCATTATTTTTACTTCTTTTTATCATAATAACTTTATTAATGTAAACATGTTACAAGTTCCTCATTGTTCTTCACAAGTTCTTAGCTTATATGATTACGAATAGCTTATTCATGACTTATATGGCTTATTAAGACTTAAGCCTTTTAATTTATCATTCCTTAGCATGCTAGTTCTACTAATACCCCCTTCTCTAACAGTGGAAGAGAAAGAGAATTATGGTTTAAGAATACTTACTATTTGATGAACACTTGTTAAGCCTTAATCTTCTTCATGCTTCTTGAAATATAAACTCTAGCTTTTCTAGCTTTTTCTCTCAAGCCAATAAGCCCTCAACTTATAATGTATAAAGTGTTGGATGAAATAAATAACCAATAAATGAAATGCAAGCTTGCTATTTATAGGACTTGCTAGGTTAGGGCATAAGGGTCATTAAGCCATCCACCTCCTTACTATTCATTACCTAGCTCTTAAGTTAACTTGGCCACCACACCTTTTGCTTGCTCACCACTTGAGTTATCCATTGCTTAGCCCTTAAGTCTACTTGCTCATCACCCTTACTTAGTCCTTAAGTATACTTGCTTAGCACCTAGCTTATCCTTTACTTGTTCATCACATAAAATCACTTTGTTTGCCCACCACACTTACTTAACTATTAAGTTATTTGTTTAATACTTAGCTTATCTCTTGCTTAGCTCTTAAGATTACTTGCTCCTTACTTCCTTTACTTAATCATTAATTTTACTTGGTCCTTACTTATTTTATTTGGTCATCACATTCAACCATGTGATCATGGGTTGCCCCATGGGTCACCCTAACCCATTGCGTTAATATTTTGGGCTTGTATTAACAAATCTTTGGGCTTGTTCATTAATTCATTTTGGACTTTACAATAACCAATATTTGGTTTTAACATTAGTTCACATTAGGCCTAACCCAATCCCAATTAAACTATACACTTCCTACATAATCCTACAATTATAATCACATATGGCTTAAAGCCTTGGAACGTATTATATACACATTAATTCCGTATTCTAATTCGTATACTTAGTCAACATATACGACATACCATCATCCATACATACTCGTATAATACTTCGTATCATACTCGTATTCATTACCTCGTATAATATCTACGTATTATACGATTATCGCTTTAATTTACTATACACATTTAAATTCCTTCTCGCAAATCCCTTTCTTATAACCGTTAGGTTTTAAGTCCACAGGTAAAATATTACGTTTTCCATAATTGAAATATTATTGGATATTCCATCTTACCTTGATATTCTATCGTTACGTATTTCTCGGAAGTTTAAAAATAATTCCCGAGCAGAAATGCGTGAATAGTGTTTTTCAGAAAATTTCTTAGAAAGCTTTTATTTTCATCTTGGAAATTCAAACACTTTAATTCTACCACGTAGCCAAAATACTACGACGTTCTGATATGTCTAGGTCATAGAACGACCTTCAATTAGCTTGCTCCCATAAATAATCAATTAAATTCATTTAATCCACATAATTAAATAAAATTTTAATTCTCCTAAAAATCTAATTTTTCTCGGGCGTTACATTCACGCTGCAGCGTGAGAAAAAAGAAGGGAATCGTCGCCGCAACGCCAGTGCAGGGCAATGGCCAATGAGGAGCTTTTAACTACTCAATTCCTGGGGGAAAATGTAAGGAAAGATAATGAACGTGTAAGTCACATAGTGTAATACTTAATCAAATGATTTTAACCATTGATAAAGGTTTAACGAGATTAAAAGACAATGAACTCCATTTATTGGACTGTGAGGTGATGATGACACCGACGGATTGGCGGTTTATCACAGGTAAGGAGTTTGAGACGGGCACCAGTGCCTTGCATGGCGGATATTACCCCTACTGCCTTCAGATACTTATTAGGAGTTTCGGATGAGGCGCTCAAGGGCAAGACCGTCCGTATGTGTCCTTTGAGCGTAGATGTTATGAGTGGGTTGTTGAGTGAGCCCATGCCAGATGATGTCAGAGTCAGGGATCACATTCTTCGACGATTGTTCCTGATGATCATTAGAGGCTGCTTCATATCAGATAACTCTTCTACGGTGTCGTTCGCTTTGATCAGCGCCACGCGATATGTGGACCGTATAAGAGAGTATGACTGGGGTTCCTACACCTTCGCCTATTTCCTTAGGGGCATGGGTATGCATTCGCAGGGCTTGACCGAGGCTTGGTTAGGATTCTACCCATTTCTGCTGGTGAGTATTTCTCTTGTAGTTTCCCATATATAGGTTAAAAGTGTTTACTGACAGCAGATGTTTGCCTTTGTGTTAGCAGTTTTGGGCCTATGAGAGGCTTCCATGTTTGTTCCCTGTGAGCGTGTTAGGTTTAGCTACCTACCCACGAGGATACGATGGCATCATTCCATTTTGGCGGAGGTCCTTGTAGCTGAGGGTTTCACTCATTGCCGCCTACAGCTGGAGTTGTTGACAACTGATGTCATCACATGGATTCCCTATTCTGGGGAGCACTTGGCCATGGGATTTGAGGATGGGTACCCAATTGGTGTCGAGTACGTGATTTCCACCCGTAGGGTTCCTCTTTTCTCTGATGGAGGATGAGAGCTCTATTTAGGAGAGCGTGCTATTAGGGGCACCACAGGAGAGATCTGTATGCCGATCTTGTCTCCTGCAAGGCGTTATTGGCCTATATCGCAGTCACCCGTCATTGATATCAAATTTTTGGGGGTTAACAATTTTGCATTATCAGAGGGTCCCTGCACTCAGGAGATATTCCAGGGTTGGTGGTTCCCTCACACTATTGGAGCCCAGTCCCGCGCTACTCAGTTCATGGGGGATATGGTTCCAGGATCCTTGATGATGACGGATTGGCTAGCCTATGTTCGAGATCCGACTCATTTGACACAGATTGATAGTTTGACCCAGAGACTGGACCGGGCACAATTCTTTATTCGGCATTTGGGTAGAGATCTGACATAGGCAGATTCGTTTAATCCTTCTAGCTCAGGCGATGGCCCCTCAGATGACCCATTTGGTTTTGCCAACGCAGATCCTCCTTTGTATATATGATGCCCCCAAATTCAGGTGGTTGAAACCCGAATTTAGTGCTTCACGATACCATTTCTTTGAGCGAAATAATAATAATAATGTCATAAATATCAAACTTAATTTACATATCAGAGTTGTCTAAATCCCAGGTGCACGACCTTTAAAACATTTCATTACATGGTAGATAATAAATATCATCATCTTATTTAAGTTTATCTATTACATAAGATAATACAAACTTATTCTGCTAGCTCTCCTTTCCCTTTGTTCTTGCTTGAACCTTCAGGTCGATCATACATAGCTGAAAACATTTAAATTAAGCAAGAATGAGCATTTGAGTGCCCAACAAGTAATATCAAAAAATAAACATTAGCTGAAAGGGTTAAATGTTTTCTTTAAGCGACACTTCTACAACGAAGCAATAGTTGTGAAGTAAACTGAATCAACATTAACAACATAACAAATCTATTTCAAATTCTGAAACTACATACTGACTATGATTGGTGAGTAGTCGACAAACTATGAACTTTGTTTTCAATTTTCGATAGGGTTTAACAGAACTTCATCTGTAAACCGTCATAACTTACGGGCACGAGGGTAATCATCCCAATGTGCCCTGTATTGATTAATACTACATACTAGAACGATATTCTCATTCATCATATCCGCCTCAGGCGCACAAAAGTTTTCACATGTTTGGGATGTTCATACTTAGTCGGAAATCCAAACCAAACAATTCGGTTGGATATCAATAAGGTTCTATCATATTCAAAAGCTATTTTAAATATGTGTCTAGCCGAGACAAATAGCTTAGACGACTTTCAATTAAGATATATACATATTGGAAATCAATAAGTATGTATCAACATGTTTAATAATTATCCAAGTGGGGACACTTGTATAATAAATCTTAGAATTTTACGAACAGAATATATATCTGGATTATACAATAATACTGTAATGATTGGATATAATTAAAGAACTGGCATATCTACAAAGGTATAGATACATGAATAATAACGATAACAATATAGTTCTGAAACTGGTTTGCACATGTCAATTGCATAAAGTAAATGCAAAGTTAGAATACTTGCACAATGTAAAAGATAGTTCAGATACTTGCACAATATAATTTGAGTATGGTTAGGAAACTTGCTCAATAATAATTGGAGTAAGTTTAGGGAACTTGCTTACTATATCCGTTGAATAAAGTAAAACAAGAGTTTAGGATACTTGTTTGGTCTCCTGCTTACACAACTTAGTTCTATCTTTAGTTCAACGACCTATCATTTATAAGATCGTTCTAATGATTAGAATAACATATTATAACACATAGTACTATTATTTACAGTCAAAACATAACCTAATCACATTGTCACATAGTTATATCAGTCATTAAGACACAAACAAATACTTATACAGTCAAACCATATAGGTTCGGATCAATTTCGGTAGTATTTCGGTGTACCGAAGACTTTATCGAGTAATTATCGAGTTCAAAAACTCAATCATGTAGTTCAATATTATCATTGATATTTTAAATACCAGTCATATTATTTTTAAATAACTTATAATAATTTTTAAATAATTATTATAATTTATCTTGATTTTTCAAACTCTAGAATCATTATTAAATGATTTAAATATTAGATAATTCTATTATCATTAATATTTAAATAATATTAAAATATTAATACAACCATTGCCAAAATAACAAGGTTATTTATAATAACTCAAAATATTTTTAAAGTATTAATATTACCCTTAAATGATTTTTAAAACATTTAAAACTATTTTTAAACAATTACCATTAATATTAAAATATTAAGGTATTATTCACTAAAATATTAAAAGTCATTTATAATTACTTAAAAAATTTTAAACCATTTATATTCTTCTTAATAGATTTTTAAATCAATAAAATCATTTTTAATCTATTTATTTAATTTAATCATTAAATAAATCTAATATCATTAATATTAAATAATTAATAAAATTTACTTTAAAATATTGAAAGTTACATTTTATAACTTAAAATATTATTAAATACCTTATTATCATTTAAAATGATTTTTAATATAATAAAATCATTTTTAGTTAATTTATTTAAGGCATTTATTAAATAAGTTAAATATTAATAATATTCAAATAATTACTAATATTTATGGAAAATATGCCAAATTATTAGAAGTTAATTTTTATGACTTAAAATAATTTTTAATACTGATTTATAATTTTCAGAATTTATTTACTATTTTTAAATGATTTTTAGAAATTAAAGTAATTAAAATAAATAATACTGTCGATATAGCATTTAGCGACAAAATCTATCGCCTTAGGTGTTCTTGAGCTCAAGAACACTAACAAGGCAGTGTTCAAGGGTCTTACTTTGACCGTTAAATACTCGTTGCACATGATGTTTCTGAGACAGGGTTTTATAATGATCATGTAGTATTGATGTAATACTACATGAATCATCAATTATCAGGGTCAAATTACAGCATACAAGCAATCTATAAAGACTCAAACTAACTGTCAGACATGTTATGGGAATTCTGGGTTACCCAGAAATGAGACAGTCTCAAGTGGTTTCTTTGTGGCTCATTTAATCAAGTGTTCTGGCTACTGTTAATGTGTTCTAATGGTTTAGGTTTATAGTCCACATGTCAAGGTACAATTATCAATCATTAGGTCAGTCAAACTACAACATAATCACAATATAGCATTCGGTCAAAGCTTGTCAGAATTAACGTTCATCGGTTTTCTGGGTTACCCAGAAAACCGAGTTCGTGCTCATCCGGGCTAGTTTGACCAAGTTTAATTTGAAAACTATAATGTTTCTGGACACAATATTTGTCAAATCTTATAGTCCTAGTGTAAGATTACATGATATAACAACAAACATAGCCAAACAACATAAGACGAGTAAGATCTGGGGCCTTGAACAAGTTGTCAGAGTTGTTCTTCATTTCTGGGTTACCCAGAAATGAAGAACAGTTCGTGAGGCCTACTTTGGGCTTCTACAACTTGCAATCTAAGTCACGTTTTAGTGATCTTAAGGTTCCAGTGTGTAGACAACATGTAGGTGTACAGATCTAGTACATAACATCATCATAACAACAATACCATCTTAAGATACATGTCGGTCAAACTATGTCAGAAGACCTGGTCATGCGTTTTCTGGGTTACCCAGAAAACGTATTTCATGTCTTCTGGCCTGGTTTGACCGCTCATTGTGATCTACCTTACTAATATTTAGGCGATCTAAAAGCTTGAATTAACAGTTAACATAACATACAACAACCTGGATACAAGAACAAGAAAAAAACAATAAACTTAAGAAAGATCCGGGCGCTTGAATAAGTTATCGGTTCCTTTACGGGCGGTTTACAGGTTACCCGAAACGCCAGATATGTAAGCCGATCAACGGGTTTTGACCATTAATAAAATGAAATATGTGCATGATATGACCTTGATTCAAGTTCTAGAGTAAAGATCTCATAGCGCACTACAATATCAAACATTTAAAACAAAACAACAATAACCATGCTGAGATCTAGAAGGTCTGACATTCGGTTGTCAGACCACATGAGAAAAATTTCTAGATTTTATAAATCTTTAAATTCAAGCATATATATGTTATGGATCCACTATTTAGCAACCCAGATCACTGATTCACACCTTATACAACATATTTAAATATTCATACATCAAATCCAACATATCATACAAGATCAAAATTTTGGTTTAGGCATCTACCTTTCTATTAACTAATTCTTGATTCTGACCTCTGATCTACTAGAAGTGATAGTGGGGCTTGATTAGGGACTGATCTAGCAAGATATTTTCAGAGGTTTTGAGTTGAGAGAGTCTTGGTTGAGTGTTGGTGTATAAATGAGCAAGTAATGATTTTTCCCTCTCTTGATCTTATATATAGGACTAGAATCTAATGTAATTGTGATGCAAGATGGCTGAGATTTTTGGTCTATAGGCACATGGCTAGGTTGGGTTGGTCACCAACTAAAGTTATGGCAACCTATACAAGTTATCTATTAAAATAATGCAAAAGGGGATTTAGGTCATTTGGTTTTTTACTTTTAGTGGCACAGTGGGAAATCTATTCTAAACCTTAGGGTTTGACCCTTAGGGTTTAACCCTAAGGTTCCATAACTCCAATTTCTAGGATTTGGTAATTATGGCTAAAATGGAAATCATAGTTTCTTAAAAATGTGAATTAGGGTTCCCTAATTAAATTAGGTTTACTAATCACCTAGGACTTATAGATTAGACTTTATAATATACTAATTACCATTAACCTTGCTAAATTACTAATTAGGGTTTACAACTTAGTAGTTAGGGTTCTAATTTAGTAATTAGGGTTCCTAAATATTAATTAGGGTTTACCTAATTAACATAAATATAATAATTGTCATTAACTACACAACACACAACTTAACAATTCTTACAGACGTAATTGACTTATGTACTTATGTTTATCAGTAATGCTAGGGTTTTACGCTATTTTACTATAACTGTTCCACACATTAACATTATACACATATTAAGCATGTTTATATTACTTTGAAATATAAATAATATTATATTAATATTCTCATTCCTTATTCAAAATCCGAAATTAGGGTTTTGAATCCATATCTGATATAACCTTCATATAAACCATTATTAATTAAGTTCAAATTATTAAATCAACTAATATAATAAAATACATATCATAATATTAATCTTTATAATCATATCATATATATAATAATCATATTTTCATGGAAAATAAATAATAAACATTTTATTACAAAATTAATTTATAATAAGAATATAATCTATAATGATCAATAATTCTTAAAAAGAATTTATTTATAATTATTTATGTAATAATAAGTTTTATTTATCACATAAATACATATACTTCTCTTTGCACATAATCCTACCTTTATTAAAAAAAAAAATTAAATGCACAATTTATTATTTAATTATATTGAAAATATTGGGTTATTACATCCACCCCCCCCCTTATAAGGATTCTGTCCCCGGAATCATCGATTTAAAACTTATAGATACTAGGAAAATAGCAAACACAATCATTTCAAGTAGATCTCGATCATATTTGATCGAACTGATATTTAACTATTCAACATAAAACTTGTCTATCTGATCATACGGAAATTTTATTTCTAACAGAACTCAAATTTCTCCTTCAAAATTTTGTTATAAAATAATTTACTAAATATAGGAAAATCATGTATATAAAAATATAAAAGTTATACGAATAATACCTTGAGTTGCATTCCCAGCTGCCACAGTATACTGAACCGTCATATTGAAGACTCTTGCGGTTGATTTTGTTGGTTCGTTTGTTGAAGTTGGTCCCGTCGTCACTAATGTCCCGCTGCTTTTCCCCGTAGTCATACTCTCTGCATCTATTCTCCTTTTCGTACAATCCTTCACCTTATGCTCCGTTGATCTGAGTGATTCTTTCCGTAATTCCCACGTTGCACCACTTGCTTCTTTACACCCTCTTGCTTAACCTTGACATTCCCGAAATTGTTTCTCTTTCATCATATAGGTGGCAAAAGTTGTCTTTTTCCCCTCCGTTACCCTAGCTATTACAAACGCTTCTACATGATCAATTGATCCTCTAAATCCTAGCGGTTCGACGGCCTTGAAGTCTTTGAAGTTTGTCAATCAATTATTTGGCTGATTTCCCACGGCTGGTAATTTATTCTGCATAGCTTGAGCGTCCATATTCATCAAATTCTGTATCGGGTCTGGTTATCCTCCAACTTTGTTGATAGGTTCTTCTGCCCCTTTGGTTTCATTTTTTGTCTTGGCGGCATTATCGGATTAAATAAAATCATGTTCATCTAACAAATTTCTAGTACTTTACACCATATACCATAGCACATACTACTTTAAACATCTGATATCCCTTTGTGACCACCAAAGTCAGGAATCGCTGCTATAACGTATACAAAGTTGAGAATGTTACACTATACCCACATATCTATCATATATGCATCATATAATCATACATATTCAATTAATCCTAATACTACTTATTTCTTACGCCTTCACTAAGGATTTAAGTACTTAGTAATCTATATATTCCCATTTTCCTCAATAATCCATTCACACCTAACTATACCAAGTTCGTCAAACTTACCATAAGTATGAGTTTTAAGAACTCGAACTTAACCTTATATTCTCTAACTATACTCTACCTATCAGTTATACACCGTTTCTGGATGCGGTACTACATTTTCCAGCATAATCTCATTACTAGGGTTGCTTACAAAGTGAGCCTCTAATTAAGTTATTTACTTTGATATTAACTCGGTTATGGAGATTGACTACTTCTTTACGATCTGAGGGTATCCAAATCATTCCCTATCTGACATCTACCTATAAATTATCTTGACTAGCATATAATATATATACTAACAACAAATAATAATTTTACATAGGTTATTTTTATTTTATTTTATAATGAATTCAGTTAATTCATCTCCTTTAAAACTCTATACGAGTTATTTGTATTTTCAACATTTCCCTCTGCCCTAATGTTATAGCCCAAGGTCTATCCCACCTATGGTTTCTAACCTAAAATCTTTGATACCAACCTATGACGCCTCCAAATTTAGGTGCTTGAAACCCGAATTCAGTGCTTCACGATACCATTTCTTTGAGCGGAATAATAATAATGTCATAAATATCAAACTTAATTTAAATATCAGAGTTGTCTAAATCCAAGGTGCGCGACCTTTAAAACATTTCATTACATGGTAGATAATAAATAGCATCATCTTATTTAAGTCTAGCTATTACATAAGATAATACAAACTTATTCTGTTAGCTCTCCTTTCCCTTTGTTCTTTCCTGAACCTTCAGGTCGATCATACATAGCTGAAAACATTTAAATTAAGCAAGAATGAGCATTTGAGTGCCCAACAAGTAATATCGAACAATAAACATTAGCTGAAAGGGTTAAATGTTTTCTTTGAACGACACTTCTACAATGAAGAAATAGTTGTGAAGTAAACTAAAGCAACACTAACAACATAACAAATCTATTTCAAATTCTGAAACTACGTACTGACTATGATTGGTAAACAGTCGACAGACTATGAACTTTGTTTTCAATTTTCGATAGGGTTTAACAGAACTTCATCTGTAAACCGTCATAACTTACGGGCACGAGGTTGATCATCCCAATGTGCCCTGTATTGATCAATACTACATACCAGAACGATATTCTCGTTAATCATATCCGCCTCAAGCGCACAAAGG
Organism: Panax quinquefolius; assembly: GCA_020205615.1. NCBI lineage: Eukaryota > Viridiplantae > Streptophyta > Magnoliopsida > Apiales > Araliaceae > Panax > Panax quinquefolius. The sequence goes on from CM035170.1 coordinate 34,557,806, forward strand.
TTTTCCCATGTTCGGGATGTTCATACTTAGTCGAGAATCCAAACCAAACAATTCGGTTGGATATAAATAAGGTTCTATCATATTCAAAAGCTATTTTAAATATGTGTCTAGCCGAGACAAATAGCTTAGACAAATAGCTTAGTATTTAGGGTTCTAATTTAGTAATTAGGATTCCTAAATATTAATTAGGGTTTACCTAATTAACATAAATACAATAATTGTCATTAACTACATAACACACAACTTAACAATTCTTACAAACGTAATTGACTTATGTACTATAGTTTATCAGTAATGTTAGGGTTTTACATTGTTTTACTATAAGCTGCTCCTCATATTAACATTATACACATATCAAGCATGTTTATATTATGAAATATAAATAATATTATATTAATATTCTCATTCCTTATTCAAAATCCGAATTAGGGTTTTGAATCCATATCTCACATAACCTTCATATAAACCATTATTAATTAAGTTAAAATAATTAACTAAACTAATATAATAAAATACATATCATAATATTAATCCTTATAATCATATCATATATATAATAATCATATTTTCATGGAAAATAAATAATAAACATTTTTATTACAAAATTAATTTATAATAAGAATATAATCTATAATGATCAATAATTCTTAAAAAGAATTTATTTACAATTATTCATGTAATAATAAGTTTTATTTATCACATAAATACATATACTTCTCTTTGCACATAATTCTACATTTATATAAAAAAAAATTAAATGCCAAATTTATTATTTAATTATATTGAAAATATTGGGTTATTACATTATAGGCCTGACATCCCTGTTGATAGAGATCCAGTGACTCAGGAGGAGTTACATCAGGTGGACAGGATTGATGATGTAGATATTGACACCATTGTCTTCTTCTGATGTGTATTCTCGTTATCTCTTTTGATAGGCCTCTATTAGATATTGGGTGGCTGTGCCCCATTCTCGCTATATCTTTTGATAGGCCTCTGTTAGTAGTAGGGGCGTCTGTGCCCCCATTTCTCTGTATTTTTAGCTGTACAGAGATGATGTATATAGACGATGATATACTTAGGAAAGTATGTACTATTTTTGATTCCCTATATCATATTGCCATCTATTAACTGTAATGCATGTATCATGTTATGCATATGTATGTATTTCCAGAGATGTTCAGCATTGAACCCTAGATGGTCTTATGACACGGCCCATACAGATGCCTTCTTCGATAGTTAGCCGTATTGATCATACCCTACCATTATTGGTGGCATCTGGTATGTGATTGTGTTATGATAGCATGTCACCATCAGATAGGGTGACCGTAAATCACTTGTTGCAGCATACTATGACCCTGTTGATGTTTCAGGTTTCCACAGGATTCATGGAGGGCATGCTGGAGCACTGGGTATTGGAGAGGTAGGTTTTTTGATTTGGTACCCATGAGTTGACTCCGACTCTAGAGGAGTATGCACGTTGACGATTCTGCCCTTAGACAGATCTTGCGTGCATATGGCTATTGGAGATATGAGTAGACAGTTTATGACCCTCACCGGGCTGCGGCGTAGAGTGGTACAGGATGAGCTGACGTCTGGTCATGTTATATCCCAGCGTTTTCTGTTTGACAGATTTGGCTCTGAGGATAGCTATACACTGGCAGCCTTCTGTGGATTTCACCACCGGGAGGATTATTGGCGCCTACGAGTAGATGTCCTCTTCTTTGTGTGTCATTCATATGTATATATGCCACGGTACATTGATGAGATAGACATCGGAGTCATCATGGCAGTGAGAGCTCTTAGGGAGGGTCAGTCCATTGTACATATGATCGTGGCAGAGATGCTGAGGTCGGCCACATACTGATGCACCTATCCGATGGGAGTGTTTACAGGCAGCGCGATCATGTTATACGTGTGGTTCATGTCACACTTGAGGTCGATTGGGACCTTTCGTCGACATGGGTATTGCTTCACCCATGATATAGCTATGTCTTACTCCTTTTAGCCATCGAAGTGTACAGACGCTATGTCTTGGTCGATGTTCTTGGCGGATATCAGAGATTTATTTGGCATTCTGTTGTGTACAGGGCTCAGCTCACCCTATATCTTCATTACTCATGCTCCGGGCGTGGATTATCTCCCTCTGGCTAGTTTGAGGGGCATGAATACCTATCACCCACTGGCTGTGATGTCGCAGTTTGACCAGTTCTAGGATTTCCATCCTTTTGAGTGGGCGCTAGGTCAGGATTTAGCTTCCCGCCATATATCAGCAGATGACCGATCCCGGGTGTATGCATGTTGGGACCAGCATGAGGTAGCTGCTTTCTCTATTAGCCATTCAGGCAGTTCGCTAGAGTATTCCGCGTGGATGGAGATAGAGATTTCATCGGCTGCGGTAGTATCCATTGTACCAGATAGTGATTCAGACGATGGAGAGCCCATGAAGGATGTTGATTCTCACATCGAGGAGGAGCAGTCTACTCAGTTGCCAGTATCTCCTTTAGAGTCTCCCAATACTAGAACTATTGTGATCCACCATTCGGCATAGTACTTTGAGTAGAGTCTTCATCTGATGACCTTCGAGAGAGATCAGGCTAGAGCCTTGATGTTGACAGCCCTTAATGGGAGAGATGCAGCTCTGTTAGAGAGAGACGAGGCATTAGCTCGTAGAGACGCCACTATTGTTGAGCGGGATGAGGCCAGATCAGCCAAAGATGTCATGATAGTTGAGAGGGATAGCGCTATATCTGCCTGGGACATAACCGTTACAGATAGCTCCACAGTGAGGTCTCTTACCACTGACATGATTGTAGAGATGAGCACGTACATTGATGAGCATAGAGTCACCATGCAAATGGCTGTAGATCTATTAGTCCGTGTGGATACCCTTGTACAGGAGACCACAGCGTTACCTCCTTCTGTTGAGAGGGATGCCATTTTGGGCTTGATAGCTCGCATATACACTGACTTGTAGATGAGCTCGTATTTTCCTGCACAGACTAGCTTAGCCATTTTGTCATGTACAGTTTACATTGTGTATATCAAACAACATTGTATATATAGCAGGGAAATATATTTTTGATCACTTCCCTTTTAGATATGTATGTTGTTTGCTTGACATTTGCCTGTTTCTTCAGGGCTTGTGATCTTGATGTATTCTGAATTCCTCCTTGATGGATGGACATTGAGTTGTCACTGGATATTTCAAAATGGATCATTGATCTATATGGATCCCTACCATCTTTGTTGTCTTGGGACTGGTTTCTGTATGGAAATATGGAGAGGAGTGTGGCTTTCCTCTCTGAGGTTGACCGCTTTTTCTACGATGGTCGCCAAGATTTTATTTGTGAGAAGCCTAGTTAATTCCATCTCTTATGGATTGGTGTTGCTCTTTGAGGCACAACCGCAGCTTAGATGGTCGTCGAATCTCCTATTTAGGAGGAGTTCAGGTAATTCTATCCCTTTGGTCTGAAGCCGAATGAAATGTGGTGGATTAAAGGATGATCCTAGTACTACTGACAAGTGTTGATGTTTTTGTAGGGGGTGAGATCGAACCATAAATAGCTGCCTACGTACTCTTATTGAAGAGGAGAGCAGGTCTGCGTAGTTTGAACCTGGTGTAAGAGGTTCAATGCTGTATGTGGCAGGAATGGTGTAGGAATGTTTTTGTTGTTTTTGTTTTTGTAAGGAGAAGGGTGTAAGAAATGTTTTTGTTGTTTTTGTTTTATTGCAACCGGGCCATGTAAAATGGTTGCCTATGTACTCCTATTGAAGAGGAGATCAGGTCGACGTAGTTCGCCCCTTAGGACGATTTATAGCCGAAGAGAAGTATAAATCCCATGTACATGCTATACTGCGGGGAGAAGAAAGTTTGATCCCATGATTGGGACAAACTGCAAGTGTGAAAAAGTTTGATCCCATCTTCAGGACAAACTGCAAGCGTAGAAAAGTGTAATCCCATCTTCAGGATAAACTGCAGGTGTAAAAAGTGTAATCCTGTCTTCAGGATAAACTGCAGGTATATAAAGGTTCAATTCCTTAGGGGATAACCGAAATTGTATGAACATAGTGAAACCAGGTTGCTGGCTTGAAGAGTACGTTTCCCTGAGGTGCAAAATGTGGCAAAGAGTTGTATGTGATGAAGGGTTAAAGAATTGGAATGACTGGTGATTTGATGATCCAACACCAGGATGTTTGCTTGATGGTAACTTCAGATATAGTACCGTTTCACGGTGTCCGAGTTGATGAGTTATGGAAATTCATCACCGTCCATTTCCTGTAATCTAAGAGCGCCTCCTGTCAATACCTCCTGGACAACAAATGGGCCTTTCCAGTTAGGGGTGAATTTTCCATTGGACTGATCTTGGTTGTCAAGTATCTTCTTTAAAACCAAGTCATGTTGTTTAAACTGCCGTAGCCGGACTTTTCTGTTATAGGATCTGGTGATCCTTTGTCGATATAACTGACCATAGAAGATAGTCGCAGTTCACTTTTCGTCTATTAGAGACAATTGGTGATACATGTCTTGTACCCATTGATCTGCATCCAGCTGAGCGTCTATCAACACTCTGAGGGATTCCATTTCAACTTCTATGGGGAGCACTGCTTCCATCCCATAGGTTAATGCGTAGGGGGTTGCCCCAGTGGAAGTGCGCATTAATGTTCTGTAAGCTAACAGAGTAAGAGGCAATAAGTCAGGCCATTCTTTATGGTTGGCGGACATCTTTTGCATGATCTTCTTGATGTTTTTGTTAGCCGCTTCAACATCACCATTCATCTTTGGACGGTAGATGATAGAGTTAAGATGTTTGATGTGGAATTTACTGCATAGCTCTTCCATCATTTTGTTGTTGAGGTTTTTAGCATTTTCTGACACAATTACCTCTGGTTGTCAATATTGACAAATGTTATTGTTTCTGATCAAAACAATGATGACTTCTTTGGTAACCCTGGGGAAGGATGCTGCTTCTACCCAGTTGGCGAAGTAGTCGATTATGGTGAATATAAAGTGATGCCCATTACTGGCTTTGGGCTCGATGGGCCCGATCATGTCCATTCCCCACATTGAGAAGGGCCAAGGTGAACTCATATTGTGGAGCTCCCTCAGAGGGGCGTGGATGGTGTTTCCATGAATTTGACATTGATAACACCTCTTGACATGATCATCACAGTCAGCTTTGAGGGTAAGCCAGTAATGTCCTGTTCTAAGGATCTTTATAACAAGCAGGGGGGCGCTCATGTGCGGGCCACATATTCCACCATGGACCTCATCCATTAGCCTCTAAGCTTAGTCCTGGTCCAGACATCTGAGGAGACCTAGTCCTGCATCTATTTTGTAGAGTGCATCCCCACTCAGGTAGAATTTCATAGCAAGTCGAGGGATCTACCTTTCTCAGTAGGGCTCACCTCAGCGGGTGTAGATCCGTCTCGTATATACTCCTTGATATGCTGGATGGGAGGTAGTTCATCCGATACTTCTCCAACATAGTTCCCATAGGCTGGTGCCTTGTGCAGGGCAAATGTGATGCTAGGCATGTGTTCCTTGTCAGGTATGTGAAACAAGGAGACCAAAGTTTCCAATGCGTCTGCAAAGTCATTCCTATTACGAGGAATATGTAGGAAGGAGATTTCTTCGAACTCCAAAGCCATCTGTAAAACTTGTCGATGGTAAGGCAACAAATGTAGCTCTTTGGTTTGATAGATTCTCGTGGTTTGTCTGATTACCAACTCTGAATCCCCAAAGACAGTTAACCACCTGATGCAGATTGAACGAGCAAGTTTTAGCCCCATGAGATAGCCTTCATACTCAGCTGTGTTGTTGGTGCTGACAAATTGCAATTTGACAATGACGGATATCTTTCTCCCGTCTGGGATACGTAATGCCCGACTCGAGAACCTTCCATAATAATGACTCCATCAAAATACATTTTCCATATATGGCATGTATCGTACTGATGGTGTTGCTGAACTATCATTACCCCTTCATCTGGGAAGTAGGTTTCCAAGGGTTTGAAATCCCCTGAAGGTGCCGTGGCCAGTTGATCTGCAAATTGTTGTAGGATCAACTGCCATATGGACAGCCGGCAATTTAACATGGGTTTGTTGAATACATACTTAAGAGGATCCACGCGGGATATGAGATAGGTTGTATGATCATGGAGGTAATGTTGTAACCTCATGGAAGCCCATGCTAAAGCATAACAAGTCTTCTTAATCAGAGTGTACTTGTGTTCACTGCTGCTGAATCTTTTGCTGAGGTAATAGATAGCTCATTCTTGGCCTCTATCATCTTTCTGTCCCAGCATGCAGCTCATGGAATTGTCACTTATGGACAGGTACATGAACATGGGAACATCATCCATGGGTGGAACCAAAACGAGAGCTTTGACTAGCTGTTCTTTGATTGTAAGGAAGGTTTTCTGGCACTCGTCGTTCCATTTCATGGAGGAATGGGCTCACAGGTTGCTGTGAGTTAAGAAATGAACCTGCTAATGAAGTTGATTCTTCCTAAAAATCCCCGTATTTCCTTCTTTGTCTGAGGAATGGGCATTTTCATAATGGCCTGGATTTTAGTGGGGTCCAACTTAATCCCTTTGTGGCTGACTAGGAATCCTAGCAACTTACCTGATTTAACGTTAAAGGCGCACTTGACTGGATTCAACTTCAAGTTGTACTTACGTAACCTGTTGAATAGCTTCACGAGATGGTCTAAGTGGTCTTCTTCCCTTCGGGACTTGACAATGATGTCATCCACATAGATCTCTATCTCTTTATGTATTAAGTCGTGAAAAAGAGCCATCATAGTTCGTTGATAGGTGGCTCCAGCATTGATGAGGCTGAATGACAACCGTCTATAGCAGAAAGTTCCCAAGGCGTGATGAAAGCAGTTTTCTCATGATCTTCCTCAACAACCATAATATGGTGGTATCCATCGAAACAATCCGCAAAAGAGTACATGTCGTATTGAGCAGTATTGTCAATGAGAATGTGGATAAATGGTATAGGAAAGCTATCTTTAAGGCAAGCTTTGTTCCTATCCCGATAATCCACGCAAACTCAAACCTTTCTTCCAGGTTTAGGCACGGGAATGATGTTGGATATCCACTCAGGATATGTAGACACCATGATAATACAAGCTTGAAATTGTTTCACAATTTCTTCTTTCACCTTAAACTCTACTCAGGTTTTAATCACATGAGCTTCTGTTTGACTGGTTTGAATCCCTCCTTAATGGGTAGGCGATGAAGTACAATGTCAGTGGACAAACCCACCATGTCTTTGTGAGACCATGCAAACACATCCTGGAATTGGGTTAATAACGTAACCATGTTATTCCTTTGATTTGGGGTTAGGTCTGAACTAATCTGAATTAACTTAGGGATTTCTACGGTTCCGAGATTGAACGAAGTGGTTTGATCAGGTTGGGTTTAGGTTTGTCTTTAACCCATTCTTGAATTTCTGGAGGCACCTCAATGTCCTCATGTATTTCCATCAAAGATGAATCTAGCTTTATATCAAAGCTACAATCCTTGTAGAGAAGAGGCACCTTATCAGCAAGTGCAGGCACATCTAAAATCAGAGTCCTAAAACAAAATATGCTTTCACTTAGTATATATGAAATGGTTTGATCATACAAAGTGTTAGCATGTATTGACAAAATAACTGCTAATACTGTACATAAAAGTAAGCAGTTAGGATATCTATAGAGGCAGAAAGAGTTTCTGCCTGCTTTACCCTCGTCGAGGGCAAAGTTCTGGTGGACTGCAGTGATGGAGGGGCTGCCATCGTCCTCCTTCTCCCGAATGATGACCATTACGTCTGGGCAATCATCGTCTGGGTGTATCTGTTTGTATGTTCATCATGGACAATGATGCGTATGCCTGACATCATTCTGACGATATCTTGTTTGATTATTTGTTTCTCTTCCTCTACTCTGGGGTCTGGAACAAAGACTTCTTTCTCTTTTACCGGTATCGGCTTGGGAAAAAACATAGCCATGACTTCGGCTGGCACCTTTACAGGAGGTTGTGCGGACTCAGGATTTGAAGGTGGAGACAGTCGTTGCATAACTGAAGCTACAGGAATCTAATGATGTTTATGTGGATTCATGTGACTGGAACTAGCAGAATAGCCCAGTCCAACTGTCCTAGTTTGACTGACAACTTGAATTGGGTGCTTAATATCCTGATGCTTTTTACCCAGCCCTTGTCCTGGCTGATGACCCAAAGATATGATTTCTTGAGTATCCGACATTACTTCGGTAGAAATCTTAGGTGTGAGAGTTGGCACCCCAATAGGGTGGTAGTGAGTGTTGCTCACCTCTAGGGCATGAAAACTGACCGGTTCAACTTCTGAATTAAAGCTGATGAGGGGTATATCACTCTGTTTAGGACATTCCGCCTAAGCATTAACCATGACTAAGTTGTCATTCATGATATATTTCAGTTGCTGATGAAGAGTGGAGGGGACTACCCCAGCCATATAAATCCACAGTCTTCCCATTAGCAGGTTGTATCTTGAATCTATTTTGAGCACGTGAAAAGATACGCAGAAGGTATGGGGACCAATCTCGATTGGTAGCTCAATCTCTCCGACTAAATTTTGGCAGGCTTCGTCAAAAGCTTTAATAAATGTATGGCTGCTTTGGATCCATTTGAGATTGATGTTCATCTTTAGCAACATAGCGTAAGGATAGATATTCAGAGAAGAACCTCCACCTATCAAAACTCCAGCTAGCATATATTCGGAGGACAAAATCGCAATGTGCAACGGCTTGCAATGGCCGATCCCTTCGGGAGGTATATCGTCATTAGTGAAAGATTTCACATTGTTGTTAAAAATGTGATCAACCAGATGTTGAAATTTTTCTACATCCACTGATATCGATAAGTAGCCTTCTTCCAAAACCTTTAGTAAGATCTTCCTGTGATCCTCGGAAGTTAAAACCAAGTCCAGGATTGAAAGTTGGTGTGGAGCTTCTCTTAAGCTTAAAACCACCTTGGCTTCGTTATGACCCATAGTGCGGAGGAATTTTTCAATCTTCTCCATGGGTATTTTCCCCTTTGACTTGATGGTGGACTTCATCACCCATTGGGGAAGATACAGTGGATTCTCCTTCGACACTGCAGCAGTTGTATGAGAGGTGGATCCTTCAGCTTCTCCATAATTCCATGGGACTTTTTGTAAGATGATAACATGATATTGTGGTCTGAATGGCAAGTTGATTGGCTTGAGAGCAGCCACTTTCAAAGGTTTTTCAATTCCTTTGAGTTGAATTGTTTGCATTATGAGAGGTTTGACAATCCCATCAGCCTCAGCGGATATAACTGCTACCAATCCCTTCCATTTAGTAGGACAAATATCCTCACTCTCAAATAGCACAGTGTCGTCGTCTTCTAGCTGCAAGACCCCGCTGTCAATTAAATTTTGAATGAGGTGGCGGAGTGCCCAACATTCTTCAATGTTGTGACCGCGAGAATGGTAGTGATATTGGCAAACTCCATCAGAATTAAACCGTCCTGAACGGGGATTGATTGGAGGTAGAAGGGAAGTGATCCTTCCTTCATTAATCAACATTTGAAGTATTTCCTCCATAGGTTGGCCCAGGTATGTAAATTCCCTTCTGTTGTCAAAATCCATACGGGCTTTAGGACTTGCTCTCTTAATCACTTTGTCTTCCAGTGTTTCTTTATCTGAAGGTGACGATGGAGTATTCACAACAAAAGGGAGCAGACTAGCATGCTCCTGGCTGACTAATTGGCGTGTGACTTGATGCTGATAAGTCACCAGTTCTGCAAATTGCTTAATCTATTTACACAGAGCTTTCATCTTTCGTTCCATTTTGAATTGGAACTTTGCATAATCCCATTTGTCAACACCATCTTTATGGGTTTGAGAGAATTCATCGTTAAAATTGGAGCTCCGTCCACTGCTCCAATTAATCATGTTGACCTCTTCCTCTTTGTGTTGGGGAAGAGGGTTGTCTTATACGTGAGGTTGATCTGGTTTGGTGACCACAATCTCACCGTTGTCTATCAAATCTTAGATCTTGTGTTTCAAGGCCCAACAATCTTGGGTATCGTGTCCAGGTGCCTTGGCATGATAATCACATTTTCGAGCAGCATTGAAACCCCTCCCATTAGGGTTGGCTGGTGGAAGAAGATGCGTAATTTTCTTCTGAGTTGTCAGAAGAGTGAGAATTTTCTCGAGCGAGTCCCCTAAGGGTGTGAACACTCGAGGGCGTTTGACTTCTCCACCTTTTGGCAATTGAGGGTTTGAAGACTGTGCTTCAAAGGGAGTGTAATTTTTCGTCTGGATAGGCATGTTCTGATTGCCTTTTTGACCCTGTAGTATCAGGGAAACATCCTCCTCTTTCTTTTTATGGACCCTCCGGGGGTTGTTTCCATAATTTTCGGATTGGATGTGCTCAACAACAGTTTTAAGGGCAGCTAGGTCTTGAATCTTTCCAGACTTCAATCCCATCTCAGCCATCTCCCCATGTTTAATCATTTTAGAAAATGGTTTACCATTGCCAGCAAAAACTCTTTCATAGAAAGGAGCTTCTTGTATGTCTATGAAAGTCATGACCATTTCTGATTCCGTCATAGAAGGAATAACTTGATCAGCAAGGCGCCTCCACCTTTGAGCATTTTCTCTGAAAGACTCATTGGACTATTTCTTGACCTTGGTAATCTTATACCGGTCAGGAGCCATCTGAGACTGGAAGCTGTATTGAGTGAGGAAGGCATGAGCTAGCTCCTCCCAACTATGGATCTTCGAGTTGTCTAATCTGGTATACCATGAACAGACTTCTCCAGTCAAACTCTTCTGGAACAGCTGCATTCTAAACTTTTCGTCCTTTGCATAAGATCCAAGTTCTCCAATGAACACCTTCAAATGTGTGTAAGGATCTCCTAACCCATCATAATTTTTGAAGTCAGGAATTTTAAATTTTTCTAGATAGTGAACACCATGGAATATACAAAGGTCAGCATATGATACACTCCCGTGTGCTCCGATTCCTTTGATTGCACGATGGGTTTCTTCCATTTGAAGGACTTTCTTCCTGATGTACCCGGTGTCTGGATCTCCTTTGAGATGGGTGATATCATGATTTTTTTTGGTCGTATCCAACTGCATTTCAGGTTCTGTAATGGCTTTATCAGGACCTTGGATTCCTCCTTGTGTAGAGGATTCAACATGTATGGGTATCCTCGTACCCTGAGTGGACTGGTGTAGTTCTTTAAGCAGAACAATCAAATCTATGATTTGTTTACTTAATCCACAAATTCTTAGTAATGAACCGGATTAAGTTCATGCAGTCTCGATCAATGACATAATTAACTGTAGGCTCGTGGTCTTTTTGGACTTTGATCGGGTAATAGGTCTGATTGCTTCCCTGCAAAAGACTTGCGTAGTTTAGTCTTCAGGGAAAGATGTAAATGTTTACATACTTTGTATCCGTTCTAGGAATATTATCCTTCAAGACGGATGTTACTTATTTGTAATCCAGGATAACATGTTTTAAAATATGTATGTACACATGTTTCTTCATATTTCTCATTACATGGAGATGAATATGGCATGAAATTACAAGTAATTATTTTTACTAGTAATGAAAAAGCATGAAGAGACTATCCTACGTGTTTGGTTTATCAGAGGTTGACCTATCTTAGGTTACTCTCGCGGTTTTTTGGCATGAAGGTTCCCAAATCATAGCAATTTACTCGACGGGAAGTTAATCTGGACTTTCAACTGGAGCGAATTTGGGTGGTGCCTTTCCTGAGCCTCGTTAGAATTAGTCTTCCTACGAGTCCAGTAATCAAACACTGATAGGATAGCCTCCTGGTGGAGGAACCACACAACATACATTCACATATAACGTGTCTCACCGTTTATGAAAATGATGACATGTGCGAAGCACTAAAATTACAAGCAGATATAGTGTAAAGCACTAAGCGCATAAAATATATGCATTCATACACATTCATCATAAATGTAAATGTAATATTCACATACAAGCATATAACAATTTTGAAAAGATTGTAATAGCGGGTTAAGTCCTCTTACTGGGGTCCCCAACAGAGTCGCCACCTGTCGATGTCGGGATTTTTATATGTCCCTTTTCATTACTTGTTCTTTGGTGTTCTCATGTTAGGTGAGATTTGTTTGAAAAAACAAGTGAAAAAGGTCTGACATGTATCATGTCGACGATGGACTGTTAAGAGTCATCAATTGGTCTTTTATATGGTTGTACCAACACAACCGAGAAAAGGTTTTCACATTGACCCAGTGATGTGGCACTCCTAAATGGGTTGGTGAAACCGAGATTCATCAGGGTCCGGGGACTTGATTATGTGAGGTGTTAGGCACCCCCCCACCCCCTCGACATCCGTGATACCACGGTGACCGCCTCTTTTGAAGGAAATGTTATATGAAATAGTGTGTGTGTGGATCAATGTGCAATTAATTGGAAGTAGTGTGAGGCCTCGTTCGCACCTATATACACATGGTTTGAATTTGTAAAAAAATTCAATTTTAACTAGATATGGCAGTGATGTTTAATAAAAGAGGTTTTTCAAACCCTTGTGCTCAATAGTAATTGAGACCTTTTACACTTCCATTTTTATATTAAGTGTTCGTCTTTATTGTTTTTAATTTTTGAGATGCGAAGCATGTTCAAGAAAATAATATACAAAATAGTGCCGAACTCCTCGTGGGTATAATAACCATATGAGGAAACCTGAACACCGTGAATAAATTTACAAGCTGCTTACAGCTGAAAATGTCCATCACGAAAACCGAATCTAGATCCAGTAAAATGAATCTGTGATCACATGATTCCTAGGCTCACATGATGCCGCAATTGATAACAAAGCAGTAAACAGGTATATATATAAAAGTTGTAAATATATATATATATATATACAGACATGATCAGCCACCACGAAGCACCTCCATGGGGGATCAGAAATGTAAGTAAAGTTTTAAAAAGAAATCAACCGCCACGGAGTAAACTCCAAAGTGACGAAAAAAGTAAATAAAGTTGTAAAAAAGCCACTTGGTAAACTCAGTAAGTAAACTCATGTAAATATATATATATAATGTAATATATATATATATATATATATATATATATATATAAAAGCGATAAAAGCACCGGATGTAAAATCTAGGCTCATCGAATGAGTTAGACACACAGCGAGTTATATATATATATATATATATATATATATATATATATATATATATATATATATATATATATAATATATTAAAGCAATAAACGCTCAGGATGTAAAATCCGTGCTCATCGAATGAGTTCGACACACAATTAATATATATATATATATATATATATATATATATATATATATAAGCAAATAAACGCCCAAACCAAAATTCAGGCTCAATCGAGGCATAACTCGATAATGTTAGTCCATATATAAGTATATATATATATATATATATATATATATATATATATATATATGTGTGTGTGTGTGTAAAATCTGAAATAAAATCACTTGATGAAGTCCTGCCAACACACGCAACACGACTCTCAACGTAAAGAATAGTGTGTACAAAGATGAAGAGAAAGGATTTAAAGTGTGTGAGAAGGCTTACAGTGGGCTGCCAAAGAAGACTTCTATATCTTCAAAGAGATGAACACTCGGCTCCCGCCGGTACAAAAGTACTTATATGTGAGCTCACAAGTGTTTAAAATGAGAAAGCACTCAGTATAGGGTGAGTAGAGAGCAAATTTGACAGGGCTTCCTCGCCTTTTTCTCTTACAAAATGGCCACCCCAAGCCCTCTATTTATAGAGGGGGGAGCTTATTGCTATGGTGGCAAGTTTCCCCGAAACTTCATTGGGTCCCGTCGTCTCGAAGTACGTACACGCATGAACTTTAATGTCCGCTCAAACTTTTAGAATTGCAATTCGGGCATCTGACTGAGGTATGAAAGACCTATTTCGGACCACCGTTGTCAAGAGTTACGTAATGACATGGGATTAGAGGTTGTACGAAGTCAGGAAGATGGGACCATGCCCTCCGGTCTTCAAGCTTCAAATTCTATCTGTTATCCTGCGTAATAGTCACTCGGGATTAGACATCCTTGGTTCTTGTGGGACATTGCTGTGTAGAAATGTATGTATTAAAATGTTGAGATGACGTGATGTGGTGTTAAGGTGGCAAGATGGCGACTTTTCCCCTCACCGGGGTTATTGCCAGTTTGGGATGATAAAGCAGACGTTGCTCAGGGTTATCTCTGAGATTGGACTGCTGCAAGTGTTTGAAGGTCCTCAGTGTCATCTCTGAGGTGTGCCTGTCTTCCCGGTGTTATCTCCGGGTCTTTTACTGAGTGCCTCGTTGTGAGTGCCTAGGTTGAAGCTGATTGCTTTTGAAATAAGCATTTCCGGGGTTATCTCCAGAACTGCATTCCTTGGGGTTATCTCCAAGGTCGGTAGCTGCTACTCCCAGTGTTGGGACTGAGACTGAATATATCGCGGTTATCTCCGAGATGGACCGGTCTTCTCCGGTGGAATTTCTGGTATTGGAACTGCATGCCTCGGGGTTATCTCCGAGGTTGGACCTGATATTCCCAATGTGTGTTCCGGGGTTGAGGTTGAACTTCCGGTAGTATCCGGACTAGATGTGAGCTGCCTTCCAGGGTCATCTCTGAAAGACGAATCTGCCCTCCTGCAATGTCAGTAACAGGTGTGCAAAAAATTTTGAGTTTCTACAATCAGATCAATAATTCATATTATTTGAATAATATTATTAGATATCATTATTGGCAATGTCTAAGGAAGTTCTGTCTAGGAAAGGGGTTTGGTCACCTAATTGCACGTCAGTAAGGAGAAATCCTTATCGGAAAGCCCCCTTCTTTCTTGGGAACGACCTGGATGTCATAATTGTGATTTTGTAATATTATTTGTGAATAATTAATTATTGATTTATATGATAAGGAAATATTTATTTTATATGGATATAAATGAATGAAATAATGCAGAGGTGTTTTATTATTTTGTCAGAATGGAGATATTAAAAACTTTCGTATATGGATTTCGGTCATTTTTCATTTGGAATTTGGAAAAACTTAAATCTACAAAGTTGTAGATAATTTAATTTCCTATGGAATGGACATAAAATTTGTTTTCTGATAAAAGGGCTATTTATTATGAATTATTGAAGTTTCGGAAATAAATATTTTTATTAAAAGAATGGTGGGCCCCACTTTTGGTTGGTGAGAAATGTGCTAAAATTTTATTTTAAAAGTGGTGGGAATGAATAGTAGCAGGTAACGCCATCAGGTAGCAGGTTAGTCTGCTATGGCGTTCTAAGCATTTTTTCTATAAATAGGGTGCTTAGTTAGAATTGAAAATCACACCAGAATCATAAGCTTTCTCTCTCTATATTATCGAGCGTATTTTGTGAGTATTTAGATACTTTGTGAGTTGCTATTCACTGCAAGTTTTCTTCTGCCTTATACCTGATATTTCAGCTGGAAGTACTGTTCTTTTGAGGTAAGGGATGTTATTTTCCTCGTAAATGATATTATTTTCTTCAATATCATTATGTCAAAATATTGATATGAATTTTATTGTGGAATTTCTACCTTTTTGTGTCGGAGTTACTATTCACGTATACAGCACTATTCACGTATACCGCACTATTCACGAATACGACACTATTCACAAAAAAATGAAATTTTCTCTTCGTTGTCCAAGATGTCTATTATGGTTACTATCTTTGATTGTATCCATGTTTTGATCTTCATTCTTGAATTTTACTCCACTATGGTTTATTTTGGAGTATTTTTGAACTTGGATAAACTAAAGTACGAATCCCTAACCTTTGATCTTTTATCTCACTAGATTCGTTTCTTAAGAATAATTTTCATCATCCTCAGTCCTAAATGATGATATTACTGAATATCTTTGACCTGTAGTGCAAAGATGAATGATTAACTGATGAATATCTTTGGCCCATAGTGCAAAGATGAACAGGTGTTGAGATGAACATGACCAACTGGTGATACAAATGAATATCTTTGGCTTGTAGTGCAAAGATGAATATTTGATTCAAGATGTATATTGATTGATGTTACAGGGATAAAATATTGATGATAGACTTTTAAATTCGTAGATGATAGTAGATTTCATTCTCTACTTAACTCTTCTAATGAATTATTATTTCTGCTGCGAATATTAATCTAAAACTGGTTGTCCATTATATTTTATCTGATTTGTTTAAGGCTAAAGATAAATTGTTGTTCATTATCTTAGTCATAATATTCTTTACTGGGCTATTTGAGCTTACCCTTTTCCTTTTTGTTCCATTTTTCTTCTCAGGAGGTGAGAATGTAGCAGGAACGAGCCGGGGTATGGAGTGATGGTTCGAGAAAGTTATTTTAGTAGTCCTCACTATTTTTGTAAAATTGTTTATCAATAATTGTAATGAGGACTCCTTTTAAGTTTGAATACTGTCTATTAGACAATATTTGTATTTAAACTCACAGTATATGTGTTGTCGTATTTTGCACGATAATTGTATTAATGAAGTTATATTTATTTCTGTACCATGTATTTGGCGACTCAGAATGGGTGATGTATACCTATTTTTGGGGCATCACAGTTGGTATCAGAGCTTAGGGATATTGTCTCTGACGGAGATCAGGGAATAGAACTAGGAGGGGAGAGACGAGTAAATCTTTCGCTAGTGTGTCCTACCTAGGCTTATTTGTTTGGTCGGTCATATTATAAGGATATTATGGCATGTTAATTTCTTTAATTAACCCTTATTTTATGGAAGTATTTAAGAATGGCATCTGCAAATATTAACAATGGAGTGAATAAGATTGTGGAGCACCTTTAATCACCAACTAGGGGAACGTGCAACAGGAAGGCAATATTACTCCTATAAACAACACTACCGAACAAACAATGAATGATGGAATGTTTAGAAGCTTTTTGCAGTTCATGCAAAATCAAACGAGGGAGACTCGTGTACAAAATACGGGTGGAATTGATAGCAACGCGCGGCTTGTCATAGCCAAGCAGTTCAAAGAGTTGGGACCACCAGAATTTGTGGGAAGGCCGAATCCGATCAAGGCGGAAACGTGAGTTAAACAAATTAACAAGATATTTGATGTCTTGGGATGCACGGAGGAACATAAGGTTCCATTCACCACCTTTATGTTCCGTTGTGAGGCAGATTACTGGTGGGAATCTGTGAAGTGTACCCATCCTATCTCACTCAACATGTCTTGGGAAACGTTTCAGAAACTGTTCAATGACAAGTACTTTTTTGAAAGTATTCGTCATATGAAGGAGGTAGAGTTTATTAAACTGGAATAAAACAACATGACTGTGTCTTAGTATGAGGCTAAGTTTGCAGAGTTATCTAGGTTTGTACCTCATTTGGTAGAAAATGAGGAACGAATGACGCGGATGTTTCTAAGAGGTATAAAACTCGAGATTCGGCAATATCTTATCTCTCATAAATTTTCTTTATATTCAGATGTTGTAAATAGGGCTCAATTATTAGAGCGAGATAATGAGTATGTTCAACCAAGGGACCACAACCATGGTCATACCGGCGGCAGCAGTCATCGGAGCAATGACAACCAGCGGGGAGAAAAACATTCGGATAAAAGCGGTAACCACTCTAGTGGTAATCGTGGTCATAATAATAGAAGGAGCGAGTCGGGAGGAGATTTCAAAAAGAGAAGGTACAACAATGATTACGTGAAGACGTCAACACCAACATCCATTGTTTCCAGGGGAGGAGAATGATCACCGGTCGTTTGTTATAAATGCGGGAAAGAGGGACACATCATCCCAAACTGCCCACAATAATCTAAGGTGTGTTATAACTGTGGAAATGAAGGTCATATAGCTAGAGATTGTCCTGTAGCAAAACCAAGTCCAATGGGGATGGTGACTCCAAAGGCTTTTCGGACAAGTCAAAGTCGGTGGTTCCTAGAAGGGCGTTTGTTGTGACTGCCCAAAACGCGAGGAACCCGAATGAGGTGATCACAGGTAAGCTAATCATAAACTCTTGCGAAGTTTATACCTTATTAGATACTGGTTCTACCCATTCTTTTATCTATACTGCTTGTGCTCAACGTTTAAACTTGACTCTGGAAAAATTAGACCTTGAATTATCTGTTGAGACTCCGTTAGGAGAAACTTTCATTACATCTACTGTTTATAAATCTTGCTTGATTCAATTTGGAACCATCACATTACCTATCGATCTTATTTCATTTAAAATACTTGCATTTGATGTGATTTTAGGGGTTGAACGGCACATTCGCATTCAGGAGAATGTCGTTCAGTTTGTGTAATGCACATGCTACCTTCCAACGGTGTATGATGGCCATTTTCTCGTACATGGTGGAGAAAAATGTGGAAGTCTTCATGGACGACTTCTCTTTCTATGGGGATGATTTTGATGCATGTATGGAGAATTCGGTAATGGTCTTACAAAGATGCACAGACACAAATTTAGTCCTTAACTGGGAAAAATGCCACTTCATGGTTAAAGAGGGCTTAATTTTGGGGCACAAGGTCTCGGCTCAAGGATTAGAGGTTGATAAAGCGAAGCTGGAAATGATTGAAAAGCTTCCTCCATCGAGTTCAGTTAAGGGAATTCGAAGTTTTCTGGGACATGCTGAGTTCTACGGGAGATTTATAAAGGACTTCTCTAAAATTGCAAAACCTTTGTGCAGTCTTTTAGAGAAGGATTCAATTTTTAAGTTTGATGAGGAGTGTAAATTGGCATTCGAGCTATTGAAGAAGAAGTTGACTACAGCTCCTGTAATCATCGCACCGGATTCGAATAAGCCCTTTGAGTTAATGTGTGGTGCGAGCAACTATGCAGTTGGGGCTGTTTTGGGTCAACGCTGAGAGAAGGTATTCCATGCCATATATTATGCAAGTAAGACACTCACGGAGACCCAAATGAATTACACAACTATGGAAAAAGAATTACTTGCAGTAGTATATGTGTTCGATAAATTCTGGGAATTCATGATCGGGACAAAGGTAGTAGTCTACACAGATCACTCAGTTATTCGGTATTTAATTTCGAAAAAAGATGCTAAGCCACGCCTTATCATATGGATTCTCCTTTTACAAGAATTTGATTTGGAAATAAAGGATAGAAAGGGGACGGTGAATCAAGTTGCAGATCATTTTTCTAGGCTGGAAAATCAGGGTAAAAGGAAGAGGACAAGTGTGTAATCAATGAGTCATTCCCGGATGAGCAACGGTTTGGGAAAAATACAGAATTTCCATGGTACGCAGACTTCGCGAATAATCTAGTGAGCAATATTCTTCCCCCTGATCTTACACGACAGTAGAAAAAGAAATTCCTTCATGACGTTAAGTGGTATATGTAGGACGAACCATACTTATTCAAATAATGCGCCAACAAGATGATTAGAAGGTGTGTGTCCCATAGTGAAGTGAAGAACATACTGCATGGATGTCACTCATCTGCGTATGGGGGACACTATGGTAGTGAGAGAACAGCGGCAAAAGTTCTTCAAGTCGGGTTTTATTGGCCTGTACTATTTAAGGGTGCCCACCAGTTTGTTAAAATTTGTGATAGATGTCAAAGGGTGAGCAACATATCGACAAGGAATGAGATGCCACTACAAACAATCTTGGAAGTTGAAATTTTTGACGTTTGGGGCATCAATTTTATTGGGCCATTTCCATCATCGTTCAGTAATCAGTATATATTGCTTAGCACTCCTAACTAATGACGCCAAAGTGGTTCTCAAATTCTTGCAGAAGACTATCTTTACGAGATTTGGCACGCCAATATCTATTATAAGTGATGAAGATAGTCACTTCTGCAACAGATCATTTATAACTCTCTTGGCAAAGAATGGGGTCAACCATAAGGTAGCTACAACATATCATCCCCAAACAAGTGGGCAAGTTGAGGTTTTGAACAGGGAGGTGAAGAGAATTTTGGAGAAGGTAGTGAACCCGAATCGAAAGGATTGGTCTCTCAGGTTGGACGATGCACTATGTGTGACGCCCCCAAAATAGGTATACACAACACCCATTCTGAGTCGCCAAATACATGGTACAAAAAGCAAACTACAACTTCAATAATACAAATGTCGTGTGAAATACGACAATATATACTGTGAGTTTAAATATAATATTGTCTTCTAGACAAAATCCACACGCAAATAAATCCCCATCATAATTATTGATTCATTATTTTACAAAAATGGTGAGGACTACTAAACAACTCTCTCTAGAACCTTCATTCCATACCCCACTAGTACTCGCTACATTCTCGCCTCCCGAGAAGAAAAATGGAACAACAAGGAAAAGGGGTGAGCTCAACTAGCCCAAGAAAGAATATTATGACTAAGATAATATACAACAAATTATCGTTAGTCTTCAACAGGAAAAAAATCGATAGAATACAATAGACAACAAGTTTCGAGATCAATATTCACATGCGTGAAAATAATAATTCATAGAAGAGTTACGTAGAGAATGAAATCTACTATAATCTATGAATTTAACAGGTCCATCATCAATATTTTATCCTCAACAACATCAATCAATATGCATCAGAATCAAATATTCATCTTTGCACTACAGCCAAAGATATTCATCACCTCGGTCATATGTTCATCTCAACACTGCTCATCTTTGCACTACAGCCAAAGATATTCTTCAGAATCATTCATCTTTTGCACTACTGTGCCAAAGATATTCAATAATATCATCATTTAAGACCGAGGATGATGAAAAATATTTTTTAAGAAACGAATCCGAAGGAAACAAAATGATAAGGATTAAGGATTAAGGATTCGTACTTGGTTTTATCCACGCCCAAAAATACCTCAAAAATAATCATAGTGGTGTAAAATTCAAGAATGATCAAAACATGGATACAATCGAGTTAGTATCCGAATAGATGTTTTAGACGAAAAAGAAGAAATTTTATTTTTCGGTGAATAGTCAGATATCGTGAATAGTCTTGTATACGTGAATAAAGGCTTGATATCGTGAATAGTAACTCAGACACCAAAAGATAGAAATTCCACAAAAACATCTTCACGCTTCATGAATAGTACTCGTGAATAAGAACTCGTGAATAGTAACTCATGAATAGTAACTCGTGAATAGTAACTTATAAATAGTAACCCATGAATAAGTAACCCCGACATGAAAAAAGTTCCAAATTTGATAAAAACTTCAGATCAACATTTCAAAGATAATGATATTGAAGAAATAATATCATTACTGAAAAAATAATATCCCTTACCTCGAAAGATCAAGACTTAAAATTGAAACACCTGGATATAGGCTATGACTTGGACTTGCAATCAGTATAGCAATACTCAAAGTATACTCAAAATACTCACAAGAATACGACCGATAATATAGAGAGAAAAACTTCAGTTTAAATTGTGATTTTCAATTCTAACCTAAGCACCCTATTTATAGAAATTCTTAGAACACCAAAGCGAAAATTTAATAAATTAATATATATATATATATATATATATCAAATTCATACATCAACCTTAGAATTCAGATCCTAGCATTTCCACATGCCACCTTCTAGAAAGAAATGATAAAAAACGTTTTTCATAAAATAAATAATTAAAACTTACAAAAAATTAATTATTTGAGCTTGTAACTTCAATAATTCATAATAAATAGCCCTTTCATCAGAAAATTCGAATCTTGCTAGTTTTATAGGAAATTCAATTCTCTACAACTTTGCGTAAGAAAGTTTTCCAAATTCCAAATAGAAATTGATCAAATCCACAAACGGGCAATTTTACAAAGTATAATCAAATTTCGATCCAATAAATGGGGTCCACCAATATGTTTAACATGTTTTAAACATTTATTGCAACAAAAATACTCTTCCTCCTCAGTATACTCATATATCCCACATTCGTTGTAAAAATATCACCGCTAATATATTATTAAAATAATATATTTAAATGAATTATTTTATCGTAAAAAAGATAAAATATTAATTTTCAACAATTGTCATTTTAAAAATTTTCTCCATCTATATCCACATAAAATCAATATTTTCCTCATCATATAAATCAATAATTAATTATTCACAAATAATATTACGTAATCACAATATTGACAACCAGTGCAGCCTCAGAAAGAGGGGCTTTCAATAAGAATTTCTTCTTCTTGGCGCCGATTAGGTGACCAAACCTCTCCTTAGATGTAACTTTCTAGACATTGCCAATAATGTTATCGAATAATATTATTTAGATAATATGAATTATTAGCTCGATAATGAAAGATACCGTAAATGACAATTATTGAAACAACAAAGAATATAAAATATCAACGCGAAATTATTAACTCGATAAAATCTTTGAATAATAATTACATCAGAACCATTATTGAGTAGTGCCTTCTTACGTAAGAATCAATAATTGGTGCAATACCAAGTACTACTGCTCAACAACGCAGCGTATTAGTGTGTTTTAACCACCGGGTATTCCAACAATATTAATCTGTGAATAACTACTTCTGTTATTTAAAAACAACTTATATTTGTCGTTTTCTTCATCCAATCACTTTCCGTTATGGGGCCCACACATGGTTAACGCCTTTTCGAAATATTCCCAATAATGCATTTAATATTCCACGACCAAACGAATATTCCCAATTTATAATGAATATTTTATAACCACTTACTTAATTTGAAATATTTGCATATTTAACCCTTAACTATCCACATTAATCAAATCAACCCTTACTATTTCAAAATAATAAATAAAGGAAATTCCTTTTTATTTAAAAATTTTAGGTCTTACAACCTCCCTCCTTATGAAATTTCGTCCTCGAAATTGACGTGACGTATTCTGTGTTTTGAAAAGGTGAGGATACCTCGCTTTCATTTCCGTTTCCAACTCCCAAAAGTCATTTCCTCTATAGCATGATTCCTCCACAAAACTTTAACTTGTGGTATAACCTTTCATGGCGTAGGACATGCTCCTTCCTATCCAAAATCTTGACAATTACCTCCTCATACGTTAAGTCTTGGCTATCTCGTCTTGGTTCTAACTCTATAACGTGGTTCGGGTCTTTCACATATTTACGAAGTACAGATATGTGAAACACATTATGAACACGAGACATACTCGGAGGTAACGCAAGTCTATAGGCTACATTTCCTACTCGGTCAAGAATTTTGAAATGGACCGATAAATCGTGGATTGAGCTTTCCTCTCTTCCCAAATCTTGTAACTCCCTTCCATGGAGCAACTCGCAACAATACATGATCCCCTACATTAAATTCCACGTCCTTTCGATGAAGATCCGCATAACTCTTTTGTCGATCTTGTGCCGTTTGTATACGTTGTCGAATCATTTGGATCTTTTCGGTGAGTCATACGTTTTAACTTCGGGTCCCAACAATGTTGCTTCACCCACCTCATCCCAACATATTGGAGAACGACATTTTGTCCATATAATGCTTCAATGGAACCATGCCTATATTTGTTTAATAACTATTGTTGTATGAGAATTCCACCAATGGCAAGTACTTATCCCAACTTCCTTTGAAATCTAGGACACAGAGTTTTAATATATCTTCAAGAGTTTGAGTAGTCCTTTCTGATTGCCCATTCGTTTGAGGATGGTATGCCAAACTGAATCGTAAATTCGTGCCCATAGCTTTCTACAAACTAACCCAAAACTATGGATACTGGCATGCCATGCAATCTCACAATCTCATTTACGTACATACGAGAAAGACGTTCAAGAGAATAAGTCTCTCGTATCGGCAAGAAATGAGCAGACTTGGTTAATCTATCAACAATAACCCAAATAGCATTGATGCCTTGAGAAACCGTAGGAAGACCCGTAACGAAATCCATAGTAATGTGTTCCCACTTCCATTCCGGAATCTCAAGTGGTTGCAACGGATCCTTAGGTACAAGATGCTCCGCCTTTACACGTTGGCAAGTTAAACACATCGAGATAAACTTTGCAATCTCTCTCTTCATATTGTTCCACCAAAATGTATGTCGAAGATCACGATACATTTTAGTACTTCCGAGATGGATTGCAAATGGCGTGTTGTGTGCCTCCATCATAATCTTGTACTTCAAATCGAGTCGTTAGGAACACAAAGTCTAGAGTGGACTCAAGTATTCCTTCTTCATCAATTCTCGCCCTAATAGCTCCTTCTTGTACTTTCTTCTTCATACGCATCATTTCCGAAGTCGGTGGCTTGAGCAATCTTAACTTTTTCTATTAAAGTTGGCTCTATGCGTATACTTGACATCATCGCACTTCGTTCCGCATATGATCTTCTACTCATCGCGTCGGCTACCACGTTCGCTCGCTTTTCGAGGATGGCACGATCGTAACATGTCTTTGAAATGAGTCTCCTCTTGAGTTCTTCAAGCTCTTCCCACATTCCTTGCTCCATTTGAATTTTGTATCTCTACGAGTCACCAAGTTAATGGAATAGCGATTCGAGAATATCCTTCAACGAATCTCCGATAATAACCAACTAAGCCTAGAAAGCTACGTATTTCGATTCATCGACTTAGGTTGCTCTCAATTGTGACTCATATCCCAATCTTGGATAAAGCGTCACAATGACACCTATCGATTTACTATCGCATCGAATATGACGTCCCTACAGAGAGTTCGGCTTAGGTGAATTCCATAAAGGAAGTCACAAAATAAAAGGCTCGGTACCAAATTCTATAGTTGAATTTTTAACTCCAAGAAGTTCAATAGAGCCATTCGATATGAGATTTTAGAAATGAGTTTTGTCTGGGTTCAAAGTCGATACAAAATTTAATATCGAAGCTTTGGGAGTAAGCCAAGAAATTCTTCAGGAAATACGTCAGGAAAAATCAATAACAACAGGAATATTATTCAAATCTGACGTGTCTTTATTCAAATCCATAACATGGACTAAGAAAACTTGACATCCGTAATAAACGAATGACTTCATGGCTTGATATGAAAATGTTTGACTACAATGGTTTGATTGCTTAAATTCAATAACGAAAGTTGCTTAGGAATATGAAAACTAACAACCTTACAAAAGCAATCAATTTGGCATGATGAGTAGTTAACCTTAAAATCACATCAAAAGCAAATATCTCTATAGAAATAAGGTTAACAGGTAATGTGATAGTGCCAACTTGAATCAAGCAAGATTTTTAAACAACGGATGTAATGAAAGTTTCTCCTAATGGAGTCTCCACAGATAGGTCAAAGTTTAATTTCTCCGTAGTCAAGTTCAAACGTTGAGCGCAAGTAAGAGAGATAAAAGAATGGGTAGAACCAATATCTAGTAAGGTATATACTTCGCAAGAATTTATAATTAACTAACCCGTGCTAACTTCATTCGGGTTCCTCGCATTTTGACCAGTCACAACAAACGCTCTTCCCGGAATCGTTGACTTTGACTTTTCTGGGACAGTCTTTTGAGTCACCGTCCCATTGAACTAGGTTTCGCTCTCGTACAATCTCGAGCGATATGTCCTTCCTTTCCACAATTATAGCATACCTTGAATCTGTTGTGGGCGCTTTGACTGATATGTCCCTCTTTTCCGCATTTGTAGCATATAATGGGTGGTCGTTCTCCTCCTTTAAAACTAGTTGCTCTCGCACCGACGTCTTCACATGGTCGTTGTTGAATCTCCTCTTTTAAAGTCTCCTCCCGACTCGCTTCTTCTATTTTCATGGCCACGATTACCACCCGAGTGTGGTTACCGCTTTCTCGTATTCTTCTTTCTCCGCTTGGTTATCGTTATTACGATGGCGCTATCTTTGGTATGATCCTCAGTTATGGTCCCTCGGTTGAACGTACTCCTTATCTCGCTCTAACAATCGAGCCTCGCATTGACAACATCTCGAATAGAGAAAAAATTATGAGAAATGAGATCTTGGCGTATGTCGGGTTTCAAACCTCTCGAAACATCCGCGTCATCGTTCCTCATTCTCCACCAAATGAGGTGCAAACCGGATAACTCCGCGAACTTCGCCTCGTCTTTGGGACAAATCACGTTATTACTCGCTCTAGTCTAATAAACTCCACTTCCTTCATATATAACGAATACTTTCGGGGAAGTACTTGTCATTGAACTGCTTCAAACGTCTCCCACGACATCTTTGAGTGCGGTGGATGGGAACGCTTCACGATTCCCACCGATAATCTTCCTCGCTCTGAGAACATAAAGGTGGCGAATGGAACTTTCTGTTCCTCAAGTGCATCCCAAGACATCGAATATCTTGGTAATTTGTTTGACCCACGTCTCCGCCTTTAATCGGATCCGCTTTCCCCTGCACTGGTGGTCCCAACTCTTTGAACTTGCTTGGTGTGACCACCCGTGAATTGCTATCATTTCCTCCTCAGATTTTGAACACGAGTCTCCTCGTCGATTTTGCATGAATCGCAAAAAGCTTCTAAACATCCCTCATTCATCATCCGCTTTCGGTGGTGTTGTTCACAGGAGGAACATTGCCCGACTGTTGTACGTTCTCCTCGTTGGTAAAATACAGGCATCTCCACGGTCTCATTTACTCCACTATTAATATTCTCGATCGACATTCTCAAATCATTGTCATAAAACAAGGGTTAATTAAGGAAATCAATATATCACATAATATCCCTATATCTTGACTATTCAACTAACAAATAAGCTTAGGTAGGACACACTTAGCGAAGGATTTACTGCTCTCCCCTCCTAGTTTTATTCCCCGATCTCCGCCAGAGATCATATCCTAAGCTCGATACCAAGCTGTGGCGCCCCAAAATAGGTATACACAACACCCATTCTGAAGTCGCCAAATACATGGTACAAAAAAGCAAACTACAACTTCAATAATACAAATGTCGTGTGAAATACGACAATATATACTTGTGAGTTTAAATATAATATTGTCTTCTAGACAAAATCCACACGCAAATAAATCCCCATCATAATTATTGATTCATTATTTTACAAAAATGGTGAGGACTACTAAACAACTCTCTCTAGAACCTTCATTCCATACCCAGAGCTACTAGTACTCGCTACATTCTCGCCTCCCCGAGAAGAAAAATGGAACAACAAGGAAAAGGGTGAGCTCAACTAGCCCAAGAAAGAATATTATGACTAAGATAATATACAAAAATTATCGTTAGTCTTCAACAGGGAAAAATCGATAGAATACAATAGACAACAAGTTTCGGATCAATATTACGCAATGAAAATAATAATTCATAGAAGAGTTACGTAGAGAATGAAATCTACTATAATCTATGAATTTAATAATCCATCATCAATATTTTATCCCCGTAACATCAATCAATATGCATCCGAATCAAATATTCATCTTTGTACTACGTGCCAAAGATATTCATCGATCGGTCATGTTCATCATCACACACTGCTCATCTTTGCACTCACAGCCAAAGATATTCTTCAAATCATTCATCTTTGCACTTTCTGAGCCAAAGATATTCAATAATATCATCATTTAAGACTGAGGATGATGAAAAATATTTTTTAAGAAACGAATCCAGTGAAACAAAATGATAAGGATTAAGGATTAAGGATTCGTACTTGGTTTTATCCACGCCCAAAAATACCTCAAAAATAATCATAGTGGTGTAAAATTCAAGAATGATCAAAACATGGATACAATCAGAGTTAGTATCCAGAATAGATGTTTTGGACGAAAAGAAGAAATTTTATTTTTCTATTGAATAGTACTTAGTATCGTGAATAGTCTCAGATATCGTGAATAGTCTTGATATCGTGAATAGTAACTCCGACACCAAAAGATAGAAATTCCATAAAAACATCTTCACGCTTCATGAATAGTACTAAGAAAATAAGAACTCGTGAATAGTAACTCATTAATAGTAACTCGTGAATAGTAACTTATAAATAGTAACCCATGAATAGTAACCCCATAACGAAAAAGTTCCAAATTTGATAAAACTTCGATCAACATTTCAAAGATAATGATATTGAAGAAATAATATCATTACTGAAAAAATAATATCCCTTACCTCGAAAGATCGAAGATTTCTAAATTGAAACACCTGGATATAAAGCTATGACTTGGACTTGCACATCAGTATAGCAATACTCAAAGTATACTCAAAATACTCACAAGAATACGCTCGATAATATAGAGAGAAAAAACTTGATTTAAAGTGTGATTTTCAATTCTAACCTAAGCACCCTATTTATAGAAATCGCTTAGAACACCAAAAGCAGAAAATTTAATAAATTAATATATATATATATATATATATATCAAATTCATACGCCAACCTTAGAATTCAGATCCTAGCATTTCCCACATGCCACCTTCTAGAAAGAAATGATAAAAAATGTTTTTCATAAAATAAATAATTAAAACTTACAAAAATTAATTATTTCGGAGCTTCAGAACTTCAATAATTCATAATAAATAGCCCTTTCATCAGAAAATTCGAATCTTGCTAGTTTTTATAGGAAATTCAATTCTCTACAACTTTGCGTAAGAAAGTTTTCCAAATTCCAAATAGAAATTGACCAAAAATCCACAAACGGGCAATTTTACGGTGCTATAATCAAATTTCAGTCAATAAATGGGGTCCACCGATATGTTTAACATGTTTTAAACATTTATTGCAACAAAAATACTCTTCCTCCTCGTATACTCATATATCCCACATTCGTTGTAAAAATATCACCGTTAATATATTATTAAAATAATATATTTAAATGAATTATTTTATCGTAAAAAGATAAAATATTAATTTTCAACAATTGTCATTTTAAAAATTTTCTCCATCTATATCCACATAAAATCAATATTTTCCTCATCATATAAATCAATAATTAATTATTCACAAATAATATTACGTAATCACAATATTGACAACCAGGCGGTTCAGGAAGAGGGGCTTTCCAATAAGAATTTCTTCTTCTTGGCGCAGCAATTAGGTGACCAAACCTCTCCTTATGCGAAACTTTCTAGACATTGCCAATAATGTTATCGAATAATATTATTCAGATAATATGAATTATTGCTTCGATAATGAAAGATACCGTGTAATGACAATTATCAAACAACAAAGAATATAAAATATCAACGCAAAGAATTATTAACTCAATAAAATACTGAACAGTAATTACTGTAACCATTATTGAGTAGTGCCTTCTTACGTAAGAATCAATAATTGGTGCAATACCAAGTACTACTGTTCAACAACGCGTATTAGTGTGTTTTAACCACCGGGTATTCCAACAAGATAATCTTGAATAACAACTACGCCGTTATTTAAAAACAACTTATATTTGTCGTTTTCTTCATCCAATCACTTTCCGTTATGGGGCCCACACATGGGCTGGTCGTGGCTAAATATTTAATATTCCCAAGCGAGTCACGAATATTCCACGACCAAACGAATATTCCCCGACGATAATGAATATTTTATAACCACTTGCTTAATTTGAAATATTTGCATATTTAACCCTTAACTATCCACATTAATCAAATCAACCCTTACTATTTCAAAATAATAAATAAAGGAAATTCCTTTTTATTTAAAAATTTCGGGGTCTTACACTATAGGCCTACAGGACTGCGTACAAAACACCAATTGGTATGTCACCATATCAATTGGTCTATAGAAAAGCATGTCACTTGCCTGTGGAGTTACATCACAAGGCCTATTGGGCTATTCAAAAACTGAACTTTGATCAAGCAGCTGTGGGTGAAAAGAGATTACTTCAGTTAAACGAGCTCGATGAATTCCGACTTCAAGCTTATGAGAACTCAAAATTATACAAAGAAAAGGTGAAGAAATGGCACGACTAGAAAATCATGCACCAAACGTTCGAACCGGGACAATCAGTACTACTTTTCAACTCAAGGTTGAGGTTTTTCCCAGGGAAGCTAAAATCACGATGGTCGGGCCCATTTGCCATCAAAAGAGTTTTCTCACATGGCGTCGTCGAGCTCTACAGTAGGAAACCATTGGAAGGTCAAGTTCAACGGTCAAAGGCTGAAGTAGTATTGGGGTGGCGAATCCAACATGGATGTCATCGCAATCACATTATCCGACGTACTATAAACAGGAAGTAGTCAGGCTGAACGACTTAAAATTAAGCGCTAATTGGGAGGCAACCCAATCGTCTTTTTATTTTTCATATTTTTTTAGTCATGCTCGTTAGATTATAGTCTAAATTAGTTAGGATATAATGAGTTCATTAAGTAGTTATTAAGTTGTATTATTCTTAATAATCTATCTACCATGATTAAAATGTTTAAAATTTACTCATAGTTATGTTTCATGGTTTGCAGGTACTTAATATGCACAAGGTTTGGAGTAGCAAGGAAGAAAAAAGGATAACAAGTTTAATTAATAGAACCCACCTCGGTCGGGGAGGGCCCCTAAATCACTATACCCCCCGCCGGGGTGGGGGTCTCTCCATTTAACTTACAGAGAGCATGCCCGTCGGGGCGGGCCGATAAGGCTTACTACCTCCCGCCGTGGCGGGGGTCCTGAATGTGAACCATCATATTTTGACAGTTGCAATTCGAATACCCACTTCTCCACTACTTCAGTCCACTACTCCTTCTTCCTAACATACAATCCCCACCCCCATCAATTCTCTCCCACGTTTTGGAAAAGTAAACTCCATCATACCACTTCATTAGCACAACACACCACCTACCCACTACTACACTCCATTACTTCAACTTATATCTCTCCATCTCTATAAAACCTCTCCACGCTAATATAATTTCACTACTCAAACTCAGAAAGCTACGAATTAGGGTTATTTGTGGAAGGAAATTATAAGCAATTGAGCGTGAGTGTTTTGTCTACCAATTCATCCTTTCCTATCACTATTTGGTAAACAAAAATCATTAAGTTTGGGGGATAAACCACTGTGCACACCAAGTGTTTGATAGATTGTGTGAGTAAAGTTTTGGGAGGGAATAGGGTGTTAAGGCTTTCAGAATTCAATGGCATCTAAACCGACTTCGAAAAGGCAACAGGGGAGACAGTTCCGGCACCACGCCACCATCATGAACCTTCGACCGACGCAAATTCAAAAGTGTCGCCACCACCGACCGTTACGACTACATGGTGACTAAAGCACTTACACCGGAGCGGGGGTTGGCACCGGATCATGTCGACGATGAAATGATGCAACAGATTTATCAGAAAGGGTGGAACAAGTTTGCTGAGGAACCCGAGGCCGCCGTTGTAAGTGTGGTCAAAGAATTTTATGCGAACGCCGAGGACAAGGCCCCTTTCAACGCTCTTGTGTGGGGTAGATTGGTTCTGTTTAGTGCCGATGCCATCAACACTTATTATCAATTATGAGTGCCGAGAAACTTCCAGTATGCTCACTTACGTGATTTCAATCCGGACTTTGAGGCTATTCTCAAAGAAATGACTAAACCGGGAACAACATGGATCAAGGGTCGGAAAGGAGGCACGATTTTTCACAACAAGGATCTCAGCAGGTATGGGAAGATATGGTACGTATTCTTGTGTGCCAAGTTGTTTCCGTCCACACACACCTCTGATGTAACCAAAGAGAAGGAACTACTTATAAATGCGATTGTGCAAGATTTCATCATCGATGTCGGGGCCATAATCAGTTTTTCAATTCGCCGATGCTTACGAGGAAATTTCTCGGGCGGCTTGCCACACCTATCACTCATTTGTGGGTTGTATCGCCAAGCGGGTATTAGATGGTCCTTTGATGAACCCACTCAAATGCCGCTTCAACTACTCGACTCCAGAATGATTGTGCGGTATTCGGTTTAGGCCGGGGGTGATTCACATCCTAGACGATTAGGCTTTATTTTTCTATCAGCTTCGGAGGACGAAGTTGACGCTGAAGACACCTCGGATGATGAGGACACGATGATGGGAGAGCAAGGAGCAGAGGCGGAACCATCATCTGAAGCCATATCTAGCCTTCAATTTTTTGCATTTCAGCGCCAAGTGGATGAGCACAACAAGGAAGCACGCCGAGAGATTCGCCGACTCGCAGCGAGGCCAGACCACATGTTTGAAGCTATGAATACGTCTTTTGCTTCTTTGAATGCGATGCTCAAGAGCTTCAATCCAACTGCCCAATTCCCGTACCAGCAGCCATCTCCTATGCCAAGGTTTCCACCAAGTGACTCCGAGGAAGAAGATCAAACACCACCACCCCAGACTTAGGAGATTACAGGGAAGTCCTCATACATTTTATTGCATTATCCATACAATGAGAATATTATAGTTTTCAAGTTTGGGGGATGTAGTTAATTTTATGTTTGCATGATAATGTCATTAGTTAAGTTTACATTTATTATTTCATATTTATTTTTAGGAGTTTTTACATATTTGCATTCATAGTGTCACGTAGTTGCATAGTAGCTTAGGTGCATAAATAGTTTAGTTATTTTTGTTAATTATGCATTATGTTATGTTTGACTTATAAAAAAATAGTTGGAATTGTGTTGTTTTGCATATGTCCAACAGTCATTGTAGTTCATGTTTATGTTGGCCAATGATGAGATTGGGATTGAGTAGATAAATACAATACCCATTATTAGAACTATGATGTAGTTTTGAGTTATGAATTGAATCTTAAGCATGTTTGAAACTGGTATAAAAATGGTAGCACGTTAATAACATTTGTGTTGATTGAATAGTTTAAATTGATATATAAATAGTATCTAAAGGATGAGGCTAGTGTAAATAAGAAAATGACAAGAATAGGCAATAAAGACGAAGAATTAGGCAAGAACCTAAGTTTTGGGGGGGAGTGGGGTATATAAGCTTCAAAAAAAGAAAAAAGAAAAAGAAAATAATATCTAGTTTGTGGTGGGTTGAGAAAATAATACTCCCCATAAACACAGGCGTGAGATGGAGCGTAAAACGCACTCACCAACCATCTATCTAAAAAAAAAAAAATAAAGAGAAGACGGGAAATAAGGGCAAAGAGCCCCCATAAATGAAAAAAAGCATGAATACCCTATTCGGACCCCTAATCTTGGTAAACGTTTAATTTTAGTTGGAAGTCATCTATTTTTGAAAAGTTTGAGTTTATTCTGTTTGATTCTTGATAAGAGATTGGTTATGTATTGACTTTGAATTAGAATCAGTTAGCATAGATGTTGCTCACACACGCACTATATCAGTGATGGCGGTCTAAGATTCGAGGATTGATAAGAAGTTATTGAGTGGTTTCGATATGAAGTGTTGCAGTGTTTGCTTAATTTTTCTGAGGCTGAAGGAATAAATTTGATTATGTGATACTGTTTGATTCGTAGACATATAGTTAGATACATTATGTAACGCCCGAGAATTTCGGATTTTGAATGAATTAAATTTTTATTTGATTATGTTTATTAAATGAATTTAATTGATTAATTATGTGAATAAGATGTTTGAAGGTCGTTCTATGACCTAGAATGTGCGGATGTGGTTAGTATTCTAGCTTTGTGCTAGGATTAATTGTTTTGAATTATCAAGACGAAAACGAATGTTTTCCGAGAATTTTTTTGTAAAAACACTATTCATCCAATTTCGTTCAAGAGCTTAGGTTTGAAATTCTAAGGAATGCGTAATGATAGAATATGAAGATATTATAGAATATCCAATAATATTTCCGTTATGGCAAACGAAGTTTTCGCCTGCGGACTTAAAACCTAAGGGTTTGTGAAAGAGATTTTCGAAAGGGAAATGTAATGCGTATACTCATTTCAGTTATTATGCGTATGAGATACGAGTATTATACTAGTTAGAATACGAGTATGATATTAAGAATGGTATGACGTATAATATGAATATCATATGAGTATTGGACGAAGAGAATAAGGAAGTATACACGTAGAATACGAATAGTTTTAATGGATTATGAGTTAAGGATTTTGGTATAATCCAATTGGACTTGGACTAATAGCAAGCCCAACGAATTAAGTAAGCAAGCCCGAGTCAAAGCCCAATATTAATTAAAGACAAGCCCAATCCAAGAAGTTAAACCGCGGGTCAAACCGGTGGGTCACGGGATGGGTAAAACACATGGGGTAACCCATGGGATGATCCATGAAGGAGGTGGGTCAGCCACTTGATGGCCAAGAAAAGTGAACTACTTGATCAACAAGTATTTTGCTTGGTGATAAAGTAGTAAATAGTGAGGAGGTGGCTTTTTGTCCATTTTGCCCCCAATTGGTTTTCTATAAATACAAAGCTAGGGTTGGTTATTTCTTGTTTTACAAAGATTGTCCAACTATATTGAGAGAGAGAGAAAGAGCTAGAAACATTAAATCACTCTACTTCCAAGCAAACCATAAGACGTTTTCTAAAGAATGTGAAGAACGACAAAGGTAAATTCTCATAAACCATAGTCTTCATCTTTTTCGATTTCTTTCTCATAGAAGAATCGTAGATTGGTGGAGCATGTTTATTGAGGAGATATAAGGATGTCTATTAATGATCAAATCATTGATAAGTCATGATCGAATGAAATAATATTTACGTAAGTTAAAAAAACCCGTAGAAAGTCTTGAACGTGAACTTAGTTATGAATGAACGATTGGAAAACCGTCATAGCTAGGGTATATGCATATTGTTTGGTTAGGATGTATATGATGAATCAATGGAGTGTTCTATTAGATTTGGCCTATAGAACACGAGTAACGAAGTTATGACGAATTTTACGAAAATAGACGTTAAACGTCGAAAATGTATAAATCTCAGATTAAGGGTCAAAAGTTGTCGTGTGACTAGAAAACGTTGGTTTCCAATGTCAACATGTGAGATAAGGTATTTAAGAGTCGTGGGCGCAAGAATCGTCGAATTCTGACTAATAACGAAGAAAATGAGTATTGAACGATCGAAAACGTTAAACGAACGCTCAAAAATGAACTTAAAGGTGAATTCCGAGTTAACAGATTCGAAAGTGTAAAATTCTTATATGAACACGTAAAGGATGTAATTTGTGAGTTGTGGGCTTTCGAATGAGTCAATTCGGATGTAAAACGAACAAATTAGGAAGCCGGGAATTTCGTTGGAAAAACAAGCTGTTTTGGCCAATCACTGCAGATAGAGGAAATAAGCCAGTATGACCAAAAACCGATACAAAAAGGTCCACACCACAAATGCGGATCTAGCCGAAGTCCCACGTTAACTGGCGCCAGTAGACCGAAGTTTATACTAGGGATGTGGCATGTGCATGTACCGGCGATGTAAAAATGTTGACCAAGTTAGGTTTTTGTTCCATTTGAATGTAGACCTAAAGTAAGATATTGAAGATACTTAATGTACATAATAAGATGGAACTTCAATCACTTATAAAGTGATAACGTTAGAAGATTTAGTATGGTTTAATAGAAATTAAACGAATAACGCGTGAACGTAATAAATAAACCGAGAATGATGTTCAACGTTGGTAGTTCACCAATAATGATCGAATGTCGGTTAAAAATATAAGAACGTTAACGAACCATAACGAAGTATAGAAAGTCGAACTGGCTTTATTAACAAAATAAACTCAAGTAAGACATAGAAGCGAAAGAAGTTGGTTAGGAAAAAAAAGTTACTTGTTTTGTAACTAATTATAGTGTGCTATTTGAATATATCATGTAGATCATGTAAAGACTGAGAATTGATTGAATTGTATATTCGAAGATGCTTAAAGGCAATTCTTTCTTAACGCTTGTCTAACCTTCGAGTTAGCCAAGTTTTTCTGTGATTCATGTTATGAGATGCATGAATGGTTTTAAAGAAAGAGTCGATGCATGTTTTACCTCGGCTAGACAAGTATTGAAGAATTGATTGATTTGTTTACAAGTCTTTCGATATAGAACTGTTAACGCTATCCTATGCCAAGTATTTAGTACAGATGTAAAGGTAAGTTTCTCTATGTACAAACAAAAGTATTTTCATCAATTATTAGATGGGCACGCGAGGTTGCCAAGTATTAAACGTAAATACGTTTAACGAAAGAGTGTTGATCAACATAGAGTACAATAGGCTGATTACCTAGAAGTGCTCGTAAGTAAAGACGGATGGATGGCTTTAGTACTGGATGTCCTTTTCAAGTATAAAAACGAAAAAGGGTATATTCATGGTCTTTTGATAGGTTCAGAATTCCTAAGTTATTATATATACTTTGGAATTGTTGTTTTGAAATGAGAAGTACTATTTAATGTTTCTTAGTGCTTTATAGTTAATTGTTCAGTTATGGAAGAGAAGAATGTAATTTCTAATGTGATATTCATATAATTCCTTGTTAAGACTTGTTGAGCTAGTTATGCTCATTCTTGCTTGAACCATATGTTTGCAGCTAAAGCCGAATGAACTGAGAGTTCTAAGAGAGATAAAGGCAAGGCTAAGATGGACAATTAATTATCCAGTAATAGATTAGTGTATTTGTATGTAATATACTTATGAAGAACAAAGAATGTATTCGGTTATGAACCTGGGAAAGGATTTATTACGAATGTAATAAGAATATAGTAAGTACAATCATTTTGTTGTTATCTCAATGGAATGACTGTATGAATTGTAGTATCATGGAGCACCATCTGTCGGGTTGGAAGATACCCGGATTTGGGGGCGTCACAGGTTGGTATCAAAGCATTAGGTTATAAAACTTAAGGGGGGAAGAACCTTAGGCTAATAACCTCGTTAGGAAAGGAAATGTCCAAAGAAAGTTAACTCGAGTCAAATGAGTTAATAAGGTATTGAGGGAACTCAGTACCGAAAGATTTAAAAGATGGAAAGTAACCCTAAATGGATTAAATGGATTTGTGCTTATATTATTGTGTATTATGTACTAATCAATTTGTTATTTGTTATTGTAGATGTCAATCGATAGCTTAATGTATAGGGATATACATGTGGTAAGCGAGGAGTCCGTGAACAGAGTAGAGTCAATACATATGCCTGTAGCGGAGATACCTTTACTGATTCTAGAAGAATCAGAGCCCGATGAGTATTTCTCAGAGGAGGACTATTCGAAAGAGACCATGGGAATATCATCATATCTGAATATGATGATAGATGTGGAGGATGATATGGAGGTAACATCGATTAATACGGTGATGTCCTTGCTTTGACAAGACAACACCAATGAGAGACAATGAGGGCAATCGCCAAGTAATGCACTGCATATGGTGAAGCACTGTAAGAGGAGATCAGTGATCTCTATGGGGCCAAGGAGTCTGCAGAGTCAGACTATGAGATAAAGCATGATGAGAAAGTGCTCATGACTGACAAGGCTAGGGATTATAAGAACGAGGTCGTCGAACTTCGTAAGAAATTGGCTGAAAAAGACCAGAAGATAGCATGAATGTCATATATAAATGACAGTGCGCACGAGGATTTCAAGCTTAAGATAGCTTGTTATTCTATTGAGTCGGGACAGACTCAACATACTATAAGTCGAGATATTGTGTCGATTCTAGCTAACGAGAAGCATGAGAATCCTGTTAGACAGTATTAGAAATTAAAATGGTAAATACTTTTGTGTAGTGATGTAAAATCCTCTTTTGTATAATTAAAGGGTAGTCTTTTTGTAAATCCCAATTTTTGTGAAAGTTAATCGTAGGATAAAAATGTAATAGCTTTTGGCTATGGAAAGCAACTTGTAAATAGTTTTGAACTATAAAGAAACATCTTAATATAAGGAAGTTTTTATTTTAATGTGCTTTGTTGTGCATGAGTTATGGTTCCGTTGTTCGACGACTAATAACTAAGTAAGCAAATAAGTAATAACGGAACTTTATTTATTTAATCAGAAATGCCGCCAAGAAGAAGACAATGTAACCAAGAGGTGGAATCACATAACGATAATCAAGGAGGTCCTAATAACCCTATGCAAGAGTTCGTTAATTTATTAACGGTTGCGTTTAACCAAACTGGGGGTAGAGCACCCGCAGGACCTAGGGTAGCCCAAACAACTACCTTTAAGGAATTTAAGAGTGTAGGTCCACCTGAGTTCAAGGGAACGACGGACCCAATGGAGGCCCAGACATGGGTCAAGGAAATAGAAAAGGCATTTGTTATTACAAACATAGCTGAGGCGCAAAAGACATCTTTTGCGAACTACGTGATGAAGGGGGAAGCCAACTACTGGTGGGAGGCTCACCAGGGTGGGGCTAGAGCTGATGTTGTTATATGGGAACAGTTCAAGAAGGTTTTCTTTGAGAACTACTTCCCTACTAGCATGCAAGGGAGGATGGATATTAAGTTCCTAGAACTTAAGCATGGGGACATGATGGTTCCCCAATATGCAGCCAAATTCAATGAATTGGCAAGGTTTGCTCCACACAAAGTAGACACGGAGGAGAGAAAGGCACGTAGGTTTGAACAGGGCCTAAAACCGTAGCTCTATAGTAGGATTTCGGGTTTCTAGAGTGCTTCCTATGGGACCATTCTGGAAAAGGCAATAATAGCAGAGGGTGGTAGTGAGGCGTTGACCCTATACCACAAGGAACGAAAGAATAAGAGTAAGGGAGAGGGAGGAAATAAGGCAGAAGTTGCCAGTGTTAGTGGCAATATGCCTAAAAGGAAGAATTTTAACCTTGGGAATACTAGGGTGAAATAAGGGGATCCTAAACGTAGGGTGGAGGCATGCAAGATATGAGGCAAGACTCATTTAGGAGTCTATCTAAAAGGGAAAATGGGTTGTTATAATTATAGGCATGAGGGTCATAT
The DNA here is from genome assembly GCA_020205615.1 of Panax quinquefolius. Lineage (NCBI taxonomy): Eukaryota > Viridiplantae > Streptophyta > Magnoliopsida > Apiales > Araliaceae > Panax > Panax quinquefolius. Next base: position 34,596,528 of record CM035170.1, read on the forward strand.
ATCTCCCAAATGTCCTAATCCTAAGAAAAACCGTGGATATTTTGTTTGTGGGTCTATGGACCACATGACAAGAAATTTCCTGAAAAAGGGGGCGAAGGGTAGTAAGGGTTCTGGTAGTGGGAATTTAGCTATTACTGGACCAACACCATCACTGGGTAGACCCTCAGCCTGAACGTTTAATATGACTATCCAAGATGCGGTTGCATCATCGGATGTAGTAGCATGTATTATTCCAGTCAACGAAATAAATGCTTGTGTTATTTGACTCGGGTGCTACTTGTTCTTTTATAGCATGTGGATTTGATAAGAAACTGAGATTAAGTCCTGAAAAGTTAGAAATACCTTTAGACGTTAAGGTAGCAAACGAGGAGATAATTCCCATTGAAAACATTCATACGAATTGTTTCGTAGATATTAGGGGCAAAAGATTATCGGTAGATCTTTTACCGATAAGGTTAAGAGAATTCGATGTAATTCTAGGTATGGATTGGTTACTTAACCATAGAGCGATAATAGACTGTCATAGAAAGAGTGTAAACCTAAGGCTTTCTAAGAAACCTGAGGTGGTGTTTGATGGAAATAAATCGTTGGAACGTTCTTGTTGTCTAACTATGACACAAGCTAGAAGAAAGTTGAAAAGGGGTGTAAGAGTTACCTGTGTCATGTTGTGGATACCCAAAAAGTGGAGACATCATTGGAACAAATAGCGGTAGTTCAAGAGTTTGCGGATGTGTTTCCGGAAGAGTTACCCGGTATTCCGCTAGATAGAGATGTAGAATTTATGATTGATTTGTTGCCAGGTACGACACCAATTTCAAAGGCACCATATAGGATGGCGCCAGTAGAAGATGAAGGAGTTAATGGTTCAATTACAGGAACTATTAGATAGAAAGTACATTCAACCGAGTGTGTCTTCGTGGGGAGCGCCGATATTGTTTGTAAAGAAGAAGGATGGTTCGTTACGACTTTGTATCGACTATCGAGAGTTGAACAAGTTAACGATTAAGAATAAATACCCGTTGCCTAGGATCGATGATCTATTTAATCAGTTGAAAGGGGCAAAGTATTTTTCTAAAATAGATTTGTGCACGGGGTATCATCTACTTAAAATAAGGAAGGAGGATGTACCTAAGACGGCGTTCAGAACTCGTTATGGGCACTACAAGTTTCTGGTTATGTCGTTTGGGTTGACGAATATGCCAGCCGCATTTATGGATATGATGAACATAATGTTCAAACAGTATTTGGACAAGTTCATTGTTGTGTTCATTGATGATATTCTAGTCTATTCTAAGATGCCAGGAGATCATGCTGAACATTTAAGGATAGTGTTGGAAACACTAAGGAGGGAGAAGTTATATGTGAAATTCACTAAGTGTGAATTTTGGCTTGAACGAGTGCAGTTTCTAGGACATGTTATAGACAAAGATGGCATATCTGTAAATCCAGTGAAGGTGGAAGCGGTGAATGAATGGGAGCGACCAAAAATGCCAACCGAGGTTAGGAGTTTTTTGGGGTTAGCGGGATGCTATAGAAGGTTCATTCAGGACTTTTCTAAATTAGCTACTCCATTGACGAATCTGACGAGAAAGTCGGTGAAGTATGAGTGGACAGAAAAGTGTGAAAATAGTTTTCAAGAACTAAAAAGGAGGTTGAGTGAGGCTTCTGTATTATCCTTGCCAGATGATACGGGAAAATTTGTAGTTTATAGCGATGCTTTGCACAAAAGACTTGGTTGCGTGCTCATGCAGCATGGCAAGGTCATTGTGTATGCGTCATGCCAGTTAAAGGATTATAAGAAGGTTTATGCTACTCATGACCTGGAATTTGCAGTTGTATTCTTTGCCTTAAAAATATGGAGACATTATTTATACCAGGAAAAGTGTGAGATATACACAGATCATAAAAGTCTGAAATATATCTTCTCACAGAAGAAGTTGAATATGAGGTAGAGAAGGTGGTTAGAGTTGATAAAGGATTATGATTGTGATATCCTGTATCATCCAGGGAAGGCGAATGTAGTAGCCGACGCGTTAAGTCAGAAGGGTAGGGAAAAGATGTCAATGTTAATGACTCAAAATGAGTTAATAACGGAGATGGCAAGGATGGAGTTAGAAGTTAAGTTACCAAGTGAAACGGTGGAGATGTTATTCTCAATAGAGACTCGACCAATGATAGTGGAACGGGTTAAGGAAGTACAGATAAGTATTGAAGAATGCGAGCGAATGAAAAAGATAATGGAAGATGATGTGAAGACTAAGTATAACCTTGATAAAGAAGGTTTACTTCGTTTTGAAGGAAGAATTTGGGTTCCAAATAATTTTGATTTAAAAGAAGAGATCATGTGTGAGGCTCATAGTTCAAGGTACTCGATACATCCTGTTGTACTAAGATGTATCAAGACCTTCGTCAGAACTTTTGGTGGCCGAACATGAAGAGGGAAATCGCGGAATATGTTAGTAAGTGCTTACCTTGTCAGAAAGTTAAGCCTGAACACCAAAGACCGAGTGGGTTGTTGCATCCACTAGAGATTTCGGAGTGGAAATGGGAGCATATCACCATGGACTTTGTGGTGGGACTTCCAACAACGAGGAAAGGATGCGATGCTATTTGGGTGATATTGGATCGGTTAACTAAATCGGTTTACTTTCTACCAATAGGAGTTAGCTAAGCTTTATGTCAAGAAAATTATTTCTAAACATGGAGTACCTATTTCGATTGTGTCCGATCGTGATCCACGATTCACGTCGAACTTTTGGAGGAGTTTGCAAGAGCAAATGGGAACGCATTTGAGATTGAGTACGGCATATCATCCACAGACGGATGGACAAAGTGAACGGACAATTCAAACGCTAGAAGATATGTTAAGATCTTACGTTATGGATTTCAAGGGGAGTTGGGACGAACATCTACCTTTGGTGGAATTCGCTTACAACAATAGTTTTCACACTAGTATAGGCATGCCGCCTTACGAAGCGTTGTATGGGAGGAAGTATAGAACACCACTTTTTTGGGATGAAGTAGGTGAACATCAAATGTTGGGACCTGAGATGGTACAACAAACGGCGGACATGGTTGAGCTAATACGAACTCGATTGGTAGCAGATCCTCATCGAGAGAATAGAGAATTTGAAGTAGGATCGTATGTCTTTCTAAAAGTGTCGCCTTGGAAAGGGAAGATACGTTTTGGGAAGAAACGGGAGTTAAGTCCAAGGTTTGTAAGACCTTTTGAAATTTTAAGAAGGGTAGGAGAGGTAGCTTATGAAGTAGCCTTACCTCCCGAGATGGAAAGAATACACAATGTGTTTCACGTGTCAATGTTGCGTCCGTATAAACCGGACTACAAGTACGTAATAGAATATGAGTCTATTCAAGTAGAAAAAGACTTAACGTATGAAGAACTTCCGATTCAAATTATTGATAGGAAGGAACAAGTCTTGAGAAATAAATTAATACCTTCAGTAAAGGTAATATGGAGTAACCACGATGTTGAAGAAGAAACGTGGGAGCTCGAAAGTAAAATGAAGGAAAAGTTTCCTCATTTGTTTATGTAAGAATAACGAGATTCTGGGGACAGAATCCTTATAAGGAGGGAAGAATGTAATGCCCGATGTGAGACCCCAAATTTTATGAATAAAGATTTAAATTTCTTGAAATATTTTTGTGACGCCCCCAAAATAGGTCCACATGACCCATTCTGAATCGCCAGATATCACACTATAAAATTAAATACAAACTTCATTTATGCAACTGTTGAACTATCGTATAGAATACGACCACAGTTAATTGTGAGTTTTAATACAAATGTATAAAACTGTCATGGTATCTCGACCACATCCTTACAATGATACTTTATATAAAAGTATAGTCAAAAACTGTTTTAGAAATTAAAATCTTAGGGAAGTACTCAAGGAAACCTTCGTACATGGGAGCCCATGCATCTAGGTTATGATAGATATCATATATCCATAGAATTATCCTTGGTTGTCCCAAAAGTCCCCAAAGAAAAACAAGAAGATTACTATCATCTTCTTTTCAATGGTGAGTCTTCTCTTGACATATAAATATATCCGTTGTCTCCAAGTGAAAATTAGATTTCAAATAAACTCCAAGATCATATAGGTACTGCTCATAGATATATTCAGCAAGTGGATGTGCACAACCATATCTTATGAGAACACGAGGTTGTATGTCATTAGACATCTTTGTATGATAGTGGCAAAACACCCTTCCAAAGTTAGGTTCGCCTCACCCTATTTGATTCACCAAATATAACTACTAAATGATGTATAGAATATAACACACTTTTCTATACTATTTAGGGAGAACCTCCACAGCTAGAGACCACCGTTCTATTTCCCTGTTATCCCCGCTCGACTCGGCAACACTCTTATTACTTTAAAAAGAAAAGTATTCCGACTGGTAGGGCGAGAATATACTTGAAGAAAACTTGCACTATCTTCTACGCTCAAAACTTTCTTAAACTCTAAAGAAATACACTCGAGATTACAGAAGAATAACTTTCTCTATAGTTTCTCTCTAGTTTCAAAGGAATTAAATAAAAAATAATAAAGGAATGAGCTTCTATTTATAGAAGAATGGACTGAATAGTAACTAATTCATGAATGATCTAGATTGATTTACTTTTAATCCGATGATCCATATTAATTTAATAAAATATTCTAATAAAACAAAATCTTTTAAATAAAATATAATATATTCTATTTATAATCTAATAAAACGAATAACTTTATAAAAGTATTCTGTTTTATATAAAAAAATTTACTATCAGCAGTACTATTCAAACACTATGCATAATAAAATATTATATATTCTATTTATTGTCTAATAAAATAAGTAACTTTATAAAATTATGTTATTTTATATAAAAAGTTTTTCTATTTTATTACATTAATAATACTAATAAAAGAAAACTCATCATCATTATTATTATTCACACTATTAATCGACCAGGTCGTTCCCAGGAAAGAGGGGCTTTCCAATAAGGATTTCTCCCTATTGGCGCGCAATTAGGTGACCAAACCTCTCCTTGGCTGAAATTCTAGACATCGTTAATATTACAAATAATAATCTTAATAACTTTGTCATCTCAATTATTGATATAATAATATATAAAATATCGACAATAATTGAATCAAATAATGTGAGATACTATCGTGAATTATCGCAAAGAAAAATTGAACAAAACTGAGTGAATTCTCACATAAGCATCAATAATCAATACTGTGTGCCACTATGCAACCACGCGTATTACTGTACTTTTACTACCGAGTAGTTCAACAGTTTTAACGGTAAAACTTCCGCCGTTATTTTCATAAAAAATATTTTTATCGTTTTCTCAATCCGACAATAATTCTGTTGTGGGGTCCACCAATAATTATACTGTCATACGGATATTCCCCGACAAAAAGAATATTCCCCGACAAATCGAATATTCCCCGACACAACGAATATTTTATATCAACTTGCTTAGTTTGCAAAAAATTTCACATATTACCCTTAACTTTAAACTTTTATCAATTTAACTATTTACCAAAATAGAAAAATTGAATACTTTTATTTCTTAAAATTTGAGGTCTCACAATCTCCCCTCCTTATGAAATTTCGCCCTCGAAATTTACGTACGTACCTGATATTCGAAGAGATGGGAATACCTTGCTTTCTTTTTAGAGTGTACCTTCCCGGTAATTTCTTCGCTATCCTGATTTTCCTATTTCTCATCTCCTGTATTTCAGATATCATTCTAGAATATAGCTTCAAAACAAAGGTTAATTAACATATCACAATTTGTCAACTTATCAATTAAAAAATTTTAGCTTAGGTAAGTCACACACTAATTAGCGAAGTATATAACTCGCCTCTCCCTCTAGTTCTAGACTCTTATCTCCGTCAAATGACCATATCCCTAAGCTCGATACCATTTGTGACGCCCCCAAAATAGGTCCACATGACCCATTTTGAGTCGCCAGATATCACACTATAAAATTAAATACAAACTTTATTTATACAACTGTTGAACTGTCGTATAGAACACGACCATTGTTAACTGTGAGTTTTAATACAAATGTATGTAACTCTCATGGTGTCTCGACCACATCCTTACAATGATACTTTACATAAAAGTATAGTCAAAAACTGTTTTAGAAATTAAAATCTTTGGGAAGTACTCAAGGAAACCTTCGTACATGGGAGGCCATGCGTCTAGGTTATGATTGATATCATATGTCCACAGAATTATCCTTGGTTGTCCCAAAAGTCCCCAAAGAAAAACAAGAAGATTACTATCATCTTCTTTACAATGGTGAGTCTTCTCTTGACATATAAATATCTTCGTTGTCTCTAAGTGAAAATTATATTTCAAATAAACTCCAAGATCATATAGGTAGTGCTCGTATATATATTCAGCAAGTGGATGTGCACAACCATGTCTTATGAGAACCTGGGGTTGTATGTCATTAGACATCTTGTATGATAGTGGCAAAACACCCTTCCAAAGTTGGGTTCGCCTCACCCTATTTGATTCACCAAATATAACTACTAAATGATGTATAGAATACAACACACTTTTCTATACTATTTAGGGAGAACCTCCACAGCTAGAGACCTTCGTTCTATTTCCACATTATTCACGCCGACTCGTGAACACTCTTATTACCTTAAAAAGAAAAGTATTCAATTGGTAGGGCGGGAATATACTTGAAGAAAACTTGAACTATCTTCTACGCCAAAGCTTTCTTAAACTCTAAAGAAATTCGCTCGAGATTATAGAAGAAGAACTTTCTCTATAGTTTCTCTCTCTAGAGTTTCATTGAATTAAGTAAGAAATAATGAAGGAATAAGCTTCTATTTATAGAAGAATGGACTTAATAGTAACTAATTCATGAAGATCTAGATTGATTTACTTTTAATCGGACGGTCCATATTAATTTAATAAAATATTCTAATAAAACAAAATCTTTTAAATAAAATATACTATATTCTATTTATAATCTAATAAAACGAATAACTTTATTAAATTATTACATTTTATATAAAAAGATTTTACTATGCAAACATTATGCAGTACTTATTCAAACACTATGCATAATAGAATATTATATATTCTATTTATAGTCTAATAAAACAAATAACTTTATAAAAGTATTACATTTTATATAAAAAGATTTTACTATGCAAACATTTATGCATAATAGAATATCATATATTCTATTTATAGTTTAATAAAATAAATAACTTTATAAAAGTATTCTGTTTTATATAAAAAGCTTTTCTGTTTTATTACATTAATAATACTAATAAAACAAAACTCATCATCATTATTATTATTCACACTATTAATCTACCAGGTCGTTCCCAAGAAAGAGGGGACTTTCCAATAAGGATTTCTCCCTATTGGCACGCAATTAGGTGACCAAACCTCTCCTTGGCTGAACTTCTAGACATCGTTAATATTGTAAAAAATAATCTTAATAACTTTGTCATCTCAATTATTGATATAATAATATATAAAATATCGACAATAATTGAATCAAATAACGTGAGATACTATGCAAACAATTCTTGTAGTAATAATTGAACAAAACGGTGACTTCTCACATAAGCATCAATAATCAATACTGGTGTGCTAGTATGCAACCACGCCAGACATCGTATTTTTACTACCGAGTAGTTCAACAGTTTTAACGGTAAAACTTCCGCCGTTATTTTCATAAAAAATATTTTTATCGTTTTCTCAATCCGACAATAATTCCGTTATGGGGTCCACCAATGATTATACCGTCGTACGGATATTCTCCGACAAAAAGAATATTCCCCGACTAATCGAATATTCCCCGACACAACGAATATTTTATATCAACTTGCTTAGTTTGCAAAAAATTTCACATATTACCCTTAACTTTAAACTTTTATCAATTTAACTATTTACCAAAATAGAAAAATTGAATACTTTTATTTCTTAAAATTCGAGGTCTCACAATCTCCCCTCCTTATGAAATTTCGCCCTCGAAATTTACGTACGTACCTGATATTCGAAGAGATGGGAATACCTTGTTTTCTTTTTAGAGTGTATCTTCCCGGTAATTTCTTCGCTATCCTGATTTTCCTATTTCTCATCTCCCGTATTTCAGATATCATTCTAGAATATAGCTTCAAAACAAAGGTTAATTAACATATCACAATTTGTCAACTTATCAATTAAAAAATTTTAGCTTAGGTAAGTCACACACTAGCGAAGTATATAACTCGTCTCTCCCCTCCTAGTTCTAGACTCTTATCTCCGCCAGCGACCATATCCCTAAGCTCTGATACCATTTGTGACGCCCCTAAAATAGGTCCACATGACCCATTTTGAGTCGCCATATATCACACTATAAAATTAAATACAAACTTCATTTATACAACTGTTGAACTATCGTATAGAATACGACCATAGTTAACTGTGAGTTTTAATACAAATGTATGTAACTCTCATGGTGTCTCGACCACATCCTTACAATGATACTTTACATAAAAGTATAGTCAAAAACTGTTTTAGAAATTAAAATCTTTGGGAAGTACTCAAGGAAACCTTCGTACATGGGAGGCCATGCGTCTAGGTTATGATTGATATCATATGTCCACAAAATTATCCTTGGTTGTCCCAAAAGTCCCCAAAGAAAAATAAGAAGATTACTATCATCTTCTTTACAATGGTGAGTCTTCTCTTGATATATAAATATCTTCGTTGTCTCCAAGTGAAAATTATATTTCAAATAAACTCCAAGATCATATAGGTAGTGCTCGTATATATATTCAGCAAGTGGATGTGCACAACCATGTCTTATGAGAACCTGGGGTTGTATGTCATTAGACATCTTGTATGATAGTGGCAAAACACCCTTCCAAAGTTGGGTTCGCCTCACCCTATTTGATTCACCAAATATAACTACTAAATGATGTATAGAATACAACACACTTTTCTATACTATTTAGGGAGAACCTCCACAGCTAGAGACCTTCGTTCTATTTCCCTGTTATTCACGCTCGACTCGGCAACACTCTTATTACCTTAAAAAGAAAAGTATTCCGACTGGTAGGGCGGGAATATACTTGAAGAAAACTTGCACTATCTTCTACGCTCAAAGCTTTCTTAAACTCTAATGAAATATGCTCGAGATTACAGAAGATGAACTTTTTCTATAGTTTCTCTCTCTAGAGTTTCAGTGAATTCGTAAGAAATAATTAAGGAATGAGCTTCTATTTATAGAAGAATGGACTAAATAGTAACTAATTCATGAACGATCCAGATTGATTTACTTTTAATCGGACGGTCCATATTAATTTAATAAAATATTCTAATAAAACAAAATCTTTTAAATAAAATATAATATATTCTATTTATAATCTAATAAAACGAATAACTTTATAAAAGTATTCTGTTTTATATAAAAAGATTTTACTATGTAAACACTATGCATAATAGAATATCATATATTCTATTTATAGTTTAATAAAATAAATAACTTTATAAAAGTATTCTGTTTTATATAAAAAGCTTTTCTATTTTATTACATTAATAATACTAATAAAACAAAACTCATCATCATTATTATTATTCACACTATTAATCTATCAGGTCGTTCCCAGGAAAGAGGGGGCTTTCCAATAAGGATTTCTCCCTATTGACGCGCAATTAGGTGACTTCTCACATAAGCATCAATAATCAATATCGTATCTACTATATGTAACCCGCAGCAGTATTCTTGTACTTTTACTCTTAAAGGTAGTTCAACAGTTTTAACAATAAAACTTCCGCCGTTATTTTCATAAAAAATATGTTTATCGTTTTCTCAGTCCGATAATAATTCCGTTATGGGGTCCACCAATGATTGTACCGTCGTACGGATATTCCCCGACAAAAAGAATATTCCCCGATTAATCGAATATTCCCCGACACAACGAATATTTTATATCAACTTGCTTAGTTTGCAAAACTTTTCACATATTACCCTTAACTTTAAACTTTTATCAATTTAACTATGTACCAAAATAGAAAAATTGAATACTTTTATTTCTTAAAATTCGGGGTCTCACAATTTTTTTAAATATTGTGGTGTGGATTTGATATAATGTTATAGTTGTGGGTAATATTTATAAATTTTGCAAAGTATGCAAGTTGTACTTGTTATAAAATATTCGTTTGGTCGGGGAATATTCTTTTTGTCGGGGAATATCCGTACGACGGCATAATCATTGGTGGACCCCATAATGGATTTATTGTCATAGTTAGAAAATGAAAGAATTATTTTTTTATAAAAATAACAGAGAAAGTGTTACCGTTAAAACTATTGAACTACCCGGTAGTAAAAAAGCACAAGAATACGTAATTCGATAAGATACACTTCGATTGATTATTGATGCTTACGTAAAGAAGTCACTCGATTATACTCAATTATTGCTACGATGAATTGCGATCATATCTCTCATTATTGATTCAATTATTATCACAGTATCATCTGTATAATATGTTATATTATTAAATTAATAATTGAGATGGCAAAGTTATTCATATTATTATTTGCAATATTGACAATGTCTAGAAGTTCTGTCAAGAAGAGATTTAGTCACCTAATTGCGCGCCAATAAGGAGAAATTCTTATCGGAAAGCCCCCTCTTTCTTGGGAATGGCCTGGTTGTTAAATATTATGAATTATAATATTAATGATGAATAAGTTTGTGTTGATTAAAGATGAAATTGATAGTTCCATTGTGTTGGAATTATTAGTGTTAGTGGAAATCGACATTTATTTCGATAATAATTGATGTCTGGAGGTTATATTGACCAATCGGGTAATTCACCGGATAAATGAGCAATTAATTCCTATTAATTCACATGCTTATAACTATGTGTTCACATGTGTGTACTATTGATTCACATGATTTACTATTAGGGGAATTGGTGCAAGATTGATAATACTTGCATGACTAAATTAAAAATGGAGGTATAGTTGTAGGTATTATACTATAATTAGTTTTTTTACATGATTATACTATTGAGTCACATGAATGAACAATTAATTCACATGATTTACTATTAGGGGATGTGGTGCAAGTTTGATAATACTTGCAAGACTAAATTAAAAATGAAGAAAAAGATGAAGGTATTATACTGTAATATTTTGAGCCCCAAAACGTGCAATTATCGAAACTATATTTTCCTATAAATAGAAGCTCATTCTTCCTTCATTTCTCACCAATTCACTAAAGCTATAGAGCAATTATTATAGAGAGAAATTATAGAGAGAAAGAAGAAGAGAAGTCTGTTACCTCACTATTCCAGTATCCAGTCTTCTTCTAAGGTAAGGGGTATTATTCTTTCATATTCGTGAAGAGAGTTATTTTTTCAATACTCGTAAGGGTTGTTATTCCATTATATATTATTATGTTGGAATAACCTGTCTATGCGAAGTACCGCATACATGGTGAAATTCTTATGTTATTCCATTATTTATTATTCTGTTGGAATAACCTGTCTGTGCGGTCTATCGCATGCCTGGTGAATGTCGTTGTTATTCCATTCTTTATTATTCTATTGGAATATTCTGTCTATGTGGATTACGCATGACCTGGTTCTGTTCTTTATTATTCTTTTGGAATATCCTGTCTGTGCAGACGCATGACCTGGTTCCATTCTTTATTATTCTATTGGAATAACGTGTCTATGTGGATTACCGCATGCATGGTGAATGATCATTCGTATTCATTCTTTATTAAATTGTGGAAATGATCTGTCTACGTGGATTACCGCATGGCGGGTGAAAATCCATTTGTAGTTTCGTATATTCTATTATACTTGTATGAGATATCATTTCTTTTGTACTCGTCATGAAATATCATTTTCTTTGGTATTTTTTTCTTTTACGAGTTACTATTCATGGGTTAATATTCACCTAGTTACTATTCACTCTAGTATTATTCACTCGGGTATTCGGGGCACTTTTCATGTCGGAGTACTATTCACGAATTACTATTCACGGGTTACTATTCACCCGGTTATTTTTCACCCGAATATTATTCACTCGGGTATTTGGGATAGTTTTCATGTCGGGGTACTATTCACGAGGTACTATTCCCGAAGTACTATTCATAGGGTACTATTCACGGGGTACTATTTACCCAAAAATACATTTTTTTTTCATCAATTTATTTTGGTACACATGAATATTATTCTTGAATTTTACTCCACAAAGCAGTATCATGTTGACAATTTGAATGTTATTGAATTCTGGATAAATTAAATTATAAATCTTTAAAATTTATCCTTGAACTTGTTTTATTGAATTGTTATGTCATGGTCAACATCCTCATGCGTATATTGTGATGAAAGTCATCTTTGGCTTACTTGCATAGATGGACTTGGTATGATTATGACCAGGGATTATTCGGTATAATCATGGCCGTAATGTAACGAATGATGTGGTAAAAGTCCTCATTGGCACAGTTCATTGATGGACGCTTGTTGGTATGATTATGACGAGGATTATTCAAAGATAATAATGACCATTGATGATTACATGAATATCCTTGGCGTGGTGCGAGGATGATTCAATTTTATTTATTAAAATTGATGAGTCGAGCGATAAATTTGATGAAAAACTTTTTAAATCATAGAAGATAGTAGATTTTATGCTCTACTTGACTCTTCTAATGGATTGCTTATTCCGCTGTAGTTGTTGATCTAAAACTTGTTGTCTATTTTATTCTATCAGTTGTTATATTGTTGAAGGCTAAGGATAATTTATTCTGCATTATCTTAGTCATAATATTTCTTACTGGGCTAGTTGAGCTCACCCTTTCTTTCACTGTTCTCTTCAGGGAATGATAATATAGCTGGGATGAGTCGGGGAATGGAGTGATGGTCCAGGATAAATGGTTTTAGTAGTCCTCACTATTCTACGGAATAGTGTGATAATAATTGTAATGAGGACACCATTGAGTGTGGATATTGTCTAGATGACAATATTCTTGTTTAAACTCTCAGCTATGTTTTGTCGTATTTTACACAACTGTTGTATAATTAAGTTGTATTTGAATTTATGTATCATGTATTTGGCGACTCAAGATGGGTGATGTATACCTATTTTAGGGGCATCACAGTTGGCATCAAAGCTTAGGGATATGATCCCTGGCTGAGATTTGACACAAGAACTAGGAGGGGAGAGACGGGGAATTCCTTCGCTAATATGACCTACCTAAGTTTATTTGGTATTTAACTGGTCTGTCAGAGTATAGGGATAATATGTTGAATGTGAATTAACCCTTGTTTTGTGATAGTGTTTGAAAATGGCATTTGAAAATGTTGAGATCAGCAATGACGCACATGAGACCGTTGAGTCACCAACGATCAATACCCAGGATAATGTGCAACAGGAAGACAATAATCCTTAGGTAAACAACAACACCGATCAGATGATGAACGATGGGATGTTCAGAGGCTTTATGCAATTCATGAAACATCAGGCGAGAGAGACTCATGTTCAAAAAGCAGGTGGAAACATTAGCAACTCGGATGGTCACCGCTAAGCAGTTCAAGGAGCTGGGACCGCCGGAATTTTTAGGAAAGCCAGAACCACTTAAGGAGGAGACGTGGTTAAAGTATATCACCAAGATATTTGATTGTTAGAGTTTCTGCCCTAGAGGACAATTATTTGATATAATTGCTTAATATTTTGATATAATATTTGATTGAATAAATGAATGATTTTATTATGGTTTTATTTACTGCTTTATATAAATCTTAACATAATAAAATTCCTTAGAATAGTGATACAATTTATATAGTTTCAAGTATGTGACTTGAACATGAGATTATATAATTACAATTAGTATCATTGCTCTTAAATGTCCCTAGTCGAGTACCATTGTTGATAGGACAACAATGATGCATTGAGACTAGTATGTGGATTGACTGATGACCAAATCTCATTGGTCATAAATATATGAGATATTAAGTCAATGCATAGGTATGTGTTAGAGAACGATGTACTGTACAGACCTACCATGAGAATTCTACGTGGAACATTACGCAAATTGTCATTAGCGATTCTCATAGTGACAATGATGTAATGGTCCTCTGACCTGAAATCACTATATTACTACACGAGAATTTATGTACTTTGATATCATCAAATGTCACCTTTAATAGGGTGGACTATAAAGATGATTATTGGGTACATCATGAATCGTGTGAGGAATATGAGTGATCTAGATGGAATTTAACCCTCCTATATATTAGGGGTGATATCCATAGGCCTCTTGATTAAGTAGGATTATGAAATGCATGGTCATGCTCAAATAGTGATTTGTTTCATATAGTCTACTCATTGATCAAGAAAAACACAGATTAAATTATGAAGAGTATGACACATTCCATGACTCGAGTTTAATCTAGGATATTAAGGTTAAAAGGATTAAATTACATTGAAACATTGGTCACGAAAAGGTTGCATCGAATCATCGATCTTATTATTACTTGGGTAGCAGTGATGCATTACTAGATGTCGCTCACTATTTATAATTTTATAATATGATTTTAAAATTATTGCCAACGTAATAATAACCTATAGGGTCACACACATAGAACGTAATTTAAAAGGGAATTAATTTAAATTTTAAGGATTTAAATAGATTAATATGATTAAAAGTATTTAAATCACAAATTTAAATTAAAAGAATAATTTGTATATATGTATATTAATTAAGTGAGACTTAATTAAGAGATATATATATATAAATTAAGATTTTATGAAATTAGGTTTTGATTTGATTAATTCTTTTTAACTACTATATATATGATATATAGCAGCTACTTAGGGTTACATCATAATTGAAAAACCCTAGCCGCTCTTAGAGAGAGACTAGAGAGAAAACAGTTTCATAATCGTTCCTTTGGTGGCTAGTACCACAAGTCCCTCTTATTGCAGAATCGTTCGACGGTTCGTGCGGCGTTCGTATGGATACCGTAGAGACGTGGTTCTAATTGGATTGCGTAAAGGATTCAAAGCTATTTCAGAACTTTTTCATAATCGGTATAATATCTAAACCACTGAATTAATTTCAGTTTTGCTTGGATCCTGTTTTGAGTTTCGAAATTGCTTTGATTATTTTTTAAATTTCCACTGCGTTTTTGTGCCGAAAACCCAACATTGATGTCTTGGGATGCTCCGAGGAGCAAAAGGTTCCCTTTGCCACCTTTATGTTGTGTGAAGAGGCGATTCTTTGGGGAATCAGAAACGCGTCCTAACTTTGGCGACTCAAGATGTCTTGGGAGAAGTTCCAAGAGTTGTTCAACGACAAGTACTTTCCCGAAAGTATTCGTCACATAAAGGAGGTGGAGTTTTCAAGTTGGAGCAAAACAATATGACTGTGTCGCAATACGAGACTAAATTTACGGAGTTATCCCAGTTTGCATTCCATTTGGTCGATAATGAGGAGCGAATGACGCAAATATTTCTAAGAGGTTTGAAACCCGATATATGTCAATATCTCATTTCTCATAAACTTTGTTTATATTCAGATGTTGTGAATAGGGCTCAATTATTGGAGCACGATAATGAGTCAGCGCAACCAAAAGGCAATGACCAACAACACGATAATAATCATACCGGTGGCAACAGCCATCGGAATAATGATAACCATCGTGGGAAAAATTATCATGCCAAGAATGGTAACCACTTCAGTGGTAATCATGGCCAAGATAATAGGAGTGGAAATTTCAAGAAGAGACGGTTCAACGATGATGGAAAGACAGTTGTACCAACACTCGTTTTAAAGGAAAGAGAGCGACCACCAATTGTATGCTTCAAATGCAGAGGGGAGGGACATATCAGTCCAAACTACGTGATGCAGTCCAAAGCATGTTACAATTGTGGAAAGAAAGGTCACTGGCTTCATTTTGTCGCGTGCACCAAAGTCAAGTCCAACTGGGACGGTGGCACCAAAGGTGGATACGGACAAAACAAAGTCGGTGGTTTCAGGGAGAGCGTTTTTTGTGACTTCTCAAAAAGCGAGTAACCCGAACGAAGTTAGCACGGGTTAGTTAATTATAAATTCTTGTGAAGTCTATACCTTATTAGATACCGGTTCTACCCATTATTTTATCTCTCTTGCTTGCGCTCAACGTTTAAATTTGACTCCGGAGAAATTAGACTTTGACTTATCAGTTGAAACTCCGTTAGGAGAAACCTTCGTTATCTCCACTGTTTATAAATCTTGTTTGATTCAAATCGACACTTTCACATTACCTGTCGATCTTATCTCTTTGAAAATACTTGCCTTTGATGTAATTTTAGGAATCGATTTGTTAACTACTCATCATGTTTTTCATAAGGTTGTTAGCTTTCATATTCTTAACCAACCTATTATGCGAATTCAAGCAACAAAATCACTAAAGTCAATCATTGTCATATCAAGCCATAAGTAAAGAACCCCGAGCCCTTCGCTGATGACTTCCAAGTCTTGGAATACACCGAAGCTAGAATATCCATAGGGGACGTCGTGAATAATGGTGGCAAGTTGATAGATATCAATGTGACGTGTTATCCAAGTCTTGGATGAGGGTCACAGTTTTGAATGATATTTCTATTGTTAATAAATTTCCTGACGTATTCCTGAAGACTTCTTAGCATACCCCAGAGCATGAAATCGAATTTTGTATTGACCCCAGTATAAAACCCTCAAATATTTCTTTACCTAAAACGATCGTATAATGTGCCAAAGACGTTGGCTCGAGCTGTTGAAGATTACGATCATACCATTCAATATCATCGTGGAAGAGCGAACGTGGTAGCTAAAGTGTTGAGTAGAAGATCGTATGCGTTTACGAGTGTGATATTGTTAACACAAAAACCCATTTCATATAACTTACAAATGATGAAGATAGAGTTAAAGACTCTAAGGACCCACGTGGTGATATCAAATATAAGAGTAAAATCGACTTTAATCGATAAAGTTAAAGTCGTGCAAGCTACATACTCAAAGCTAATGAATGTGAAGAAGAAGGTTCAAGAGGGCGTTATTCTAGAAGCAAGAATCAATGAAGAGAGGAAATCTCAACCCTCGATTTTATTGGCCCATTTGAAATCCTTGATCAAGTAGGAAGCGTGGCTATAGACTGCGTTTTACCGCCAATATACCGGCGTGTTCATAACATTTTTTTTCACGTATCGATGTTACGTAAATATGTGGATGACCCGAACCACGTTATTAAATTAGAACTAGACGAGATAGCAAAAGATTTAACGTATGAGGAGCTACGTGTTAAAATCTTGGATAAGAAGGATCGTATTCAACACTCAAAGGGTATACCTCAAGAGTTTGAATCTGAAATGAAGTCAAGGTATCCTCATCTCTTCGGCATACCAAGTACGTATGTAAATTTCGAGGGCAAAATTTTATAAGGAGGGGAGATTGTGATACCACAAATTTTATGAATAAAGATTTAAATTTCTCGAAATATTTTTTTTAAATATTATGGTGTGGATTTTATATAATGTTATAGTTGTGGATAATATTTATAAATTTTGCAAAGTATGCAAGTTGTTATAAAATATTCGTTTGGTGGGGAATATTCTTTTTGTGGGGAATATCCGCATTTGACGACACAATCATTAGTGGACCCCTACAATGAAGTATTATCGTAGTTAGAAAATGATGAAATTATCTTTTTATAAAAATAACGGCGAAAGTGTTACCGTTAAAACTGTTGAACTACCCTAGTAGTAAAAAATACAATGGATACTGGCGTGGTTGCATAGTAGCTTACGGTATTGATTATTGATGCTTTACGTAAGAAGTCACTCGGTTATACTCAATTATTGCTTTCTGATTTTCTTTGCATCATATCTCTCATTATTGATTCAATTATTGTCACATTATCATCTGTATAATATGTTATATTATTAAATCAATAATTGAGACGATAAAGTTATTCATATTATTATTTGCAATATTAACAATGTCTAGAAGTTCTATCAAAGAGAGGTTTGGTCACCTAATTGCGTGCCAATAAGGAGAAATCCTTATCGGAAAGCTCCCTCTTTCCTGGGAACGACCTGGTTGTTAAATATTGTAAATTATAATATTAATGATGAATAAGTTTGTGCTGATTAAAGATGAAATTGATAGTTCCATTGTGTTGGAATTATTAGTGTTAGTGGAAATCGACATTTATTTCGATAATAATTGATGTCTGGAGGTTATATTGACCAATCGAGTAATTCGCCAGATAAATGAGCAATTAATTGCTATTAATTCACATGCTTATAACTATGTGTTCACATGTGTGTACTATTGATTCACATGATTTACTATTAGGGGAATTGGTGCAAGATTGATAATATTTGCATGACTAAATTAAAAATGGATGTATAGTTGAAGGTACTATACTGTAATTAGTTTATTCACATGATTATACTATTGAGTCACATGAATGAACTATTAATTCACATGATTTACTATTAGGGGAGGTGGTGCAAGTTTGATAATACTTGTAGGACTAAATTAAAAATGAAGAAAAAGAGGAAGGTATTATACTGTAATATTTTGAGCCCCAAAACGTGTAATTATCGAAACTATATTTTCCTATAAATAGAAGCTCATTCTTCCTTCATTTCTCACCAATTCACTAAAGCTATAGAGCAATTATTATAGAGAAAATTATAGAGAGAAAGAAGAAGAGAAGTCTGCTACCTCACTATTCCAGTATCCAGCCTTCTTCTAAGGTAAGGGGTATTATTCTTTCATATTCGTGAAGAGATTTATCTTCTTTCAATACTCGTAAGGGTTGTTATTCCATTCTTTATTATTTTGTTGGAATAACCTGTCTATGCGAAGTACCGCATACATTGTGAAATTTTTCTATTATTCCATTCTTTATTATTCTGCTGGAATAACCTGTCTGTGCGGTCTATCGCATGCCTGGTGAATTCTGGTTTTATTCCATTCTTTTTTATTACATTTGGAATATTACATGCATCAGGATTATGCATGACTTCGGTTCCGTTCTTTATTATTACATTGGAATATCCATGCATTGGGATTATGCATGACTGGTTCCATTCTTTATTATTCATTTTGAATAATATGTCTATGTGGATTACCGCATGCATGGTGAATGATCCTTCGTATTCATTATTTATTAAATTGTGGAAATGATCTGTCTCGTGTGGATTCTGCATGGCGGGTGAAAATCCATTTGCAGTTTCGTATATTCTATTATACTTGTATGAGATGTCATTTCTTTTGTACTCGTCATGAAATATCATTTTCTTTGGTATTTTTTTCTTTTACGAGTTACTATTCATGGGTTACTATTCACCTGGTTACTATTCACTCTAGTATTATTCACTCAGGTATTCGGGGCACTTTTCGTGTCGGAGTACTATTCACGAGTTACTATTCACATGTTACTATCCACCCGGTTATTTTTCACCCGAATATTATTCACTCGGGTATTTGGGGTACTTTTCATGTCGGGGTACTATTCCCGAAGTACTATTCACAGGGTACTATTTACCCGAAAAATAAATTTCTTTTCTGTCCAAATTATTTTTGGTACATGAATATTATTCTTGAATTTTACTCCACAAAGCAGTATCATGTTGACAATTTGAACGTTATTGAATTCTGGATAAATTAAATTATAAATCATGACCTTGAACTTGTTTTATTGAATTGTTATGTCATGGTTAATATCCTCAAGCTTATATTGTGATGAAAGTCATCTTTGGCTTACGTGAATAGATGGACTTGGTATGATTATGACCAGGGATTATTCGGTATAATCATGACCATTGATGATTACATGAATATCCTTAGCCGTGGTGCAGGGATGATTTGATTTTATTTATTAAGTTGAGTCTCAGCGATAAAGTTGATGAAAAACTTTTTAAATCATATAAGATAGTAGATTTTATGCTCTACTTGACTCTTCTAATGGATTGCTTATTCTGCTGCAGTTGTTAATCTAAAACTTGTTGTCTATTGTATTCTATCAGTTGTTATACTGTTGAAGGCTAAGGATAATTTATTATGCATTATCTTAGTCATAATATTTCTTATTGGGCTAGTTGAGCTCACCCTTTCTTTCACTGTTCTCTTCAGGGAATGAGAATATAGCTGGGACGAGTCGGGGAATGGAGTGATGGTCCAAGATAAATTGCTTTAGTAGTCCTCACTATTCTACGGAATATTGTGATAATAATTGTAATGAGGACACCATTGAGTGTGGATATTGTCTAGATGACAATATTCTTGTTTAAACTCTCAGCTATGTTTTGTCGTATTTTACACGACTGTTGTATAATTAAGTTGTATTTAAATTTATGTACCATGTATTTGGCAACTCAAGATGGATGATGTATACCTATTTTGGGGGCGTCACACCCGAGAATTTCGGATTTTGAATGAAATAAATTTTTATTTAATTATATATGTGGATTAAATGAATTTAATTGATAAATTATGTGAGTAAGATGTTTGAAGGTCGTTCTATGACCTAGAATGTACGGATGTGGTTAGTATTCTGGTTTTGTGCTAGGATTAATTGTTTTGAATTGTAAAGACGAAAACGAATGTTTTTCGAGAATTTTTTCGTAAAAACACTATTCATCTGATTTCGTTCTAAGCTTAGGTGTGAAATTCCGAGGAATGCGTAATGATAGAATATGAAGATATTATGGAATATCCAATAATATTTCCGTTATGGTAAACGAAGTTTTCGCCTGCGGACTTAAAACCTAAGGGTTTGTGAAAGAGATTTCCGAAAGGGAAATGTAATGCGTATATTCATTTCGGTTATTATGCGTATGAGATACGAGTATTATACTAGTTAGAATACGAGTATGATATTAAGAATGGTACGACGTATAATACGAATATCGTATGAGTATTGGATGAAGAGAATACGAAAGTATACACGTAGAATACGAATAGTTTTAATGGATTATGAGTTAAGGATTTTGGTATAATCCAATTGGACTTGGACTAATAGTAAGCCCAATGAATTATGTAAGCAAGCCCAAGTCAAGGCCCAATATTAATTAAAGACAAGCCCAATCCAAGAAGTTAAACCACAGGTCGAACCGGCGGGTCACGGGATGGGTAAAACCCATGGGATGATCCATGAAGGAGGTGGTCGGCCACTTGATGGACAAGTAAAGTGAACTACTTGATCAACAAGTATTTTGCTTGGGGATAAAGTAGTAAATAGTAAGGAGGTGGCTTTTTGTCCATTTTCCCCTCCAATTGGTTTTCTATAAATACAAAGCTAGGGTTGGTTATTTCTTGTTTTACAAAGATTGTCCAACTATATTGAGAGAGAGAAAGAGCTAGAAACATTAAATCACTCTACTTCCAATCAAACCATAAGACGTTTTCTAAAGAACGTGAAGAACGACAAAGGTAAATTCTCATAAACCGTAGTCTTCATCTTTTTCGATTTCTTTCTCATAGAAGAATCATAGATTGGTGGAGCATGTTTATTGAGGAGATATAAGGATGTCTATTAATGATCAAATCATTGATATGTTATGATCGAATGAAAATCGTAAGTATTTACGTAAGTTAAAAAAATCGTAGAAAGTCTTGAACATGAACTTAGTTATGAATGAACGATTGGAAAACCGTCATAGCTAGGGTATGTGCATATTGTTTGGTTAGGATGTATATGATGAATCAATTGAGTGTTCCATTTGATTTGGCTTATAGAACACGAGTAATGAAATTATGATTAATTTTGCGAAAATAGACGTTTAACGTCAAAAACGTAGAAATCTCGGATTAAGGGTAAAGAGTTGACGTGTGACTTGAAAACATTGGTTTCCAATGTCAACACATGATATAAGTTATTAAAGAATCGTGGGCGTAAGAATCGTCAAATTCCGACTTATAACGAATAAAACGAGTATTGAACGGTCGAAAACGTTAAACGAACGGTCAAAAATGAACTCAAAGGTGAATTCTGAGTTAACGGATTCGAAAGTGTAAAATTCTTATATGAACACGTAAAGGAAGTAATTTATGAGTTGTGGGCTTTCGAATGAGTCAATTGAGATATAAAACGAACAAATTAGGAAGCCGGGAGTTTCGTTAGAAAAGCAAACTATTTTAGCCAACTGGTGCACAGGAGTGGCGTCGCAGCGCCAAAACCAAAGACAAAAGGTCCATGGCCATGGCTGATCCTACGAAGTCCTCGTTAATCAAGGCCAAGACAAGACCGAAGTTTGTATTAGGGATGCCGCGATGCAACGCCAGCAATGTAAAAATGTTGACCAATTTAGGGTTTTGTTCCATTTGAATGTAGACCTAAAGTAAGACATTGAAGATACTTAATGTACATAATAAGACGGAACTTTAATCACTTATAAAGTGATAACGTTAGAAGATTTAGTATGGTTTAATAGAAATTAAACGAAGAACGCGTGAATGTAATAAGTAAACCGAGAATGATGTTCAACGTTAGTAGTTCACCAATAATGATCGAATGTCGGTTAATAACATAAGAATGTTAACGAACCATAACGAAGTATAGAAAGTCGAACTGACTTTATTAACGAAATAAACTCAAGTAAGACATAGAAGCGAAAGAAGTTGGTTAGGACAAAAAAGTTACTTGTTTTGTAACTAATTACAGTGTGTTTTGTGAATATATCATGTAGATCTTGTAAAGGCTGAGAATTGATTGAATTATATATTCGAAGACGCTTAAAGGCAAGTCTTTATTAACTCTTGTCTGACCTCCAAGTTAACCAAGTTTTCTGTGATTCATGTTATGAGATGCATGAATAGTTTTAAAGAAAGAGTCGATGCCTATTTTACCTCGGCTAGACAAGTATTGAAGAATTGATTGATTTGTTTACAAGTCTTTCGATATAGAACTGTTAACTCTATCCTATGCCAAGTATTTGGTACGGATGTAAAGGTAAGTTTTCTATATACAAACAAAAGTATTTTCGTCGATTATTCGATGGGCACGCGAGGTTGCCAAATGTTAAACGTAAATACGTTTAACGGAAGAGTGTTGATCAATATAGAGTACAATAGGCTGATCACCTAGAAGTGCTCGTAAGTAAAGACGAATGGATGGCTTTAGTGCCGAATGTCCTTTTCAAATATGAAAATGAAAAGGTTATGTTCATGGTCTTTTGACCGGTTCAGAATTCCTAAGTTATTATATATACTTTGGAATTGTTGTTTTGAAATGAGAAGTACTATTTAATGTTTCTTAGTTCTTTATAGTTAATTTTTCAGTTATGGAAGAGAAGCATGTAATTTCTAATGTGATATTCATATGATTCCTTGTTAAGACTTGTTGAGCTAGTTACGCTCATTCTTGCTTGAACCATATGTTTTCAACTAAAGCCGAATGAACTGAGAGTTCTAAGAGAGATAAAGGCAAGGCTAAGATGGAAAATTAATCGTCCTGTAATAGATTAGTGTATTTGTATGTAATATACTTATGAAGAACAAAGAATGTATTCGGTTATGATCCTGGGAAAGGATTTATTATGAATGTAATAAGAATATAGTAAATACAATCATTTTGTTGTTATCTCAATGGAATGAATGTATGAATTATAGTATCGTGGAGCACCATCTGTCGATTTGGAAGATACCCGGATTTGGGGGCGTCACACATTACATTTCATTGCATTGCATTATATAGCATGTTAGTTTGTTTTGTGCTTGAGGACTAGCACGCTTTAAGTTTGGGGGATTTTGATAAGTGAGTTTTATACCAGCGAATTGGTGCCTAATCCAAGCTTAATCGGTGTTAATTCCTCGCATTTAACTCTTATTTTACTTGTTTATTGTTATTTAATGTGTAGGTGTGGTGGTGTGGCATTTGAGCATAAAAGGAGTGAAATTGTGGTAACAATATGGCAAGCAAAGAAAGAAACTGACCAACTAGGAGAACCCACCCACCCTCCCTTCCCCCCCCCCCCCGAGGTGGGCATTATTAAGCTTTACACCCCCGCAAGGGCGGGGGGGTCCAACATTCAAGAGACAGGAGCCTAGCCCATCGGGGGGGCCATTTACAAGCATATACCCCCACCGGGGTGGGGGGTCCCGATACTCAGCAGTCCATTGTTGAGTCAAACACTACTAGGACTTGATGCTTTGGTACTTGGATTGCGTTGGGACTCTAGATGGCATGGAAGTGAACTGAGATTACGTGTGTAGATATATATTAACAACAAACAACAAGATCATAATGATGCAAGGCAATTAACAGAGATTAAGGACAAATTTTCATATTGAGCATTGGAGTGGAGATTTTGAAGGAACTTTCGTATCAATTACGAATTAAGGCTAAAGTGAAGGGTGTTCTACATTATTCTTCTGCTTTAGTTTTATATTTGTAATTGAAAGGATGATATCTTTAATTTATTCAGTTATTATTTCATTTATGATGAACTAATTACTTTTTAGGCTTATGACGGATCTTTAAGTGAAACGATGATTATGTAACTTTGATTTTCAGTTTAATAAGCTATTATCAAGTTTATCTATATTAATTTGAGATTGAATTTATGAATTTCCTGATCAACGATTCTTTGTGGACTTGTATGAATTCGAGAGATGAAATACGAGTCTAGACTTAGTTAATATAGCATGTGTTCTTGAATTTTGTGAATGAACAGAATCTTGACGAATGTTAGGGTAGAGATATGCTTGACATTACATGTAATCGGATAAAGGACTTGAACTTAAACCTTCTTTAATTATAATTCACATAGAGATATAGTGAGTTAGTTGATTAAGGTGTTTAACTTGATTCTATCTAATTTGAGGATTTGAGTTAATACGGTATTAGTACATCAAGAGGTGGCTAATTCTACATGCGTGTTCTTGATTAATAAATTGGGATAGTGAATTAAACTAGAATGAAGGTGTAATAATCAGAGTGATGCTTAGAGTGAAGTCGAAAGCCTAATTCTCCATTATTTGTTTGAAAATTCAGTTTTTAGCGTTTGTGATTGTTTGGTGATTTTGATATTTTTAAATACTTTAGTTACAAACTGGAAATTGTTTAGTTTAATAAAATTAGCATTAATAGGAAATTGGTAATTGTGAGGGTTAATTTCTTATTATAGTCTCTAAGGGAACGATGCGCTATTTACTATTATATTACTTGTTGACCACGTATACTTGTGTGTTGTGCATAATTAGATTTTACCCAACACTGTTCTTGAGCAAAACCCAGATCTTCATGTCAGGGTTCAAGATAGGTAGTTTGACCATTAATAAATCCTTGGTTATCAAGTTTCTTGATTTACTAATGAGTTATAATTGTAGTACTCATATAATATTACAATATCCAACAAGGTTCCTAGCTAAATAACTTAACAACAGAGAGATTCAAGCCCCCAAAGATCATGTCAGGCATGTTCTTCATTTTCTGGGTTACCCAGAAATGAAGAATAGCCAAGGTACCTACTTTGCAGCTTTAAATCATAGCTTTCTGGACTCGGTTTGTGTGATCTAGTGGTTCAGACATGTAGTAGAGATGTCAGGGTACAATTCTATATCATCATATCATAACAACATCATCACATAAGATAGATAACGGCAAGTCAAACCTTGTAAGAAATTTTGTTTATGAAGATCTGGGTTTTCCAGAAAACCTTCATAAGGCAGTCGGTCAACTCAAGTTTGACCTTGATTATCTTGGATCATGTATATGATTTGGGTATTCTAATGACTTGTATGTGTAGTTCACATACCACTCTACAACATAACAACAACAACTTAGCCAAACTATCTAACACATGCAAGATCAGAAGCTTAGAAAATCTTGTTAGACCATTTTTGGGTTTCTGGGCTGCCCAGAAACCAGTTGGTCATGGTCGATCAATGACCTTTTACTGCTTATAACTTGCAATCTAGATATGTTCCGACCCTGTTTCCAGTTTCAAATCATAGTCTACATGGCATACTACACATATATAACATCAAACACCAAAAATATTTAACACAGAAGAATCTACAAGCCCTGACATTTGCTTGTCAGACCACATTCTCAACTTTCCGGATTTTAGAAATCATTAAATTCGTGCATCTAGATATTATGGATCTATGTTATTACAACCCAGATCACTCAATAACATCTTATTACACAACTTTAAACATCTAAACACAAAGATTAACATGAATCATAAGGATTTCTATGTTTAGGGTTTTTATACCTCTTTTAAAGCTTTATCTAGATTCTGACTTTGGTGATCTGATCTTGAGAGGCTAAATCTTGAACATGGCTTATCTTTTCTCTCTCTCTCTCTCTCACTCTAAATTTTGGATTTTTAGAAAGAGAATGAGGTTGGCAAAAATGAAAAAATAAAGTGATCTTTATCTCATTTTCATCCTATATATTTTGATCCATTGAACTTGTATGGCATAAATGATTAATGTTGGCTGATATAATGTGATATAAGTCACATGCTAGAGCTAGGGTAGTTTACCAACTACAACTAGGGCAAATATTATAAGTTATTTCTAATAATGCAGCAAAGGTCAACTTAGTCATTTTGCTATCCATTTTAATGGCACTTTTGACATTTGGCTAACCCTTAGGGTTTAACCCATAAGGTTAAAACCTAAGGTTCTAAAAAATAAATTTTCTAGGATTTCCAATTTAGGTTTTCAAATTAAAAAATTAATATTTCTAAATTATAATTAGGATTCTCTAATTATACTAAGATTTCCTAATCATAATTCAAGCTTGCTAATTAGGATTAATATTTCCTAATTAAAATTTTAAATAATACTTGGGGTTTTTCCCAAAATGGGCATTAGGGTTTATAATCCAAGAATTAGGGTTTCTAAATTATAATTATGATTTCCTAATTAGATTAGGGTTTCCTAATTACTTAGACATGAACATTAGGATAAGGTTTCCTAATTTAGCAATTAGGGTTCCTAATTAGCAATTAGGGTTTTAAATTAAAAATTAGGGTTTCTAATAATTAGGGTTTTAAACTTTAAAATTAGGGTTTTCTAATTAATTTATTAGAGTTTCCCTAATTAAGTCTATAATCATAAATACGTACCTTTAAATTCCCAATTTAGGGTTTTCTAATTCTGAATTAGGGTTTCGGATTCTCGAAACTGAAATTAGGGTTTCCAGAACCGGTATTAGGGTTTCTTATCTGTCATTAGGGTTTTATAACTTAACGCTGACGTTCTTAATATAATACTAGGATTTGCCACAGATATAGGTTATCTGGTCAACCCTTGACCCTTAACCACATATTGTACACATATACAACCATATACACAAAACTTATACACTTATACCCACAATCCTGAATAATTCACCATAAAAATTTTAAATTCACTTAATTCCTTCCCGAAAATCTCAAATTCATTCACTTATTTTATGTTTAGGTTTATTATTCAACCTTTCATCCATCATTTAAGATTTAAATAATTATCTAAATTCTCGGATCGTCACAGAGCCAGGATTTTACATTCGGAGCGTTTATTATTATTATTATTATTATTATTATTATTATTATTATTATTATTATTATTATTATTATTATTATTATTATTATTATTATTATTATTATTATTATTATTATATATATGAACTGTTGTCGAACTCTAATCGATGAGCCTGGATTTTACATCCGGAGCGTTTATTTGGTTTTATATATATATATATGAACCATTGTCGAACTCTGTTCGATGAGCACGATTTTACATCGAGGCGTGTAATGCTTTTATATATATATATATATATATATATATATATATATATATATATATATATATATATATATATATATATATATATATATATATATAGCGACTAATCGTCAAAATGATAAACCGAGCCGGGATCGATATATATCATGTATGCTTTCTGCTTCTATCTATCTATCTATCTATATATATATATATATATATATATATATTTACATTTCTTCCAGGCCTGGAGTATACTTAGTGGCCTTAATTTTATAGCTTTCTTTACATTTCGTCTCGCCTGGAGTTTACTTCGTGGCGGTTGATCGTTTTACTGCTTTCTTTACATTTCGTCCTCCTAGAGTTTACTTCGTGACAGTTGATCGCCTTTACGGCTTTATTTACATTTCTGATCCCCCATGGAGGTGCTTCGTGGTTGTTGATCATGTCTCTATATATATATTTACCGCTTTTATATATTTACATTTTCGATCCCCCATGGAGGTGCTTCGTGGTGGTTGATCCTGTCTGTATATATATATTTACAGCTTTTATATATATAACTGTTTACAACTTTCATATAAATTGCTAAATCATGTGAGCCTAGGAATCATGTGATCACATATTCATCTCTTCAATCTAGATTCTTGTTCCGTGATGGACATTTTCAAATTTATCATGGCGGCTTGTATATTATTAAAGATCATGCTATGTATATTATTTTCTCGAGGATGCTTCGCATCTCGAAAATAAAAGCAATCCAGCCGAACACATAATAAATTGGAAGTATCAAATGCCTCAATTACTATTGACTATAAGGATTTGAAAAACTTCTTTTTACAAAACATCACTGCTATATCTTGTTTAAAACTGAATTTTTACACAAATTCAAACCCTTTGTATATAGGTGCAAACGAGGCATAACACTACTTCTAAATAATTGCACATTGATCCACACACACACACATTCATATAACAATTTAATTGAAAAGTGGCGGTCACCGTGGCAACACGAATATCGGGGGGTGCCTAACACCTTCCCTCTACATAACCAAGTCCCCGGACCCTAACGAATCTAGGTTTCACAAACTCGTTAAGCAGTGTCACATCACTAGGTCAATGTTCAAACCTTTTCTCGTTTGTGTTTGTACAACCATTTAAAAAACCAACCAGCGACTCTTATAGTCAAATTGTCGACATATAAATGTCAAACCTTTTCACAACTTGTTTTTTCAAACAAATCTCACCTAACATGAGAACACCAAAAGACAAGAACAGAAAAGGGAGAAATAAAATCCCGACGTCGACATATATATATATATATATATATTAGTTAATATTATACAGATTTAGTTTTTTATCGTTCATTTTTGTATAAATAGTCAATATTTAAAGTATGTTGACTAGATCTATCCTAGATCTGGCCTTATCTAGCATTTAACCGGTCCAAAAGCTTCATAGCTTGACCCATTGAGCTAGATAGGCTAAGATCTAGTTTATTTTCTAGTTTTGTAAATATTTTTGCATAGATCTAATTTTTTTACTGTTTGTTGTGGTGTAAATAGTCAATATTTAAAATATATTGACTAGATCTATCCTAGATCTAGCTTGTAACTGGTTCAAAAGTTGTAAAACATGAACCGTTAAGCTAGAATGGCTAGGATCTGGGTAGATCTAGTTTACTTTCTAGTTTGTAAATATTTGGCAACTACGTGACCCTAGATCTATATCTAGAGGAAACGAGAAGCTTGTTTACTCGCGTATAAGGATTTAGCCGATAAATCACTTGTTTATGTGAAGTGTGTAAGTTATATGCATTTTGTTTCAATATCTATTTCATGCAAGCTTTTAAATGATATTATGTGAGCCTAGGAACCACAGGATCTACGATTCAATCAATGGGTCTAGATCCGGTTCCCATGATGGACTTGTTTAAATTTGTACTGCCAGCTTGCAATCCATTGTACATGTAACTACGGGGCCTTAAAACGATTATCCGGATTTAAGGCCTCAAAATAGTGAAAAATGTGGTTTGTGGTGCTCGGGCATACTTTGATGGCTTTTATGCCCATAAGGAGTCCAAAACTTGTAGATTGTCATAGGTGCTTTGCATCTTAAATAAAATCGACTCAAGCCGAATACGGAATAAAATGGAAGTATCAAATGTCTCAATTCTTATGCAAGCGAAAGGGTTTAAAAATAGTTTTTCAAACCAACATTTTCATATACTGTAAAAATGAACTTTTCAGTAAGTCGAACCCCTTCGTATATAGGTCCAAAAAGGCAGAGCACTACTTTCAAATAAAGCATTGCGAGCACATTTATCTATAACACACACACACACACACACTCTTCACATGCTAAGGGAATGAAAAAGTAGCGGTAACCGTGTTTCACGAAAGTCGGGAGATGCCTAACACCTTCCCTTCGCTTAAGAAAGCCCCCGAACTACATGAATCTCGGGTTTCAGACCAATTAAATCGAGTCACATATTGGGTTATATTGCGAAAATCTTTCAAAATCCGGTTAAGTTGGTGCAACCATTTAAACTCATACCAACTGGCGGCTCTGTCTAATTCAACTCAATCATTAAATTCAAACTTTTCAAATTGTTGACATTGTATGTCGGTCTTTCCCAAAATCTCACCCTTTAAGAAAGATAATTTAAATCACATAGCGAACATATAAAGGGTAGAGAACACAATAGGAAATCTTCAAGACGTCGACATCCTTAAAGTGGCGTTTTTGACGTTTTCGTTCCATCTACCCGATTTGACCCCAACCCGACCTATTTTGACGAAATTTAGACCCAATTTGACTAAACCCAAGTTTCTAATATTTAAAATAAAATATTATTTTTACAATAATAGTTATGTTTAATATTTTAAAATAAATTATTATTTTTAAAATAATAATTATTTTAACTATTTTTAAAATAAAATAATTATTTTAAAAATAATTATTTTTAATATTTTAAAATACAATATTATTTTTAAAAAAAATTAAATAACAATTCTATTTAATATTTTAAAATAAATTATTTTTAAAATAATTTTATTTTTAATATTTGTAAAAGAAATATTATTTTTAAAATAATTATAAAATAAAATTAAATTTAATATTTTAAAATAAAATATTTTAAAAAATAATAATTATTTTTAATATTTTAAAACAAAATATTATATTAGAAATAATAATTATTTTAAAAAGTTATAAATATAATTATTATTATAAGGAAAATATATTGCAAACTTTTATTTTTCAAACATGAGTAAAATTTCATAAAATATAGATTCAAAAAATTTCTTAAGAAAATAAAACTTCATTTTAAAAAACTTTTTTCATTTTTATGTAAAACTTTATTTTTTTAAAAATTTAATATCTTTACCATTATTATATGTATTCTTAATATTAGAATTTATAAAAACAAAAGATAAAAATAGAAATTAAAATACAAAAAACGATATAGATAAATAAAAAATTGAATCAATTTTTTAAAAAAGGAAATATATAAAAAAAATTGTTATTTTCAGTAAAATATTTTAGAACATTTTTCATTTTAAATAACATGAGTACAATTTTATAAAATATATATTTAAAAAAGTAAACAAAAAATAAAAATTTATTTTAAATTTTTTTAAAGATGTATAAATTTTCATAAAATAATTAAGATTTAAAAAAAATAATTTTATGAACCTATATTTTATGAAACTTTACTCATTTTGAAAAAAAAAAAGTTTCCAATATTTTCTCCTTCAAATAATATTCTTTGCAAAAAAAATTAAAAATATTTTATTTTAAATATAAATAATAACTATTATTTTAAAAAGAATATTTTATTTTATAATATTTAAATAATTATTATTTTCAATTTATTTAAAAAATATCTTATTTTAAAATATTAAATTTAATTTTTTAAAATATTCTTTCTTCTAAAATATTAAAAATAATAATCATTTTAAAAAATATTTATTTTAAAATATTAAATATAATTATTATTTTAAAATGATATTTTATTTTAAAATATTTAAAATAACTATTTTAAAATAATTATTTTATTTTAAAATATAAAAAATAATTATTACTTTAAAATTAATAATTTATTTTAAAATATTAAATATAATTATTATTTAAACGTATTTGAAAAATAATATTTTATATTAGAATATTAAAAAATATATATTTTATTTTAACATATTAAAAATTGAGGTTGGATCGGATTGGGGTCGAATTGAGTAGAAAGTACGAAAATGCTAAAAATACTACTTTAAATGATTGTAGACACTCGAAATTTTCTCAGACACTTGTCACTCGACATTGCGGGATAGGATGATTAATTCTTTTAAGAGGGAACCCTGAAAGGCAATCCATATCCATACCGGATACTACCGAAAGTTCAGCGTCAACCCTAGAGCACACACTGGGAGTTACAATTCCAACCTCGGAGATAACCCCGGGGCGTGCAGATCCAATACCGCAACACACACCGGAGGTCAAGCAACCTTGACAATCTACCCATAGAATGCTCCGTTGATTCACACATCAGCGAAGGTCAAGCAACCTTGACAGTATATCCCACAGTATTTTTCAACCCTTGATTCACTTGTCGGTGAAGTACACGTCAGCGAAGGTCAGGCATCTCTAACAGCATTTGCTGTTGGCAGTAAATCCAGTAGAATCTTAACATATTCTGGCGATACCAACTAGGAAAGGTCAATGTCATCAAAGAGGATAGATGATGGAATATGTTATACACATCCTCAAATAGATCAAGCTTTATCCCCACAGATCTCTTACACATAAGAGGTACATCTTCAGGATCAAATCGTTACCAAGAACACAAGAATTTGGTGATAACTCCAACATCAACATCCCAACAGATTCGGATTATGCATCAAATCTGGTCATCGTTGCCAATCCCCAGTTGAAGCAACAGGGAGCCAACAATCATCCCCAACATGTTTGGGCTACAACCCCATACACATGCATCATACATTTGCATCATGTTGCTACATATAGTACCATGTTTGTCTTGTTGCGTTTCAAGTGTCTAGGATTCTTTATCCTACCCATGCATCACCATGCATGAGTATGATAAAGAGGGGCATCTGTAGACACTCAAAATTTTTTGTACACACACAACGACATTGCAGGAGGATAGATTCATCTTTTAAGAGGGAACCCTGAAAGGCAATCCATATCCATACTGGGATACTACTGGAAGTTCAAAGATCAACCCCGAGAGAACACACTAGAGTAACAATTCCAACCTCGGAGATAACCCCAGGCGTGCAAATCCAATCTGGAACACACACCGAGAAGATCGATTAATCTGGAGATAACCCGAGGTATCCATCTCTCCGTCCCAACCATGGAATAGCCACCAACCTTGGTGATCACCCCAAGGAATGCGATTTAATGATAACCGGAAATGCTTGTCTCAAATGCGACCGACTTCAATCTCGGCTACCATAACGAGATATATTGTACCAACCCGGCGATAACACTGGGAGGACAGGCACACCTCAAAGATGACAATGAGGACCTTCAACAAATGCAAGGCGATCAAATCTCAAATAAGCTCTAAGTAATGTCTCATTTATCATTGATCCAAATGATAACACCGGTAAGGGGCAACATCGTCATCTCGCCAACACGATGTCACGCCACGTTGTATCAACATCTCTACACCACGATGTCCCACAAGACTAACCAATCCCGAGTGACTATTGTGCGGGGTAACGGATAAAAGTTAGAGCTTGAAGACCGAAGGGCATCGTCCCATCTTCAATGACTTCGTACAAACTCTAATCCCATACCATTGTACAACTCTCAACAACGGAGGTCCGAAATAGGTCTTGTATACCTCAATCGGATGCCCAGATTGCACTTCTGAAAATTCGAGTAGACATTATAGTGCACGTACTACGAGACAACCCGACCCGAAAAACCCGGGCCCACCCGGGTTGCCTCTGGTACACCTATGGCTCTGCCGCAGGTACACCTGCGGCTCACCCTCTATAAATAGAGGGCTTGGGGTGGCCATTTTGCAAGAGAAAACGGCGAGGAAGCCCTGCCCAATTTGCTCTGCACTCACCTCATGCAGTGTACTTTCTCATTTTAAACACCTTTGAGCTCATATATAGCCTCTTTTGTACCTACAAAAGCCAGTGTTTACCCACTTTAAAGATATAGAAGTCTTCTTTAGCAGTTAACTGTAAGCCTTCTCACACACTTTAGAGTCTTTCTCTTCATCTCTGCACACACCCTTCTTCACGCTGAGAGTCGTGGTCATGCGCATTGCTTCGGACTTTGGTCCATGGTTTTGTTTTCACTTGTATATATATATATATATATATATTGACTAACATTATCGAAGTTATGCCTCGATTGAGCCGAAATCTAGGCTCAATCGAGGCATAACTCGATAATGTTAGTCAATATATATATATATATATATATATATAATCGTGTCGAACTTTGTTCGATGAGCCTGAACTTGATGCCCGAGCATTTATTGCTTTAATATATATATATATATATATATATATATATATATATATATATATTAACGTGTGTGGACTGCTCGATGACTGCATTCGATGAGCTTACTTTATTTTATATATATATATATATATATATATATATATATATATATATATATATATATATATATATATATATGAACAGTTGTCGAACTCATTCGATGAGCTCGATTTTACATCCTGTGTGTTTACTCTACTTTTATATATATACACTTATATATATGAATCAACTGTCGAACTACATTTGAGCTCGGATTTCACATCCAGATTTCACATCTTATATATATATATATATATATATATATATATATATATATATATATATATATAAATCGTTGTCGAACTCGCTCGATGAGCTCGATTTTACATCATATATATATATATATATATATATATATATATATATATATATTATCCTCGCCTGAGTTTCCTTCGTGGCGCTTGATACGCTTTTATGACTTTATTTACATTTGCGTCCCTTTGGAGTTTCCTTCATTGCGGTTGGCCGTATTCTGACTTTATTTATGTTTTGTCCTCTTTGGAGTTTCCTCTGTGGCGGTTGATAGCTTTTACAGCTTTATTTACATTTCTGATCCCCCATGGAGGTACTTCGTGGTTGGTGATCCTGTCTGTATATATATATTTACAGTTTTTATATATATACCTGCTTACTGCTTTCATACAAATTGCGGTATCATGTGCGCCTAGGAATCATGTGATCACAGATTCAAATTTAATCGGATCTAGATTCGGTTCCGTGATGGACATTTTCAATTTATAGCGCTTTGTAAATTATTCTCGCTAAGTCTCGAATTTCCTCAGATGGTTTCCATACCCATGAGGAAGTAGACATTATTTTGTACATTATTTTCGTACGGATGCTTCGCATCTGTAAAATAAAATCAATCAATTCGAACACTTAATAAAATGGGAGTGTAAAAGGTCTCAATTACTATTGAGCATCAGGGTTAAAAACCTCTTTTATAAAACATCACTGCCATATCTTGCTTAAAATTGAATTTTTATATAAATTCAAACCCTGTGTATATAGGTGCGAACGAGGCCTCGCACTACTTCCAAATAATAGCACATTTACCCACACACACACACATTTAGATAATAGTTTCTTGAAAAGAGGCGGTCACCGTGGTAACACGGATGTCGGGGGGTGCCTAACACCTTCCCTCCGCATAACCAAGTCCCCGGACCCTAATGAATCTCGGTTTCATCGACCCGCTTAGCGTTGTCAAATGTCCACCGGGTCAATGTGCAAACCTTTTCTCGGTTGTGTTGGTACAACCATTTAAAAAACCAACTGGCGACTCTTAACAGTCCCATCATCGACATTATACATGTCGGACCTTTTTCACTTGTTTTTTCAAACAAATCTCACCTAAAATGAGAACACCAAAGAACAAGTAACGGAAAGGAACATCTAAAAATCCCGACGTCGACAGGTGGCGACTCTGCTGGGGACTCCAGTAAGAGGACTTAAGCCGCTATTACAATCTTTTCAAAACTATTATCTACTTAGTGCTTCGCACCATAAACTGCTTGTAATATTAGTGCTTCGCACCATATCTACTTGTGATATTAGTGCTTCGCACATGTCATCATTTTCATACGGTGAGACGCGATGTATGTGAATGTATGTTGTGTGGTCCCTCCACCAGGAGGCTATCCCGTCGGTGTTTGATTACTGGACTCGTGAGAAGACTAATTCTCCGAGGCTCAGGAAAGGCACCACCCAAATTCGCTCCAGTTAAAAGACCGGATTAACTTCCCGTCAAGTAGATTGCGATGATTTGGGAACCTTCATGCCAAAAAGCCGGGAGAGTAACCTAAGATAGGTCAGCCTCTGATAAACCCAAAACGGAGGAAAGTCTCTTCATGCTCTCTCATTTCAATTACTTGTAAACACAATTACTTGTAATTACATTCCATATATATCTCCATATAATGAGAAATATGAAGAAATGTGTACACATACATATTTTAAGTAACATGCTACAAACAGCTGACATACGTTTTGCAGGATAAAATTCCTAAAATGGACACATCACATAGCATGTTATTATACACATTCCCTAAAGACTAAACTATGCAAGTCTTTTGCAGGGAACCAATCGGACCTACTACCCGGTCAAAGTCCAAAAAGGCCACAGGCCTACAATCAATCATGTCATCATCCGACCAGACTGAACATAATCCAGTTTCTCGCAAAGAATTCGACGAATTAAGCAAGCAAGTTACATATTTGGCTGTTCTGCTCAAAGAATTACACCAATCTAATTAGGGTCCAAAAATACCCGTACATGCTGAATCCTCCACACAAGGAGGAACCCAGGTCATTACAATACCTGAACTGCAATTGGATACGACCAACAAAACTCATGATGTTACCCATCCCACTGAAAACCCAGACACTGGTGACATCAAAAAGAAAGTCCTTCAAATGGAAGAGACCCTTCATGCTATCAAAGGAATTAGAACACACGGGATTGTTTCATATGCTAATCTTTGCATTTTCCTTGGTGTTCATTATCCAGAAAAGTTTAAACTCCTGACTTTGAAAAAATATGACGGGTTAGGAGATCATTACACACATTCAGAGGTGTTTATTAGAGAACTTGGACCTTATGCAGAGGACGAAAAACTCAGAATGCAATTATTCCAAAAGAGTCTAACTAGAGAAGCCCGTTCGTGGTACACAAGATTAGACAATTCAAAGATCCATAGCTGGGAAGAGTTAGCACATGCTTTCCTCACTCAATACAACTTTCAATCTCAGATGGCTTCTGATCGGTATCAAATTACCAAGATCAAGAAACAGTCTAATGAGTCTTTCAGAGAGTATGCTCAAAGGTGGAGACACCTGGCTGCCCAAGTTAGTCCTTCCATGACAGAATCAGAGATGGTCATGACTTTTATAGACACACAAGAAGCGCCTTTCTATGAAAGAGTTTTAGTCAGCATCGGCAAACCATTTTCTGAAATGGTTAAACATGGGGAGATGGCTGAGATGGGATTGAAGTCAGGGAAAATTCAAGACCTAGCTACCCTTAAAGTTGTTGCTGATCACATCCAGTCCAGAAATTATGGAAACAACCCCCGTAGGGTCCATAAAAAGAAAGAGGAAGATGTTTCCCTGATACTACAGGGTCAAAAAGGCAATCAGAACATGCCTATTCAAAGGAGAAATTACACTCCCTTTCAAGCTTAGTCTGCGAACCCTCCAATACCAAAAGGTGGAGAAGTCAAATGCCCTCGAGTGTTTATACCCTTAGAGGATACCCTCGAGAACATTCTCAATCTTCTGACAACACAGAAGAAAATTACACATCTTCTTCCACCAGCCAGCCCTAATGGACGGGGTTTCAATGCTGCTCGGAAATGTGCTTATCATGCCGGGGCAACTGGACATGATACTCAGGATTGTTGGGCCTTGAAACACAAGATCCAGGATCTGATAGACAATGGAGAAATCGTGGTCACCAAACCATATCAGCATCACGTTCAAGACAACCCTCTTCCTCAACACAAAGAAGAAGAGGTTAACATGATAAATTGGAGTAATGGACAGAATTCTAATTTCAACTGTGAATCCTCCCAGACCCTCAAAGACGATGATGACAAATGGGATTATGCCAAGTTCCAGTTCACAATGGAATGAAAGATAAAAGCTTTAGGTAAACAAATTGAATAATTGGCAGAATTGGTGACTTATCAGCATCAAGTGACTCGTCAATTAATCAGCCAGGAGCATGCCAATCTCCTACCTCTTGTCATGAATGTTCCTTCGTCACTTTCAGAAAATGAAATGCTGGAAGACAAAGTGACAAAGAGAGCAAATGCCAAAGCCCGTCGGGATTTTTCCAACAAATGGGAATGCACCTATCTGGGCCAACCTATGGAGGAAATTCTTCATATGTTAATCAATGAAGGAAGGATTAGTTCCCTTCTACCTCCAATCAACCCCCGTTCAGGGTGGTACAACTCGGATGGAGTATGTTAATATCACTCCCAGTCTCGCGGTCACAGCACAGAAGAATGTTGGGCACTCCGCCACCTTATCCAAAATCTAATTGACAGTGGTGTCCTGCGCTTAGCGGACGACGATACTGTGTTACATGCAAATGAGAATTCAGGTCCTACAAAGTGGAAGAGTGTAGTAGCAGTCATATCCACTGAAACTAATGGGGTTAACAAATCACTCACAATTCCAACAATTCAACTCATTTGACACAGATTGACAGTTTGACCCAACGACTAGACTAGGCAAATTTCTTTATCCGGTATTTGGCCAGAGATTCGGCAGAGGCAGATTCGTTTGATCCTTCCAGCTCAGGCGTTGGCCCCTCAGATGACCCATTTGGTTTTGCCAGCGCAGATCCTCCCTTTTATAGGCCTGACATCCCTGTTGATAGGGATCTAGTGACTCAGGAGGAGTTACATCAGGTGGACAGGATTGAGGATGTGGACATCGAGACCATTGTCTTCTTCTGATGTGTATTCTCGCTATATCTTTTGATAGGCCTCTGTTAGATATTGGGTGGCTGTTCCCCATTCTCACTATATCTTTTGATAGGCCTCTATTAATAGTAGGGCGTTTGTACCCCATTTACATGTATTTGTAGCTGTATAGAGATGATGTATTAGATGATGATATATTTTGGAATGTATGCACCATTTTTTCATTTCATATATCATATTGCCATCCATTATCTGTTATGCATGTATCATGTTATGCATATGTATGTATGTCCGAGATACTTTTAGATTGACCCACTGGATGGTCTTATGACACGGCCGCATACATGATGTCTTCTTCGACGAGCTAGTCAGATAGATCATACCCCACCGTCAGTGGTGGCATTGGGTATGCGCTCGTGGTACGATAGCATGTCACCACCAGATAGGGTGACAGTAGATCTGTTATTGCAACATACTACGACCCTTTTGGCATTTCAGGTTTCTGCAGGATTTATAGATGGGATGCTAGAGCATTGGCTAGCTGATAGGCAGGCATTCCGTTTTGGCACCCATGAGTTGACTCCTACTCTAGAGGAGTATGCCCGTTTGACAATGCTGCCCTTAGACAAACCTTGCGTGCACATGGTTTTGGGAGACATGAGTAGGAGATTCATGACTCTCACAGGATTGAGGCACAAAGTGGTGCAGGATGAGTTGACATCTGGGCACGTGATCTCTCAGCGTTTTCTGTATAATAGATTTGGCGCGGAGGATAGGTACTCACGACATTCTGGGGATTTCACCTGGTCGGAGGATCATTGGCGTTTGGCCAGAGTTGATGTGCTGATACTATGTGTACTGTCATACGTGTACATGCCGCGGTACATGGATGAGATAGATATAGGCGTTATCATGGCGGTGAAAGCTCTCAGGGAGGGTTGTACCATTCTACCTATGATCGTGGCAGAGACCTTGCGATCAGCGTCCCCATCGCCAGTATTTACCGTCGTGTGTTTCTTTGGGAGTTCGGTCATCTTTGTATGTGTGGTTTATGTCACACTTGCATGACGTGGGTTGGTACCTTTAGGCAAGACGGGTATTGTTTCTCCCATGAGGTGGCTATGTCGTATTCCTTTCAGCCATTGGAGTGTACAGATACTCAGTCCTGGTCTACATTTTTGGCAGATATCAGAGATCCATTTAGCATATTGTTATGCTCGGGGCTTTGCTCACCATACAGCTTCATTACTCATGCTCCGGGCATGGATTTCCTCCCTTTGGCTGGCCTGAGGGGCGTGACGACTTATCACCCATTGGCCATGATGTCGTAGTTCGACCAGTTCTAGGATTTTCATCCCTTCGAGGGGGCGGTAGGTCAGCGTTCAGCTTCTCGATACCTCTCAGCCGAGGACCGATCTCGTGTATACGCTTGCTGGGATCAGCGTGAGCTAGCTACTTTTCCTGCTAGTCATCCCGGTTATTCAGCAGAGTACTCCGCATGGATGGAGACCGAGGTTTTATCGGCTGCAGCAGTATTTGTAGTACTAGAGAGCGAGTTATACGAGGTAGAGCCTATAGAGGACATTGATACCTACATCGAGGAGGATACCGCTGTTGGGTTGCCAGCATTTCTTCCGGATTCTCCTAGTACCAGTACTTTTGTGATTCAGCACTTGGCACAGTACTTAGAGCAGAGTCTTCATTTGATGACCTTTGAGAGAGACCAGATTCGATCAATGATGTCGACTGCTCTTGATGTGAGGGATGCCGCTCTATTAGAGAGAGACGAGGCATTAGATCGCAGAGATGCCGCTGTTGTTGAGCGGGATGAGGCTATATCAGCCAGAGATGCAGTGATAGCTGAGCGGGATATTGCCATATCTTCCCGGGATGTGGCTGTCACAGATAGTACTGCAGAGAGGTCCCTTACCACTGGTATGATCGCAGAGATGAGCGCTTATATCGATGAGCATATGGTCATCATGCAGATGGCTACAGATCTGTTGGGTCATGTGGATATTCTTATCTAGGAGACTATAGCTTTACCTCCTTCATCTGAGAGGGATGCCATGTTGGTCTTGCTAGCTCGCATGTACCTTGATTCGTAGATGAGCTTGTATTTACCTGCACAGACTAGCTTAGCCATTTTGTCATGTACAGTTCACATTGTATATATATCAAACAACATTATATATGATAGGGAAATATATTTTTGGATCACTTCCCTTTTAGATATGCCTTGCTATTTGCTTGATATTTTGCCTGCTGCTTCAGGGCTTGTGATCTTGATGAATTCTGAATTCTTCCTTGGTGGATGGACATTGAGTGCCTCTCGGATAGTTCGAATGGATCATCGATCTATGTATATCCCTACCATCTTTGGTGTCTTTGGACTTGTTTACGAATGGAAATGTGGAGAGGAGTGTGGCTTTCCTCTCTCGAGATTGACGCACTACGTATGGTCGCCAAGATTTCTATTTAGGAGAAGCCTAGTTAATTCCACCTCTTATGGTTTAGTATTGCTCTTCGAGGTATGACCGCAGCTTAGATGGTCGCCGAATCTCCTATTTGGGAGGAGTTCAGGTAATTCCATCCCTTTGGTCTGAAGCCGAATGACATATAATGGATTGAAAGGGAATCCCAACACCCATTGACAATGGTTTGTGTTTTGGTAGGGGGTGAGACCGCACCATGAATGGCTGCCTATGTACTCCTATTGAAGAGGAGATCAGGTCTGCGTAGTTCGAACCTGGTGTAAGAGGTTCAACGCTGTATATGGCTGATATGGTGTAGGAATGTTTTTGGTTGTTTTTGTTTTTGTAAGGAGAAGAGGGTAGAAATGTTTTTGTTGTTTTTGTTTTATTACCACCGGGCCATATGAAATGGTTGCCTACGTACTCCTATTGAAGAGGAGATCAAGTCGACGTAGTTCGCCCCTCAGGGCAAGAAGAAAAGCGTAATCCCATGTGCAGGTCAAAGTGCGAGGAGGAGAAAGTTTAATCCTAGGTTGAGGATAAACTGCAGGCAGGAGAAGTTTGATCCCATGTATGGGTAGCCAAACTACGAACGCAAGAGGTTCAATCTGCAGTGGGATGACCTAAGTTGTATGAGCGCCATGGAGAAAGCCAGGCTGCTGGCATGAAGAGTATGTTTCCCTGAGGGGAAAAGTGTAGAAAAGTTGTAGGTGGTAAAGGGTTAAAGAACCGGAATGACTGGTGACCTGATGATGATGCACCAGGGTGTTTGCTGGTTACTTCAGACATAATATCATTTCACGGTGTCTGAGTTGATGAGTTGTGGAAATTCATCGCCGTCCATTTCTTGTAACTCGAGAGCGCCTCTGTCAATACTTCTTTGACAATAAACGGGCCTTCCAGCTAGGGCGCGATTTTCCTTTGGCCTGATCTTGGTTGT
This sequence comes from Panax quinquefolius, assembly GCA_020205615.1. Taxonomy (NCBI): domain Eukaryota; kingdom Viridiplantae; phylum Streptophyta; class Magnoliopsida; order Apiales; family Araliaceae; genus Panax; species Panax quinquefolius. Next base: position 34,638,710 of record CM035170.1, read on the forward strand.
CAAGAATCTTCTTCGGAACCAAATCATGTTGTTTAAATTGCCATAGCCGGACTTTTTTGTTGTAGGATCTGGCGATCCTTTGCTGATATAGCAGACCATAGAAGATAATCGTGGTTCGCCTTTCGTCTATCAGAGATAATTGGTGATACCTATCTTGTACCCATTGGTTTTCATCCAGCTGAGCGTCGATCAACACTCTAAGAGATTCCATCTCAACTTCTATGGGGAGCACTGCTTCCATCCCATAGGTTAAAGCGTAGGGGGTTGCCCCAGTTGAAGTACGCATTGTGCTCCTGCAGGCTAACAGAGTCAGAGGCAATAGGTCAGGCCAATCTTTGTGGTTGGCAGACATCTTTTGCATAATTTTCTTGATGTTTTTGTTAGCCGCTTCAACAGCACCATTCATCTTCGGACGATAGATGACAGAGTTAAGATGTTTGATGTGGAATCTACTGTATAATTCCTCCATCATTTTGTTGTTGAGGTTTTTGGCATTGTCTGACACAATCACCTCTCAGTTGTCCATATCGAAAAACATTGTTTCGATGAAAGCAATGATGACTTCTTTAGTGACCCTGGGGAAGGAGGCTGCTTCTACCCACTTGGTGAAGTAGTTGATCATGGTGAAGATAAATCGGTGACCATTACTGGCTTTAGGCTCAATGGGCCCAATAACGTCCATTCCCCACATTGAGAAGGGCCAAGGCGAACTCATATTGTGGAGCTCCCGTGGAGGGGCGTGTATAGCATTCCCATGAATCTGGCACTGATAGCATCTTTTGACGTGGTCATTGCAATCAGCTTTGAGAGACAGCCAGTAATGTCCCATCCTGAGGACTTTCTTGACAAGGAGGGGGCAACAAACTCCACCATGGATTTCATCCATAAGCCTCTGGGCTTGATCTTTGTCTAAACACCTGAGGAGACCCAGTCCTACATCTCTTTTGTAGAGCGCATCTCCACTCAGGTAGAACTTCATAGCAAGTCGATGGATCCGCCTTTTCTCAGTCAGGCTCGCCTTAGCGGGTGTAGATCCATCTCGCATATATTCCTTGATATGCTGATACCAAGGAGGTTGGATGGGAGGTAGCTCATCCGATACTTCTCCAACGTAATTCCCATAGGTTGGGGCCCTGTTCAGGGCAATTATGACACTTGGCAAGTGTTCCTTGTCTGATATGAGAATCAAGGAGGCCAAAGTTTTTAATGCGTCCGCGAAATCATTCCTATTACAAGGAATGTGTAGAAAGGAGATTTCTTCGAACTCCAAAGCCATCTTCAAAACCTGCCGATGGTAAGGCAACAAATGTAGTTCCTTGGTTTGGTAGACTCTGGTGGATTGTCAGAGTACCAACTCCGAATCTCCAAGGACAGTTAACCGCTTGATGCCCATTGAAAGGGCAAGTTTTAGCCCCATGAGACAGCCTTCATACTCAGCCGTATTGTTGGTGCTGACAAAATGTATTTTGATGGCAGCGGGATACTACTCCCCCATACCAGATATTAGAACTGCTCCAGCTCCAGAGCCTTCCATATTAACAAATCCATCAAAATACATCTTCCATGATTGGCGTGTATTGTACTGATGGTGTTGCTGCACTGTCATTACTCCTTCATCGGGGAAATAGGTTTCCAAGGGTTTGAAATCCCCTAAAGGTGCGGCGGCCAGTTGATTCGCGATTCCTTGACCTTTGATGGACTTTTGAGTCACATATACGATGTCAAATTGTTGTAGGATCAATCGCCATCCGGATGTACCGCAATTCAACATGGGTTTGTTGAACACGTATTTGAGAGGATCCACGCGGGATATGAGATGGGTTGTGTGACCATGTAGGTAATGTTGTAACCTCATGGAAGCCCATGCTAATGCACAACACGTCTTTTCGATCAGAGTGTACTTATGTTCACTGCTGCTGAACCTTTTGCTGAGGTAATAGATAGCTCGTTATTGGCCTCTATCGTCTTTCTATCCCAGTATATAGCCCATGGCATTGTCACTTATGGACAGGTACATGAACAGGGGAACATCATCCCTGGGTGATACCAAGACAGGAGCTTTGACTAGCTGTTTCTTGATTGTAAGGAAGGCATTCTGGCACTCATCATTCCATTTCATGGAGGAGTTCTTCCTTAATAACTTGAAGATTGGCTCACAAAGTTCTTTGTGAGTTGGGAGATAAACCTCGCCGATGAAGTTGATCCTTCCCAAAAATCCTCGTATTTCCTTCTCTGTCGTCTCGAGAATGGGCATTTCCATGATGGCTTGGATTTTGGTAGGATCCAGCTCAATCCCTTTGTGGCTGACTAGAAATCCTAGCAACTTGCCTGACTTGACGCCAAAGGCGCACTTAGCTGGATTCAACTTCAAGTTATACTTACGCAACCTGTTGAACAACTTTCTGAGATGGTCTAGATGGTCATCCTCCTTTCGGGACTTGACAATGATGTCATCCACGTAGATCTCAATCTCTTTATGCATTAAGTCATGGAAAAGAGCCATCATAGCTCGTTGATAGGTAGCTCCTAAGCATTGATGAGGGCCGAATGACAACCGCCTCTATAGCAAAAAGTTCCCCAAGGAGTGATGAAAGCGCCTTCTCACGATCTTCCTCGGAACCATGATCCGATGGCACCCATAAAGTAATCAAAGAAAGGAGTACATATCGTCTCGCGCAAGAAGATTGTCAATGAGAATGTGGATAAATGGCACGGAAAAGTCATCTTTTAAGCAAGCTTTATTCAAGTCCCCAGAATCCACGTAAACTCGCACCTTCCCTCCAGGTTTAGGTACGGGCACGATGTTGGATATCCATTCAGGATATGTAGACACCATGATAATGCCGAATTAAAATTATTTCATAATTTCTTCTTTCACCTTTAAACTCCACTCGTGTTTTAATCGCTTTGAGCTTTTGTTGACCGGGCTTAAATCCTCTTTAATGGGAAGGCGATGAAGGATAATGTCACGACAAACCCACCATGTCTTCATGAGACCATGCAAACACATCCTGGAATTGTGTTAATAGCGTAACCATGTCATTCCGTTGGTTTGGGGTAAGGTCTGAACCAATCTGGATTAACTTAGGGCTTTCTAAGGTTCCGAGATTGAAAGAAGTGGTTTGATCAAGGTTAGGTTTGGGTTTATCTCTGACCCATTCTTGAATTTCTGGAGGCACCTCAATGTCATCCTGAAGATCCATTAAGGCTGAATTCATCTCTACATCAAAGATACAATCCTTGTGTAGGAGAGGCATCGTATCCGCAAATACATGCACATCTAAATTCAGAGTCCTGAAACAAAATATGCTTTCACTTAGTATATATGAAATGCGTTGATCATACACAGTGTTAGCATATACTGGCAAAATAAACTGCTAATATTGTACAGAAAAATAAGCAGTTATTGTCTCTACAGAGCAGAAAAGAATTTCTGCCCACTTTACCCTCGTCGACCAAAGAAAGGAATGCTATCTCAATTGGTAAGGGTAAAGTCCGGGTGGACCGCAGTGATGGAGGGATTTTCATCATCCTCCTTGTCCCGAATGATGGCCATTACGTCAGGGCAATCATCATCTGGGGTGTATCTGTTGGTATGTTCATTATGGACGATGATGCGCATGCCCGACATTATTCGAATAACATTTTCCTTGATTCTCTCGCTCTCTTCTTCGATTATGGGATCTGGAATAACGATTTTCTTTTCCTCCACCGCTCGGCTTAGGAAATAACATGGCCATGACATTGGTTGGCACCTTTTTGGAGGTTGTGCGGACTCGAGTTTGAAGGCGGCCGTTTAACGCCACATAGTTGAAGCTGAAGGAATCTGTTGATGCTTATGAGGATTCCAGTGACTAGAGCTGGAAGAATAGCCTAGTCTAGCTGTTCCAACTTGCTTAGTTAATCGAATGGGGTACTGGATAACCTGGCCGTCTTTACTCAACCCTTGTCCTGGCTTGTGACCTAACGACATCATTTCTTGTGTGGCTGACATCACCTCATCAGAAATGTGGGGTTCGGGCAATGGTGCTCCAATAGCGTGGTATTGGGTGTTGCTTATTTCCAAAGCATGAAAACTAACTGGCTCTACATCTGATTTGCATTGATGAACGGCACATCCCCGTGTGGACGACACTCCGACTTAGCGTTGACTGTGACCAGGCTATTGTTGATAATGTACTTCAATTATTGGTGAAGGGTGGAGGGGACTGCCCCTGCCATGTGGATCCATGGTCGTCCCAAGAGCAGGTTGTATCCCGAATCTATCTTGAGCACATGGAAGGATACGCAGAATGTATGAGGGCCAATTTTGATTGGCAGCTCAATTACTCCAACCGAGTTACTGGCGGGCTCCATCAAAAGCTTTGATGATAGTATGGCTACTCCGAATTCGGTTGAGATTGATATTCATCTTTACCAAAGTGGCATATGGGCGATATTCGTGAGAGAACCCACCTATTAATACTCCACCACCATATATCCCAGAGGATAAGACCGCAATGTGCAACGGTTTGCAATGACAGGTCCCTTCGGATGGTATGTCATCATCAGTGAAGGATATCATATTGTTGTTGAAAATGTGATCAACCATGTGTTGAAATTTTTCGCATCCACTGATGTCGAGAGATAAGCTTCTTCTAGAACCTTTAACAAGACCTTCCGATGATTCTCAGAGGTTAGGACCAAGTCCAAAATTGATATTTGTGGTGGAGGTTCCTTCAAGCTTAAAACCACCGAGGCTTCGTTATGACCCACAGCTGCGGAGGAATTTTTCAATCTTCTCCATGGGTATTTTCCCCTTTGATTTGGTGGTGAGGTTCATCACCCGATGGGGAATATACAGTGGATTTTCCTTCGACACTGCAGCAGTGGTATGTGAGGTGGATCCTTCACCTTCTCCATAATTTCATGGAACCTTGCGCAAGCTAACAATAGGATATTGTGCTCTGCATGGCAAGTTGATTGGCTCGGGAGCGGCCACTTTCAAAGGATTGTTTCCTCCTTTGAGCTGAATTATCGGTGTTGTGAGCAAAATATTAATCCCTTTAACTTCATGAGATTTAACTCGCTACCACACTTTTCCACTTAGTAGGGCCTCGATTCTCACTTGCAGAACTAACACGTTGTCGTTATCCGCCAAGCGCAGAGACACCACCGTCGATTAGATTTTGAATAAGGTGGCGGAGTGCCCAAAGATTCTTCGTGTTGTGACCATGAGACTGGGAGTGGTATTGACATACTCCATCGAGTTGTACCATCCCGAAAAGGGGGTCATTGGAGGTGAAGGAACCGATCCTTCCTTCATTGATTAACATGTGAAGGATTTCCTCCATGGGTTGGCCCAAATAGGTGAATTCCCGCTTGTTGGCGAAAATCCCGACGGCTTTGGCATTTGCTCTCTTCGTCACTTTGTCTTCCAAAGATTTCATTTTTTGAAAGTGACGAGGAATATTCATGATGATTGGTTGGAGACTCGGCATGCTCTGGGCCGATTAATTGTCGAGTCACTTGATCTTCGATAAGTCACCGCCCGCCAATTGCTCAATTTGTTTGCAGAGAGCTTTCATCTTTCGCTCCATTGTGAATCGAACTTAGCATAATCCCATCCGTCATCACCGCCTTTGATGGTCCGGGGAATCACAATTGAAGTTGGAACTCATCCCACCGCCTCCAATTAATCATGTTGACCTCTTCTTCTTTGTGGTTGAGGAAGAGGGTTGTCTTGTACATGAGGCTGATCGGGTTTGGTGACTACGATCTCTCCATTATCTATTAGGTCCTGGATCTTGTGTTTTAAAGCCCAACAATTCTGAGTATCATGTCCAGGTGCCCCGGCATGATTATCACATTTCCTAGCAGCATTGAAACCCCGTCCATTAGGGCTAGCTTGTGGAAGAAGATGCGTAGTTTTCTTCTGTGTTGTCAGAAGATTAAGAATGTTCTCGAGGGCATCCCCTAAGGGTGTAAACACTCGATGGCGTTTAACTTCTCCACCTTTTGGTACTAGAGGGTTTGCAGACTGTGCTGGAAAGGGAGTGTAGTTTCTCCTTTGAAGGGGCATACTTTGATTGCCTTTTTGTCCCTGTAGTATCAGGGAAACATCTTCCTCTTTCTTTTTTTGGACCCTCCGAGGGTTGTTCCCATAATTTCAGATTGATGTGATCAAAGCCTTTTGAGTGCGGCTAGGTCTTGAATCTTTCCTGACTTCAATCCTATTTTAGCCATTTCCCATGTTTAACCATTTCGTAAAAATGGTTTGCCGATGCTCGCTAAAACTCTCTCATAGAAGGGAGCTTCTTGTATGTCTATGAATGTCATGACCATTTCGATTCTCGACATGGCAGACTAACTTGGCGCCCAGCGCTCTCCACCTTTGGGCATACTCTCCGAAAGACTCGTTGGACTGCTTTCTTGATCTTGGTAATTTGGTACCGATCAGAGCCATTTGAGTTTGAAAATCAGATTGAGTGAGGAAGGCATGTGCTAGCTCTTCCCAATTGTGGATTTTGGAGTTCTCTAATCTTGTGTACCACTTAACCAGGCTTCTACCAAGTTAGACTTTTTGGAACAATTGCATTCTCGAGTTTTTCATCCTCTGCATAGATCCCAGCCTCCAATAAAGACTTTTAAATGTGTATAAGGATCCCCTAACCCGTCATATTTTTCAAAGTCGAGTTTTAAATTTTTCTGGATAGTGGACACTAGGAAAATACATAGATCAGCATATGAAACACTCCCGTGTGTTCCAATTCCTTTGATAGCGCGAAGGGTCTCTTCCATTTGGAGGACTTTCTTTTTGATGTCACCATTGTCTGGATCTCTAGTGGAATGGGCAGCATCATGAGTTTTGTTGGTCGTATCCAACTGTGGCTCTGGTATGGTAATGACCGGAATTCCTCCTTGTGTGGAGGGCTCAGTATGTACGGGTATTTTCTGACCCTGTGTAGACTGGTGTAATTCTTTTAATAGAACAACCAAATCTATAATCTGTTTGCTTAACCCATCGAATTCTTTACGAGAAACTAGATTAAGTTCACCACAGTGGGATGACGACATGATGGATCAGTAGGCTCGTTGCTTTTTGGACTTTGGAATGGGTAGTAGGTCCGATTGATTCCTATGAAAAGACCGGCATAGTTTAGTCCTTAGGGAAGGTGTATAATGACATGCTATGTGATGTGTCCATTTTAGGAATTTTATCCTGCAAAATGGGTGTCAGCTGTTTGTAGCATGTATGTGGACATATTGCTTCATATTTCTCATTACATAGAGATAGATATGGAATGAAATTACAAGTAATTGTGTTTACAAGAAATTGAAATGAGGGCATGAAGAGACTTTCCTTCGTTTTGGGTTTATCAGAGGCTGACCTATCTTAGGTTACTCTCGTGGATTTTTGGCATGAAGGTTCCCAAATCATCGCAATCTACTAGATGGGAAGTTAATCCGGTCTTTCAAGTGGAGCGAATTTGGGTGGTGCCTTTCCTGAGCCTCGGAGAATTAGTCTTCTCACGAGTCCAGTAATCAAACACCGACGGGATAGCCTCCTGGTGGAGGGACCACACAACATACATTCACATACATCGCATCTCACCGTATGAAATGATGACATGTACGAAGCACTAATATCATAAGCAGTTTATAGTGCGAAGCACTAACATCACACGCAGATATGATGTGAAGCACTAAGCTCAAATAAGACATGCATTCGTACACATTCACCAAATGTAAATGCAACATCCACACACAAGCATATAACAGTTTTGAAAAGATTGTAGTAGCGGCCTTAAGTCCTCTTATTGGAGTCCCCAGCAGAGTCGCCACCTGTCGACGCTTGGATTTTTGGATGTCCCTTTCAAGCACTTGTTCTTTGGTGTTCTCATTTTAGGTGAGATTTGTTTGAAAAAACAAGTGAAAAGGTCCGACATGTATAATGTCGATGATGGGACTATTAAGAGTCGCCATTGGTTTTTAAATGGTTGTACCAACACAAATCGATAAAAAAGGTTTGCACATTGACCCAAAGTGATGTGACATCGATATACTGGTCAATGAACCGAGATTCATTTAGGGTCCGGGACTTGGTTATGCTGGGGGGAAGGTGTTAGGCACCCCCCGACATCCGTGTTACCACGGTGACCACCTCTTTTCAAGAAACTATTATCTGAGTGTGTGTGTGTGTGTGGGTCAATGTGCATTTATATGAAAGTTGTGCGAGGCCTCTTTCGAACCTATATACACAGGATTTGAAGTTATGTAAAAATTCAGTTTTTAGCAAGATATGGCAATGATATTTTATAAAAGAGGTTTTTCAAACCCTGATGCTCAATAGGAATTGAGACCTTTTACACTTCCATTTTTATTAAGTGAGCAGCTGAATTGATTTTATTTGACGGATGCGAGGCATCCGTATAAAAAATAATATATCCAAAAATAATGCCGACTTCCTCGTGGGTATGGAAACCATCTGAGGAAATATAGACATCGCAGAATAATTTACAAGCTGCTTACAGCTGAAAATGTCCATCACGGGAACCGAATCTAGATCCAATGGGATGAATCTGTGATCACATGATTCCTAAAGCGCATGTAATATTGCAATTTGTATAAAAGCAATAAGCGTATATATATAAAAGCGGTAAATATATATATATATATATATATATATATATATATATATACGATCATGATCACCAACCATGAAGCACCTCCATGGGGATCGAAATGTAAATAAAGTTGTTAAAAGTTGTAATATTATCAACTACCACGAAGTAAACTCCGAGCAGATTTAAATATAAAGAAAGTCATAAAGCGATCAACAATCGCCATGAAGGGAACTCTGTGCGGACACAAAATATATATATATATATATATAAGCAATAAACGCATATTATGATGTAAAATCCGTGCTCATCGAACATAGTTCGACTACGCTTCATATATATAAGTATATATATATAAAAGCGAATAAACACACCATAATCAAAATCTAGGCTCATCGAACAAAGTTCAACACACACATTTATATATATAAGTATATATATATATAAAAAGCGAATAAACGCACTGCATCAAGTTCAGGCTCATCGAACAAAAGTCCAAAGTATATGCTTAATATATATAAGTATATATATATATATATATATATATATATATATTAAAGCAAGAAACGCCCAGCATCAAGTTCAGGCTCAATCGAGGCATAACTCGATAATGTTAGTCAATATATATATAAATATATATATATATATATATATATATATATATATATATATACAGACTGGAATGAAACCACGGACCGAAGTTCGGGCAAAAGCAAGCAACACGACTCTCAACGTGTAGAAGGGTGTGTGCAAAGATGAAGAGAAAGACTCTAAAGTGTGTGAGAAGGCTTACAACTGACTAATAAAAGGGCTTCTATATATTTAGAGTGGGTAAACACTTGGCTTTTGTGCGTACAAAAGAGGCTATATATGAGCTTATAGGTGTTTGAAAGCGGAAAAATACACTGTATGGCAAGTGCAGAGCAAATTGTGCAGGGTTTCCCCGTCGGTTTCTCCTTATAAAATCAGCACCCCAAGCCTCTTATTTATAGGCAAAAGGTGTCGCAGGTCGGCCCGGCTCACGCTTGGTTGGTCATCTCGGCACGTGCACTCGTGCAATCGTAATGTCCACTCAATTTTGAGAAGTACAATCCGCATCCATTTTGAGGTATTCAGACCTATTTCAATCGCCGTTGTCGAGAGTTGTACGATGGCATGGAATTAGAGTTTGTACGAAGTCTTTGAAGATGGGACGATGCCCTCCGGTCTTCAAGCTTTAACTTTCATCCATTACCCCGCACAATAGTCACTCGGGATTGGTTAGCCTTGTGGGACATTGTTGCGTAGAGACGTGACGTGGCATCGTGTTGGACGAGATGACGATGTTGCCCCTCACCGGTGTTATCGCCGAATTGGGCCGATAAAACAAGCGTTGCTCAGACTTCGCTAAGATTGGACTGCTGCATTTGTTGAAGGTCCTCATTGTCATCTTTGAGGTGTGCCTGTCTTCTCGATGTTATTACGGGTTGTACAAAGTATCTTATCACAAGCGCTTTAGATTGAAGTCGATGGCATTTGAAACAAGCATTTTCGGGATTATCTCCGGCTGCATTCCTTGGGGTTATCACCAAGGTTGGTGGCTATTCCCATGGTTGGGACTGAGACTGGATACCTCGGGGTTATCTCCGAGATTAATCGGTCTTCTCTGGTGTGTGCTCCCAGATTGTATCTGCAGTCTCGGGGTTAGATCCGAGGTTGAATTGTTACTCCCAGATCGCGATCCGGGGTTAATGCCGAACTTTCGGTAGTATCCAAGATGGATTTGGATTGTCTTTCGTGGTTCTCTCTTAAAAGATCTAATCATCCTCCCGCAGTTAGTAATAAGAGAGTACAGAAAATTTTGAGTGTCTACACCGCCCGAGGGGACCGGTCATTACAAACCATTGCACATTACGGTCTTGTCCTCTGGATACATGCTAGCTGAAGTCTTGATAGATGGAGGTTCATCTCTAAATATATGTCCATACGCTACCTTGATGAAGATGAATATCAATCTCAACCGAATTCAGAGTAGCCATACTATCATCAAAGCTTTTGATGGATCCCATCGGAATTCGGTCGGAGTAATTGAACTGCCAATCGAAATTGGTCCTCATACATTCTGCGTGTCTTTCCATGTACTCAAGATAGATTTAGGATACAACCTGCTCTTGGGACGACCATGGATTCATATGGCTGGGGAAGTCCCCTCCACTCTTCATCAACAGTTGAAATACATTATCAACAATAGCCTGGTCACGGTCAACGCTGAACCAGAGATTTCTCAGCATGGAGACATGCCATTCATCAATGCCAATGCAGACGTTGAACCAATCAGTTTTCATACTTTGGAAGTAAGCAATACCCAATACCATGCTATTGGAATGCCATTGCCCAAACCCAAAATTTCTGCCGAGGTAATGTCGGCTACTCAAGAAATGATGTCATTGGGTCATAAGCCGGGACAATGGCTGGGTAAAGATTGCCAGGGTATCAAGTACCCAATTCAATTAACCAAGCAAACTGGAATAGCTAGACTAGGCTATTCTGCCAGTTCTAGTCATAGGAATCCTCATAAGCATTAGCAGATTCCTTCAGCTTCAACCATGCGGCGTTTACCTTTGCCTTCAAACTCTGAGTCTGCACAACCTCCTGTAAAGGTGCCAGCCAATGTCATGGCTATGTTATTTCCCAAACCGGTACCAGTAAAGGAGAAAGAAGTCTTTGTTCCAAATCCCGCAGTGGAAGAGGAGGAGCAAAGAATCAAGCAAGACATCATCTGAATGATGTCAGGCATACGCATCATCGTTCATGATGAACATACCAATAGATCTACCCCAGACAATGATTGCCCAGACGTAATGGCCATCATTTGGGACAGGGAGGATGATGACAATCCCTCCATCACTACGGTCCACCCGGACTTTGCCCTTACCAATTGGAATAGCACTCCTTTCATTGGTCGTCAAGGGTAAAGCGAGCAGAAACTCTTTCTGCCCTGTAGATATAATAACTGCTTACTTTTCTGTACAGTATTAGCAATTTATTTTGTAAGCATATGCTAACACTGTGTATGATCAACACATTTCATATATACTGAGTGAAAGCATATTTTGTTTCAGGACTCTGAATTTAGATGTGCATGTATTTAGCGACATTTGCCTCTTCTCCACAAGGATTGTACCTTTGATGTAGAGATGAATTCAGCCTTGATGGATATACAGGATGACATTGAGGTGCCTCCAAAAATTCAAGAATGGGTCAAAGACAAACCCAAACCCAACCTTGATCAAACCACTTCTTTCAATCTCGGAACCTTAGAAAGCCCTAAGTTAATCCAGATTGGTTTAGACCTTACCCCAAACCAACGGAATGACATGGTTACGCTATTAACCTAATTCCAGGATGTGTTTGGATGGTCTCATGAAGATATGGTGGGTTTGTCCACTGACATTGTCCTTCATCGCCTTCCCATTAAAGAGGGATTTAAACCAGTCAAGCAAAAGCTCAGGCGATTGAAACTTGAATGGAGTTTAAAGGTGAAAGAAGAAATTGTGAAATAATTTCAAGCTGGCATCATCATGGTGTCTACATATCCTGAGTGGATATCCAACATTGTGCCCGTGCCTAAACCCAGAGGGAAGGTACGAGTTTGCGTGGATTACCGAGACTTGAACAAAGCTTGCTTAAAAGATAGCTTTCCCATGCCATTTATCCACATTCTTATTGACAATACTGCGCAATACGACATGCACTCTTTTGCTGATTGCTTTGCGGGCTATCATCAGATCATGGTTGCTGAGGAAGATCATGAGAAAACTGCTTTCATCACGCCTTGGGGAACCTTTTGCTATAGACGGTTATCATTCGGCCTCATCAATGCCAGAGCTACCTATCAACGAGCTATGATGGCTCTTTTCCATGACTTAATGCACAAAGATCGAGATCTACGTGGATGACATCATTGTCAAGTCCCGAAAGGAGGATGACCATATAGACCATCTCAGAAAGTTGTTCAACAGGTTGCGTAAGTACAACTTGAAGTTGAATCCAGCTAAATGCGCCTTTAGCGTTAAATCAGGCAAGTTGCTAGGATTTCTAGTCAGCCACAAAGGGATTGAGTTGGACCCTGCCAAAATCCAAGCCATCATGGAAATGCCCATTCCTTAGACAGAAAAGGAAATACGGGGGATTTTTGGGAAGAATCAACTTCATTAGCAGGTTTATCTCTCAACTCACAGCAACCTGTGAGCCAATCTTCAAGCTATTAAGGAAGAACTCATCCATGAAATGGAATGATGAGTGTCAAAATTCCTTCCTTACAATTAAAGAGCAGCTAGTCAAAGCTCCTGTGTTGGTACCACCCAGGGATGATGTTCCCCTGTTCATGTACCTGTCCATAAGTGACAATGCCATGGGTTGCATGCTGGGACGAAAGATGATAGAGGCTAGAAACGAGCTATCTATTACCTCAAAGAAAAGATTCAAAGAAGAAAGAACATAAGTACACTCGATCGAAAAAGACATGTTGTGCTTTAGCATGGGCTTCCATGAGGTTACAAAGATTACCTTCATGGTCACACAACCCATCTCATATCCCGTGGATCCTCTCAAGTACGTGTTCAACAAACCCATGTTAAATTACCTATCATCCGGATGGCAATTGATCCTACAACAATTTGACATCGTATATGTGACTCAAAAGTCCATCAAAGGTCAAGGAATTGCGGATCAACCGGCAGCCGCTTTTTCAGGGGATTTCAAACCCTTGAAACATATTTCCCGATGAAGAAGTAATGACAAGGCAAAGAACACCATCGAGACGATCTGCGCCGCAATCATGGAAGATGTATTTTGATGGAGTCATTAATCCGAAGGTTCCGGAGCCGGAGCAGCTTCTAGTATCCGGAATGGGGAGCGAGATCCCGTCGCCATCAATTGTAGTTTCTCGGACAAATAATACTACCGAGTATGAAGGTCGCCTCATGGGGCTAAAACTTGCTCGTTCAATGGGCATCAGGCGGTTAACAGTCTTTGGAGATTCAGAGTTGGTAATCAGACAATCCACCGGAATCGATAAAACCAAGGAACTACATTTGCTACCCTACCATCAGCAACTTTTGAAGATGGCTTTGGAGTTCGAAGAAATCTCCTTTCTAAACATTCCTCGTAATAGGAATGACTTTGCAGACGCGTTAGCAACCTTGGCCTCCTTGATTCGCATATCGGACAAGGAACACTTGCCAAGCATCACAATTTCCCTACACAAGGCCCCAGCCTATGGGAATTACGTTGGAGAAGTATCGGATGAGCTACCTCCCATCCAACATCCTTGGTATCAACATATCAAGGAATACCTACGAGATGGATCTACACCCGCTGAGGCGAGCTTGACTTAGAAATGGCGGATCCATCGACTTGCTACGAAATTCTACCTGAGTTGAGATGCGCTCTACAAAAGAGATGCAAGACTAGGTCTCCTCATATGTTTAGATAAAGATCAAGCCCAAAGGCTTATGGATGAAATCCATGGTGGAGTCTGTGGCCCCCTCCTTGTCAAGAAAGTCCTCAGGACAGGACATTATTGGCTATCTCTCAAAGTTGATTGCAATAACCACGTCAGGAGATGCTATTAGTGCCATATTCATGGGAATGCTATACACGCCCCTCCACGGAAACTCCACAATATGAGTTCACCTTGGCCCTTCAAAATGTGGAGAATGGATGTTATCGGGCCCATTGAGCCTAAAGCCAGTAATGGACATCAATTTATCTTCACCATGATCAACTACTTCGCCAAGTGGGTAGAGGTGTTGGGTAAAAATCAATACGCGCAAAAACACGCAAGTGTGCGTGGTCAACAAGTAATATAGTAGTAAATAGAGTATCGTTCCCACGAGGACAAATTATCAAGAATTTTAACTTCACAATTATCAATTTTCTATTAATCCTAATTCTATTAAACTATTCAATTCAATGGTTTTAAAACTATATAAAAAAAAAACTAAATTAATAAATAAGTAAACTATCACAAAAACAATCACCAATATCAAAATCCGCATTTCAAACAATTAATGGAGAATTAGACTTATGATTTCACCCTGAGCTTCACTCTGATTTTCAAACCTTTATTCCAACTCAATTTAATATCCCAGTTTATTAATCAAGAACACGAACATAGTAATAGCCACCTCTCGATGCACTAATACCGTATTAACATCAATCCACAATTAAGATAGAAATTCGTTAAACACCTAAATTAACCAACTCACTATATCTCTATGTGAACTGCAATTAAAGAAGGTTTAAGTTTAAGCTCTCTATACGATTACATGTGATGTCAAGTGTATCTCTACCTTAACAATAATCAAAAATCTGTAATTGACAAAATTCATGACACATGCTATATTAACTAGGTCTAGATTCGAATCTCCTCTCTCGATTCCTTTCAAATCCACAAAAACTGTTGATCAGGCAAATCATAAATTCACACTCAAATTAACATAGATAAACTGAAAATATATTATTGAATTGGAAATCAAAGCTATAGAATCATCGTTTCACCCAAAGATCTATCACAAGTCTAATAAGTAAATTAGTTCATAATGAATGAATTAAAAACTGAATAATTTGTTGAAAACATCCTTCCAATTACAAATAAGACTAAAGAGAAGAAGACTAATGAAAACCACTTTACGTAGCCTTGATTCGCAATCGTCGTGACAATCTCTGAAAATTACTCCTCCAAAGTTTTTCTTGAATCCTAGAAATCGCTCTTGAATTATGCTCCGTGTGTTGTAAAATTGTTGTTTTTTCAAGTAATCTCCAGCTCTCCCTCTCCTGGCCGAAATCTACTTTTATTAGAGTCCAAGCGCATCACAAAAGTCCCAAAATTCGACCACCAGCAGACATCAAAATGTAATGTGTCACTCCAGACGGGACCCCATTTTCAAAAGGGTACAGATATAAAAAGCCATTTTGCCAAGGCTAGGATACTGACTTCAATTTTTTATTTTTTCAACATTTTTCCACTTTTGCTCCAAAAAGACCGCCTTTCTTCACCACTTGCATCCATGACCACCCTACACATAAAATAACATGAAACGAGTAAAAACGAACACAAAACACAAAGATAACTACGAATTTAAACTTGAAATGAATATCAATTCGTGTATATAAAATCCACTTATCAAAATCCCCCAAACTTAAACTGTGTTAGTCCTCGAGCAAAAAACAAACTACATGTTATGCAATTCAATGAAATGCAATAACAATATAAATGCCTAAAAATCCAACAGCATCGCATAAACTAACTTATCCCATCGACCTCAGAGAAAACAAGCAACTTTACGATACGAATTATCAAAACCAATCCACACTTACGTATTAATTCTCAAATCTTGAACAATTATCACTGGTATAGCGTGCGTGTGTGATCAACATCTAAGATAACTGATACGGACCCAAATGCAATACACAAACAACTTCTTAGAAGGAATCATACAGTGCAAACTTAAAAATCTCAAAGATAGGCACGACTCAACTAAAATTAAACACAACCAAATTCAAGGATACATGCAGGATACTTATACTTTCTTTTCTTCTTCTTTTTTCACGCGGGGGCTTTTTGCTCTTTTCCCGTGATTATTTCCCTTTTCTTTTTCTTTTGATAGATGGTTGGTGAGTGCGTTTTATGCTCCATCTCACGCTTATGTTTATGGGGAGTGTTTCTCCTCAACCCACCACAAGACTCAACATGTTTCATTTTTTTTATTTTTTATTTTTAAAGCTTATATACCCCACATATATTCCCCCAAACTTAGGTTTTTGCCTAATTTAAGCCTTCACTGCCTATCTTTGTCATTTTCTGGTTCACCCTAGCATTATCCTTTAGAAACTTTTTATGTATCAATTTGAACTGACCGGCCAACAAAGATGCTATTAGTGCTACCCTTTTTATAACAGTTTCTAACAAGTCCAAGAATCGATTCATAACAGAAATTATATCACAGTTCTAATAATCCATACTATATTGGTTAACTTGTTCACAATCTCATCATTGGCCAAAATAAACTGTAAAATGCGACACCGTTGGAAATATGCAAACACTCTATTTAACTAAAAAAAATTATTATATTTTTTTTTAAACAATGCAACATCCTAACTACTATGCAAATACCTAATCTATAATGTAAAACTAGATATGAAAACAAAAATAACAAAATGCATGCAACTAACAAATAAATCCCCCAAACTTAAATAAGACAATGCCCTCATTGGATAAAAATTAAGTGCATGAGAACTTCCTTGGAATCGTCTAAGTCTGGGGAGGTGGTTGGTGCTCTTCTTCATCGGAATCACTGGGAGGAAATCGAGGTAATGGTCCGAGTTGTTGATATGGAAATTGAGCCGCCGGGTTGAAACTTTGGAGTGTTGTGTTGAATGAAGTTAAAGATGCGTTCATGGCATCAAACATATGATCTTGACACATCGCCAATCGCCGCATTTCCCAACGTGCTGCCCTATTATGCGCATTCATCTGATTTTAGAACTCAATGAACTGAGGACTAGATATTGCCTCGGTCTGTGGTACCTGCTCGGTTCCTTGATCTCCCATCGTTTCATCCTCATCCCCCGAGGTATCTTCGGTATCGACCTCGTCTTCCGACGCCGATGGAAAAATAAAACCCAAACCTCGTGGATGTGACTCTCCTCCTGCCCAAACTGAATATCGTGCAATCATTCTGGAATCAAGCAAAGCGAGCGGTATTTGAGTGGGCTCATCATCAGAATATCTCACCCCGGTGTTGCGGCATAACGCACATATAAGTGATGGGTGAGGCAAACCGCCCGAAAAATTTCCACGTAAGCACCGGCGGATTGAGAAATTGATAATGGCCCCAACGTCAATAATGAAATCTTGCACAATGGCGTATAACAGTAACGCCTTCTCTTTTGTGACGTCCGAAGTGTGTTGGGACGAAAGCAATTTTGCGCATAAGAATGCGTACCATATCTTTCAACCTTTGATCCAAGATGTGCCTGACTTTGTCATGTTTGTAATAACCTCCTCATAGTCCAGATCAAAATCCCTCAATTGGGCATACAGACAATGTCGTGGCACCCGCAACTGATAGTATGCATTAATGGCATCGTCACTGAATGGAACCATGCGACCCCGCACAAATGCTTTGAAAGGAGCTTTATCTTTGGCGTTTGCATAGAATTCCTTGACAATGTAAACAACGGCGGGTATCGGATGTTCAGTGAAGTGAAGCCACCCCTTTTGGTAAATTTTAGACATTATCTCCCCATCATTCCCCTCGGGGGCCAATCCCCGCTCTGGCGTAAGTGCCTTGGTTAGCATGTACTCATACCGATCGGCGGCGGTGGCACTCACAAATTTTCGGCGATCATAGGTTTGTGGCGGTTGAGCGGCGCTTGAACTTGCCCCCCCGTTGGTGTTTGGATGTCGGTTGAGAAGCCATTGAAATTCAGCTGGTAACACTTGTTAGCAAACCCTACCTTCCCCTAAAACGTGGTTCAATCAATTTATCAAACACTTGGTGTGCAGTTGGGGTAGGTTACCCAATTTGAAATCTAAACTTGGAAATTGGTGTATGTGGAATGGATGAGTTGGAACCCCAAGGAAGCAATTGAATTTGCTCTCAAAAACAACCTCTCAGAATACCCTAATTCGAAAATTGATTGTAGGAAGAAATAGAGATGAGATGGAGTGATATATATAGAGGTGGTGTGGTTGGGAATAATATGTGATTGCGAAGTTTGGGTAGTGGAGATCGTGGGAATTAGTAGTGGGGATGAGGTTTTGATGTAGGTAATGGGTAGTAGTGGGTTGGTATGAAAGCTAGGTAGTGATGTTGAGGGACAGTGATAGCAAGAGAAGGAGTAGGCGTGTGTGGGTGTATGGGCAAGACTTAGCAGGCAACGTGTTTAATAGTCATGTCTGCCCAGGATTTGGGACCCCCGCCCCGGCGGGGGTTGCTAGGCCAAAAACGCCCGCCCCGACGGGCATGCCCACTCTTCAAATTTTGGCCAAAAAATTTGAGATGCAAAATTATCCGATTTTCCTCCATTTCTTGGTCGTTGTTGCTCTTACTCACGTTGGACCTCTCCTGAAACCAAAAACATGCAATATGTTAGATTAATGACGACTTGGAGTTTCATTGGGATTTTTAGCAAAACTTTTACTTGATAAGACCTAACTACTGCTTAATAAACTACATCCTAACAATTAAACATGAACTATAAAAAATAAAGAAAAGTTGGGTTGCCTCCTAATTAGAGCTTGATTTTAAGCCGTTTAGCCTGACTACTCCCTGTTTTACTGTGTATCGGCAAGGGTAATGTCGTCGGCGTCCCAGTTCGACTCGCCACCCCAGTAATGCTTTATACGTTGACCATTGACCTTGAACGTTTCTAACGGATTACGACTGTAGAGTTCAACGGCGTCATGAGGAAATACTCATTATAGTGAATGGTCCCGACCATCTCGACTTAAGCTTTCCTAGGAACAATCGCAGCTGTGAGTTGAACAAGAGGACTGATTGACCCGGCTCGAATGTTCGTTGCACAAGTTTATGGTCCTGCCATCTTTTAACCTTTTCTTTGTATAGCTTGGCATTCTCATAGGCTTGGATTCGAAACTCGTCGAGCTCATTTAGTTGGAGTAGTCTCTTTTCTCCTACAGTGGCTTGATCAAAATTCAATTTCTGTATGGCCCAGTAGGCCTTGTGTTGTAGCTCTACCGGTAAGTGACATGATTTTCCGTACAAGAGTTGATAAGGTGACTGTTAGGTTTGTAATATTCATAACGCAATCAAATTGCAAAAATAATGCGGAAGCGTGTAAAAATCAGAGTTTAAAAAATTTACAAACCATAAACCCGGATCATCCTTTATGCACAATTATTAATTAAACAAAAAGATAAAGAATAAATCATACCCTTGAAGATCGAGCTTCCTCAGGTACAAGTTCACCTCCAAATCCTTTCGCGTTCAATCTTGAATCCACCGGGTTTGGTTCCTTCCTTTGATCAACGTCAGCCACCCAAATGTTTGGCCTCTAGAGGTGATCCACCAAGGAAGAATAAAATTCAAGAAGAAGGGTGTATGGCAAAACCCTAGTTTTCTATCTCTATAAAAAAGGTGTACTCCCAACAACTTGGAATTATTACGTATGTTGAAAAATCAACAACCCATCACACCCATAATAAGACTCCTCTTATTTATAGATGTGGGCAACCCACCTTAACAATTAAGGAATTGGGTTTTAATTAATTAATTAAATTCTTTTAATTAATTAAGCTCCCTAATCTTATTAGGGATAATTAATTAAACTCCTTTAATTAATTTTCCTTCCTAATCCAATTAGGAATAAATGAGAGTACTTATATTAAATTAATTCCTAAACTCTTTTAGAAATTAAAATAATAATAATTGTAATAATATTAATAAGACTCCTCTTATTAATTTATATTTAATATTTCTAAAATATTAAATAATAAATATTAAGCTATTTAATTTATTCTATCACCATAGATTAAATTAAATATACTTAACTATATTATTACGATTATGCCATTAACTTCTTAAATAATTATTCTTCCTTTTATGGTGTGACCCTTTAGGTTCTCCATATTAAACCGGTTGTGAATAAATCAATTAGAACAATTCTAATCTTATTTAAATAAATAAATTAAACAATTAATTTATTTAAATAATATTTATTCTACAATAGGATAAGCCTCTCCAGCGATCAACGACTTTTCAGATAATATAGATTTCAACATTAATCATTAAAGAACCTTTGAGTAAATAGTTACCGTATAATTCAATCCTTCCACCATACAATGTCCCAATTAAATATAAGACATGGAATTACTGTCAAGTCTTATTTTATTTAATTATATGTATTTCGATCCTTAAATGCACAACTCTAAATAATGCAAATTAGAAACTCCTTTCTAATTTCATTACGCCTTAACCAAGGACTCTTTGGGTTGTCATTTATCGAATCACATAGGACATTTCTCTTCTTTTATTAGAAGTGGTAGATTCTTTATTGATCATACATTATCTCCATGTACAACTTATTATACCCAAGCATACCCTTTGATATACCCTAAGGGTCTTAAGGAATAAGTCAAAGTATAACTCATCATACACAAGATACTATGATGATCTCAAGTCCAACGATCACTTGTACTACTATCACTACTGAGAATTCCTATTGACGAGCAAATAAAACTCCATTAGGTATTCCTTAGCGAGCCACGTTCAATGAACTTATTCTCTAATAAGCACCTACATACTTGCTTTAGTGTCTCCACACAAATGATCATGAGATCAATCATCCTCATCCAATGAGCAAGCAGCGTATGTACCAATCTATCCTGGATTCACTAATCCCCAATTTAGTAATCCAATGATTGGGAACTATTTTAGTTTTAAGCTTTCTAAGAATTTAGATCTCATTAGAATGATCATCATCATTATTCTAAAAGCATTGCTTAAAACTATGGGTTTATCACATATTATAAAACAACATCATGTAGATAATTAAAAGCCTTTAATAAATTAATACCTTTTATTAATAAATGAATAAGATTGTTACAAAGTATATGCTTTATCATCAAACATGATTGGCTTGTGTGCATACTACTTTCAATCTCCTTGCTTGCACTAAAGCCAATCGTCATGGTATCTTATACTCTTCTTCTCTAAGTGACGATTATCCTGGCATTGGATAAGCTTTAGTTAATGGATATGTAATGTTGTTCATGAGAGTCCACTATCTCTATAGTGATTTCCCATCTTTCAATGATTCTAATAATCAAATGAAAGTGCCACAACACATGTTTAGATCGAAGATGAGACTTGGGAACTATTCCTAGTTACGTAATGTACTTTTAATCCAAACAATCAACTTGCGACTTCATTTATAGCTATATACTTTGTCTTTATCACTAAACCAACAACTCTTTTGCTATTTGGAACCTTTCCAATTCACTACACCACTTTGTTCAAGGTAACACTTTACCTTAAAGTGGATTTTCGATCGTCTTGGTGCATCTCGAAAAACTTGAGTCTCAGAAAGCCCTCTAGTTTTAATTCGCACCCACCATGTATGCTCTCACATCCTTAGTCTTTGGTTATGAACTTTAAGATGTTTTTCACCGCCTTACGGTGATCTTCTCGAATATGACCGATCAACATCGGTCTCGTATATTTCATTGCATACATGATTGTCACTCATGCGATCTCTCTTCTTTGGAGTCTATGGGGACTATTAAGAGAGATACACTCCATAACTCATCGACATGAGACATCTCTTGGAGTTTGCCATGCTAAACGACTTTAGCATCAAATGAATATCGTTCCTTGGGTTAAGTCGAGCATCCTCTTAAATCTATCTATATAGATTTATATCCCCAATTAAGATACTCTTCCCAAATCATTCATGGAGGAATGTTTAGACAACTTTATCTTTACTGATTGTAGCATTGGTATGTCATTCCTTATCCGTAGTATATCAACATATAATACTAGGAATGTCACGACGCTCCCATGACCCTTTTGTATTACACTAGAACTCTTACCTCATCGTATGTAACTTTCGGATCATCATCTTCTATGATGCGTACCTCATCATCATCATCATCCATGATGAACCCATACCTCTAGGTATCTTGGGTACTATTCCGATTTACGATTAGGTTTGGGTACAATAGGTCTATCTATAGGTTCCTCTTATTTGACTTATAGTGTTTTTGTGGTTCTTGAACTCTTCAAGATCTATTATCCTCCACTAGTCCTTCAATGATAAACACCTTTATCTTAGAAGGAAGCGTGTTTCAGTAACAAACACCTTTTGCTAAGTAGGATTATAGAACATATAGCCTAAACTTACTTTAGGATGTCCCACAAATCAGACTTGTCAAATCTTGTCCCAAGCTTATCCTTTTGAAACCTTTTCACATAAGTTGGACAACCCCTTATCTTAACATACTTAAGATTAGGAATCCTCCACATCCATAACTTTTATGGAGTCTTGGGGCGGATTTAGAGGTTACCATTTTCGTAGAATATCAGCTCATTTCTAGGACATGACCACTGAAGGATCTTTGGAATGTCGGTAAAATCATTATGGACCGCACCATGTCCAACAAGGTACGATTTTTCCTTTCAGATACATCAATCAACTATTGCATATCAGGAGGCGTCCATTGTGAGAAAACCATTTGAGATGATCTAGAAACTTATTGCACAAGTATTTATTCCTTGATCTAATCAAAGAATCTTAATACATTGCCAATTTGTTTCACTTCTGAATTCTTTGAACCTTTCAAATAATTCACACTTGTATTTTAACAAATACACACATTCAACTCTTTGAATGATCATCTCCTTTTCTTACACTAATTTGTTCAATATGCAAAATAATTTTTACATAAGTTAAGTATCCAAAATCCATTAAGTGATATTCCAGTCCTATACAAAACATTATTATTATAAATAGAACAACAATTGTTCTTAATTATAATACCAAAGATTTCATTGTCCAACAATAAAATGGAAATAATGTTTTCAACAAGAACTAGAATACAATAACAACTTATTGACTTAATAGATTTTCCCGTAGGCGTTGCTAAACTATAAGTTTCTATGGCTAATGTAGCAACCTTTACTTCATTTTCTACACAGGATTACTTATATTTGTTTAGCTTTCTACTTACTTTGGTCCTTCATAAATCTATATTTATGATAACCAAAGTCGGTATCCAATACCCAAGTAGAACCTTGACTTAAAGAAAAATTTATTTCAATCATGAACAAAAAGCGTATTGTGCATTCAAACTTCACTAAGCTTCTTTGGTTAGCCTCTGCAAGATGCTTCTCAGCTTTCTTTCCGGTGTCGGTGGCTTATTGCGGTGGAAAGCAAACTCCTTTGCTATCCGTGTCGGTTTTGTTCTTATTATCCTTTGTTTATTCCTTTCTATTTACCTTCTTTGAATTGTTCTTCTTTTGAGAAGATCCTTTGGCCCCTACCGATAAGACTTGATCTTTCTTGGTTGGAAAGTGACTCTCAACATTTTTCAATATGTTAAGCAAATCGGTGAGGTGATATCTAGCTTGTTTCATATGAAAAATTCACAACAATTATGAAAGGAGTCCTGGAGTGAGTGCAAGATCAAATCTTGGCTCAACTCCCCATCCATGACAAAACCAATTGTCCTAATTAATCAATCATATTGATTATGTTAAGAACCTTTTATGCATCTATAGTGCCATTGGCCATTCTAGATCGGAAGAGCTCCTTAGATATCGATATCTATCGGTCCTACTTTCCTCACCATCAACTACTTGATGTGCGGGAATATAGTAGAAGCATCTATAGTTTCATCTTGTGACGAAGCTCGTTACTCATAGATGCGAGCATGATGCATTGAGCCAATGTGCATCATCTTGCCACTTTCTAAAAGTAGCAATGTCTTCCTCGGAGGCATTGTCTACAACCATTGCGAGGGATAGGCGTATTAAGGACATAAGATAACTTTTTCAATGGCATGAGAACTATTCTCAAATTCCTTAACCAATCCGTTTAATTGATTCGATTAATTTAGCATCTAATATGCTTCACGAAGGATAGTAATTTTAGACATTGTAAAATTACGTAAATGAATTTGTAATTAACAACATTTTAACATACATTCTATTATTAATTACCAAAATAAATTAGGTCTTGTTTTAAATTGGTATCTCCCACTATTTTCTTCAAACTATATTACCCTCACTTATATAGTTAAAGCAAAATCTAATTAAAGATTTGCTAGTGAGAATAAGGATCCCATTTCAAATGTATATAGCCTTGTGGTGACACACAACAAACTATATATAAATAAATAGGTAGACAACTTTTGTCAATTACATCAACTATCTGACTCCTTGTATTTTGCCTCTTAGATTATTTTGATCAAGTGGTGGCACATCCAGAATCAAAATTATCCAAGTTAAGTCCAACCTAGCACTCCATATATTCAAAAAGAAAAATATCATCCTTGTGGTGACACAACAAAACAATATTGTTCAATTTTCTTTATAAGCATCAAATGTGATAAATTAACATCTTAAATACTTAATACTTGCCTTGTGGTGACACAACAAACTCATATTAAATATTTAATACTCTATTAATTTTATCATGCTAGAAAGCGACGTTCGATATTCCAAATATCTTTGAGCGCTTAGGACTTAATATAAAAAAATTGAGGGGTTTGTTATTAATTTGTCTCATCTTGTTTAAGCAGCGCATTTATATATATATAAAATACGGCGTCGTATTAATGAACATGCGAAGCATGTTTGCATAATATATAATATATATATATATATAGTATAGCATGCACATATAGAATACTATATTCTACTCCGGATTGATTATGGACTTTTATTCTAGTTTGGTTCACTAGAGCCACCAAGTGAACCAAAAAAGTCAAACCCTAGGGGTGCAAGAAATAATATTTAAATATAACTATTACATTTAAACCCTGGCTCTATTACAAGCGGGTCTTCAAGGCGCTTCTTGTCCTTGATCTCTAATTTTCAAAATTAATTCTAAATATTCCTATTACAAAACTATTTTAAAATAAATAGAAACCTTGATCGTGATCGAGGGAAGTAGATAGGAGGAGATAGAATTTACATTCGGAAAAATTAGAGAGGCAATCTGCAGACCCCATTTAATAAAACCCATACATTCATGCATCCAACTAAAATAAAATCCAATCGCATTGGTCAATAGTCCATAATCAATCCCATTTATTATCATACACATCACCATATGCATCAATAAATAACATTCATCTCATGAATAATAAACATTTAATATATATATTGATATCATTTAATGGGCAAAATTTTAGTTATAAAATCTATTTTTGAATAAAAATAAACTCCTTTATTTTAATCCAAATTTAAATCAAAATAAAACTATTTTATTTTAATTTATCCAATTTTGAATAAAATAAACTATTTTATTTTAATCAAAATCTTTAATCAAAATAAACTCCTTTATTTTAATTAATTATGGAATCCAATTCCATATATATATAAAAAAATTTAATTAAAATAAACTCTTTTATTTTAATTAATTATGGAATCCAATTCCATAAAAAAAATCTTTAATTAAAATAAACTCTTTTATTTTAATTAATTATGAATCCAATTCCATGTAAAAAAAAATTTTTATTAAAGGAAACACGGATATTCTTTCCTATTCACAAATAAACTCCTTTATTTTTGAATAATATGAAATCTTATTTCATATCTAAACAAACTCCTTTATTTAAGGAAAGATGGATTTACTTTCCTATTCACAAATAAACTCCTTTATTTTAGGAAAAATAAAATCTAATTTCAACTCCAATTAGTTATTATGGAATCCAATTCCAACTCTAATTAGTTAGCATGAAATACTAATTTTAAAATTAAAATAAACCCTTTTTATTTTAAGATTAAAATAAACCTTTTATTTTAAAATTAAAATAAACTTTTATTTTAAGATTAAAATAATTATATATATATATATATATTCAATTTTAAAATTAAAATAAACTCTTTTATTTTAATATTAAAATAAACTTTTATTTTAAAATTAAAATAAACATTTTATTTTAATTATAAAATAATTAAGAATAATATATATATATATATATATATATATATATATATATATATATAACTATTATATATATATATATATAATATAATAACTAGCAGCTATTATTACAACTCATGCGCCTCACTTCCTGTTTTTGCTGGGCCAGTTTGTTTTCCGTGCACTGCTATCAAGTTTTTTTTTTTTTTTTTTTTTTATATGGCTGCTTTCCCTTTCCGTGCATGTCATGCGGAATGCAATACTTGGTGATTCACATGGCCCACGGATTTGGAGAACTTATTCAGGCACGCGAATATATATATAAAAAATAAAAAAACTGCTGCCGGATTGAACAAAAAAAAAAATGGCTGCCGAATCCTTTTTTTTTTTTTTTTTTTTAATAAATTTTATACAATAAAATTATGTCCAATTAAATTGTTCTAAACACATATCAATATAATATCAAATTAAACAATTAATAATTCGCATAAAGGTTTGGCTCTGATCCATCATTAGGTTTGTAATATTCATAACTTGAATCAAATTGCAAAAAAAGTCTTGAGCGTGGTAAAATCGAGTTTAAAAATTTACAAACCATATAACCCGGATCATCCTTTATGCACAATTATTAATTAAACGAAAAAGATAAAGAATAAATCATACCTTGAAGATCGAAACTTCCTCGTCAAGTTCACCTCCAAATCCTTTCGCGTTCAATCTTGAATCCATAGGTTTGGTTCCTTCCTTTGATCAACGTCACCACCCAAATGTTTGGCCTCTGAGGTGATCCACCAGGGAAGAATAAAATTCAAAGAAGAAGGGTGTATGGCAAAACCTGGTTTTCTGTCTACATAAAAAAGGTGTCTCTCAAACAACTTGGAATTATTACGTATGTTGAAAATCAACAACCCATCACACCATAATAAGACTCCTCTTATTTATAGATGTGGGCAACCCACCTTAACAATTAAGGAATTGGATTTTAATTAATTAATTAAATTCTTTTAATTAATTAAGCTCCTAATCTTATTAGGGATAATTAATTAAACTCCTTTAATTAATTTTCCTTCCTAATCCAATTAGGAATAAATGAAATACTTTATATTAAATTAATTCCTAAACTCTTTTAGAAATTAAAATAATAATAATTGTAATAATATTAATAAGACTCCTCTTATTAATTTATATTTAATATTTCTAAAATATTAAATAATAAATATTAAGCTATTTAATTTATTCTATCACCATAGATTAAATTAAATATACTTAACATATTATTACGATTATGCCATTAACTTCTTAAATAATTATTCTTCCTTTTATGGTGTGACCCTTTAGGTTCTCCATATTAAACCTAGGTTGTGAATAAATCAATTAGAACAATTCTAATCTTATTTAAATAAATAAATTAAACAATTAATTTATTTAAATAATATTTATTCTACAATAGGGATAAGCCTCCACTAGCGATCAACGACTTTCCGGATAATATAGATTTCAACATTAATCATTAAAGAACCTTTGAGTAAATAGTTCTTGTCTGATTCAATCCTTCCACCATACTGATGTCCCAATTAAATATAAGACATGGAATTCTTTGTCGAGTCTTATTTTATTTAATTATATGTATTTCGATCCTTAAATGCACAACTCCAAATAATGCAAATTAGAAACTCCTTTCTAATTTCATTCTGCGCTTCTACCAAGGACTCTCGGGTTGTCATTTATCGAATCACATAGGACATTTCTCTTCTTTTATTAGAAGTGGTAGATTCTTTATTGATCATACATTATCTCCATGTACAACTTATTATACCCAAGCATACCCTTTGATATACCCTAAGGGTCTTAAGGAATAAGTCAAAGTATAACTCATCATACACAAGATCTATATGATGATCTCAAGTCCAAGGATCACTTGTCTACTATCACTACAGAATTCCTATTGACGATGACAAATAAAACTCCATTAGGTATTCCTTAGCGAGCCACGTTCGATGAACTTATTCTCTAATAAGCACCTACATACTTGCTTTAGTGTCTCCACACAAATGATCATGAGATCAATCATCCTCATCCAATGAGCAAAGCAACGTATGTACTCAATCTATCCGGGATTCACTAATCCCCAATTTAGTAATCCAATGATTGGGAACTATTTTAGTTTTAAGCTTTCTAAGAATTTAGATCTCATTAGAATGATCATCATCATTATTCTAAAAGCATTGCTTAAAACTATGGGTTTATCACATATTATAAAACAGCATCATGTAGATAATTAAAAGCCTTTAATAAATTAATACCTTTTATTAATAAATGAATAAGATTGTTACAAAGTATATGCTTTATCATCAAACATGATTGGCTTGTGTGCATACTACTTTCTGTGACATCCCGATTGGTGTTTTGTATGCCATCCGATACGCCAATAATGCGTCATCCAACCGAAGTGACCAATCTTTCGGACTCGGATTTACGACTTTTTCCAATATCTTCTTGACTTCTCTGTTCGAAACTTCAGCCTGTCCATTTGATTGAGGGTGATATGATGTAGCCACCTTATGGTTGACCCCATACTTAGCCAAAAGAGCTTTAAACGACTTATTGCAGAAGTGACTACCTTCATCACTAATTATTTCTCTTGGTGTACTAAACCTTGTGAAAATGTTTTTCTGTAGAAATTTGAGGACCACCTTGGCATCGTTAGATGGTAGTGTTGCAGCTTCGACCCATTTCGAGACGTAATCCACCGCGAGCAGAATATACTGATTACTCAAAGACGAATGGAATGGTTCCATGAAATCGATGCCCATACATCAAAGATTTCCACTTCAAGAATTGTTTGTAGGGGCATCTCATTCCGTTTCGATATGTTTCCCACCCTTTGGCATCTATCACATGTTTTCACAAATTGGTGGCCGTCTTTGAACAATGTAGGCCAATAAAACCTGGATTGGAGCACTTTTGTCATGGTGCGCTCACTCCCATAATGTCCACCATAGGCCGATGAGTGGCATTCTTGCAGTATGTTGTGGACTTCACTGTAGGGGATACATCGTTGAATCATCTTATTAGCGCACTGCTTGAATAGATTCGGCTCATCCCACATGTACCACTTGACGTCATGAAGAAACTTCTTTTTCTGTTGTCGTGTAAGATCCGGGGGAAGCATTTTGCTTACCACAAAATTTGCGAAATTTGCATACCACGGAAATTCTGCATTTAACCCAAATAGTTGCTTATCCGGGAATGACTCGTTGATCGCGCATCTATCTTCATCCTTTTTCTCCGAATTTTCCAGCCTTGATAAATGGTCGGCGACTTGATTTTCTGTCCCCTTTCTATCTTTAATTTCTAAATTAAACTCTTGAAGTAGGAGAATCCATCGGATAAGGCGTGGCTTAGCATCTTTTTTCGCTATTAGGTACCGAATCGCCAAATGGTCCGTGTAGACTATTACCTTAGTCCCGATCAAGTATGCCCAAAATTTGTCGAACGCGTACACCACTATAAGCAATTCCTTTTCTGTGGTAGTGCAGTTCATTTGAGTCTCTGTGAGTGTTTTACTTGCATAGTATATGGCGTGAAACACCTTGTCTCTTCTTTGTCCCAAAATAGCCCCAACCGCATAGTCGCCCGCATCACACATAAGCTCGAATGGCATTTTCCAGTCCGGTGCGACTATCACGGGGGCTGTAGTTAATTTCTTCTTCAACAATTCAAACGCGGACTTGCATTCCGATAAAGAAATGAAAAGTAGCATCCTTCTCTAAAAGACTGCATAAAGGTTTTGCAATCTTAGCGAAGTCTTTTATGAACCTCCTGTAGAACCCAGCATGCCCCAGAAAACTTCTAATACCCTTAACTGAGCTCGGTGGAGGTAGTTTCTCGATCGTATCCAACTTTGCTTTGTCCACCTCCAATCCTTGAGCTGACACCTTATGGCCCAAAATTATGCCCTCTTCAACCATGAAGTGGCATTTTTCCCAATTTAGTATGAGGTTTGTATCCTTACATCGCTGCAACACCATGACCAGATTTTCTAGGCAAGTATCAAAATTGTCTTCATAGACCGAGAAATCGTCCATGAAGACTTCAACATTCTTCTCCACCATATCTGAAAAAATAGCCATCATACACCGTTGGAAAGTTGCGGGTGCATTGCATAGCCCGAATGACATCCTCCTGAACGCAAATGTGCCGTAAGGTCATTTAAATGTTGTCTTTTCTTGATTCTCAAGAGCGATGGCGATCTGATTATATCCCGAGTATCCATCCAATAAACAATAAAACTCATGTCCTGCTAACCTGTCTAACATTTGATCGATAAAAGGTAGCGGGAAATGATCCTTTCGGGTTGCCTTATTCAATCTCCTATAATCGATGCACACCCTCCAACCTGTCACTGTCCTTGTTGGAATTAACTCATTGTCCTCATTCTGTATCACCATCATTCCCCCTTTCTTCGGCACACAATGAACCGGACTTACCCATTTACTGTCGAAAATTGGATATATGATACCGGCATCCAATAATTTCAGAATTTCCTTCTTGACCACTTCCTTCATGATTGGGTTAAGTCGATGTTGATGCTCCACCAATGGTCTTGCATCCTCCTCCATCAGAATCTTGTGCATGCAAAATGATGGGCTAATGCCCTTTATATCCGCAATTGTCCATCCAATCGCTGATTTGTGATCCCTAAGCACCCTCAACAACTTTTCTTCTTGCAATTCGTTAAGTGCAACAGAAATAATTACAGGTAAAGAATTTGAATTGCCTAAATATGCATACCTGGGATGTTTAGGGAGTGGCTTAAGTTCCAATGTTGGTGGCTCCTCCAATGATGGTTTCAATTTTTCTGTAACTGTCTCCTCGGTGTGCAGAGGTTCAACTGGTGCTCTGAATCGGCTAACTCGTGGCAACGAGTCTAGCATCTGTAATAAGTCCACAAATTTTGGGTCGTCATTTTCTTCATCCCCCAATAAAGTTATTTCTAACGGATCGTTGATCAACTCTTGCTCATATCTTTGCTGGTAATTTGTTCAATTAAATCCATTCGAAAACACTCTTCCTCGTCCGTAGGATATTTCATGGCCTTGAACACATTGAATTTTATTTCTTGGTCTTGGACTCTCATAGTAAGTTCTCCTTTTTGCACGTCAATGAGTGTCCTTCCCGTGGCCAAGAAAGGTCTCCCTAGGATGATCGGGATGTTCTTATCTTCATCGAAATCTAGAATGATAAAGTCCGCAGGGAATATAAACTTATCAACTTTAACCAGAATGTCCTCTACAATACCTCTAGGATATGTGACTGACCTATCCGCCAACTGCAATGTAATATTAGTAGGCTTTGGTGCGGGCAAACCCAATTCTGAGTATACTAGACAATGGCATCAGGTTTATACTCGCCCCCAAATCACATAAACATTTGTTAAATGACATTTTCCTGATCGTACATGGGATAGTAAAGCTTCCCGGATCTTTGAGTTTTGGTGGAAGCTTCTTCTGTAACACCGCACTACACTCCTCTGTTAGTGCCACCGTTTCGAATTCTTCCCATTTCTTTTTCCTCGACAGAATTCCTTTCATAAACTTCGCATAACTCGGCATTTGCTCCAGGGCCTCTGCGAATGGGATGTTAATCTGGAGTTTCTTGAACACGTCTAAAAACTTTCTTGAATCGCTTATCCGATTTACTGTTTTTGGACCCTCTCTTTGAAACGCAATGGTGGAGGATAAACAATCGGCTCATTAATTTCTTTATTTTTGTTAGCCTCCACCACGTTACTGTCATCAACTTTTTCCTCCGGTGTTGCTGAATTTTCTGCACTATTACCCCCGAGATGTTTTCCACTTCTCAACATAACTTCTTGACATTGCTCATGATTACCCTTCGGATTTCTCTCAGTGTCGCTAGGTAATGTTCCTTGTGGTCTATTATTCATTGCTAACGCCATCTGTCTAATCTGATTTTCCAAATTCTTGATTGACATCTCTTGACTTTTCATCACCATTGCTTGATTTTTTATTAATGCATCAGTGCTGGTTATGAACTTTGACATCATTTCCTCGAAATCGGATTTCCTTTCCTGATGTTGAACCGGTTGTTTATGACTCTGAAAGCCAGAGGGATATGATGGTTGTGGAGCTTGATTTTGCTGGCTATTGCTCCATGAGAGGTTTGGGTGGTTCCTATTGCCCTGGTTATAGGTGTTTTGGTATGTATTTTGCGGAATTCTATTGTAGTTGCCTATGAACTGAACGGATGCTGGATTTATTGCGCACTGCTCTGTCGGATGATCACCCGCACACAATTCATATACTATCATAACCTGCTGAACTTGAGCCCCTGTCATCGTATTAACCCTATGTGTAAGACCCCAACTTTTATAAATAAAGATGAATTTTCTATAAATATCATTTTTGAATATTATGGAGTAAATTTGATATAATGTTATAGTTGTGGGTAATATTTATAAATTTTGCAAAGTACGCAAGTTGTTATATAATATTCGATTGGTCGGAGGATATTCGTTTTAGCAGGGAATATTCATACAACGGCACAATCATTGGTGGATCCCACAACAGAATTATTGTCGGATTGAGAAAATGACAAAAAATACTTTATGAAAATAACGGCAAAAGTTTTACCGTTAAGTGTTGAAACACCCGGTGTTAAAAGTACAGTAATACGCGTAGTTGCATAGTAGCACACGGTATTGATTATTGATGCTTACGTGAGAAGTCACTCAGTTTGCTTATTATTTGGATCCCTATTTACCCATTTTTCAAAATTATCGAAAGAAAGTTATAAAGTATATATATATATTTGACTTTTGTGTGTGCGTGTAGGAGTGTGTGTGTGCTAGTGGGTTTTGGTGGGGGAATTATTAGCAGGTGGTGTGTTGTGTTAGTGGGGGGAGGATTGTATAATTGGTATGTGTGTGATTATAATATATATATATATATATATATATATATAATTTGTGAGTGGGTTTATATATGTATATATATATTTAGATATATCTTGCAAGTTGCAAATAAGTGAGAAGAATTCGGATGAAAGTTGGCAGTTTTGTTTTTTTTCAACATGTGTTATTATATATTTATAATATTTTATTTAAAAGATTTTGCTTTAAATATGGACCGTCAGATTAAAGTAAATCAATCTCGACCGTTCATGAATTAGTTACTATGCAGTTCATTCTTCTATAAATAGAAGCTCATTCCTTCATTATTTTCTTACTAATTCATTGAAACTCTAGAGAGATAAACTATAGAGAGAAAGAAGAATAATATTCTTCTAATTCCCTACTCTTATATCCAGTTTCTTTTACGGTAAGGGGTGTTATTCTTTTGTATTCATGAAGAGAACTTCTGTTATTCAATTCTTTATTATCTGCTGGAATAACCAGTATACGCGGACTACCCTATACATGGTGATATTCTTCTAATATTCCGTCTTTATTATTCTGTTGGAACATCCTGTCTGTGCGTTTACGCCAGACCTGGTTCCATCTTTATTATTATTCTATTGGAATATCCCGTCATCATGCAGTTACGTCGTGCACTGGTTCCGTCTTTTATTATTCATTTGGAACATCCCAGTCGGTCATGAATTTTGCCTAACCTGGTTCCGTTACTTATTATTCTGTTGGAATAACCTGTCTATACGAAGTACCGCATGCATGGTGATTTCTTTTGTTATTTCATTCTTTATTATACTCAGTTGGTTAAAGTTTTGACTTCTATACTCCATGAAATTAGTGGAATATCCTTAATATTTGCGCTTCATCCAATATCTTTTCATGGAAATATTCTTCTGAGCATTCTTAAATGTTACTCTACAAAGCAGTATCATGTTGACAATTTCGACGTTATTGGTTCCGGGATAAATTAATTCTTGAACTTGTTTTATTGAATTCTTATATCATTGTCATCATCCTCATATTTATATTTTGTTAAAAGTCATCTGTGGCCTATAGTGCATAGATGGACTTGGTATGATTATGACCAGGGATTATTCGGTATAATCATTACCGTAATGTTACAAATGATGTGGTAAAAGTCCTCATTGGCCCGTAGTGCATTGATGGACAGTTGTTGGCATGATCATGACCATTAATGAATACACAAATATTCTTGGCCCGTAGTGCATGAATAATTGTGGTCGTGATACTAAAGAATATCCTTGGCCGTAGTGCAGGGGTGATTCGATGATGGGAATTATTTATTAAGCTGAGTCTCAGCGATAAAAGTCATGAAAAACCTTTTAAATCGCAGAAGATAGTAGATTTTATTCTCTACTTGACTCTTCTAATGGATTACTTGTTCCGCTGCAGTTAAACTTGATGTTTGTTATATTTTATCAGTTTAACACTGTTGAAGGCTAATGATAATTTATTCTGCATTATCTTAGTCATAATATTTCTTACTGGGCTAGTTGAGCTCACCCTTTCTTTCACTGTTCTCTTCGGGAAAAGAGAATATAGCTGGGACGAGTCGGGGAATGGAGTGATGGACCAGATGATAGTATTAGTAGTCTTCACTATTCTATGAAATAGTGTGACAATAAATGTAATGAGGACTCCTTTTGAGTTTGTATACTCTCTAGAAGACAGTATTTGTATTCAAACTCACAGTTCTCTTGTTGTATTATTAAGTTGTATTTGAATTCTGTACCATGTATCTGGCGACTCAAGATGGGTGATGTATACCTAATTTTGGGGGCGTCACACTATCATTCATAGTATCAAACTTCATGGATAGTGCAAAAAGCTGTGCATGTATAGCTGTTACTCCATCTAATTCCAAGATCTCAGCCGCCTTTACCTGTGTCATTCTTGTTATGGGCCACTGGTAGTTATTTGCCGCCAATGTTTCGATCAAATTGTATGCGTCCTCGTAACTCTTAGCCATAAATGCACCGCCCGATGCCGCATCAATCTTTGGTTCGACAATTCCATGTACAGTTATAAAAGGTGTTCATTTGTAACCACTTGGGCAATCCATGATGTGGGCACTTTCTGAGTGATTCCTTGTATCGCTCCCATGCCTCATATAGTGACTCCCCATTCTGCTGCTCAAACATTGTGATGTCATTCCTCATTTTCGCAGTCTTCGCCGGTGGGAAAAATTTGGCAAGAAATTTTTAAGCCAAGTATTCCCACGTAGTGATCGACCCCGGCGGAAGAGAATGTAACCAACTCTTCGCCTTGTCCCGTAAAGTGAATGGGAACAAGCAAAGACTCACTGCCTCATCCGACACCCCATTGTACTTGAACGTGTCGCACATTTCCAGAAAACTGATCAAATGCTCATTCGAATCGTCATTCGCCATTCCCCCAAACTGACATGAGTTCTGCATCATCTGAATGGTCCCAGGCTTAATTTCAAAAGTGTTTGAAGCTATTGCAGGCCTAGTAATGCTCGACTGCAGATCAGTCACCCTAGGTGTTGCAAAATCCCTCAACGCTTTCTGGTTTTCGGCAGCCATGATTTCTTCCTTATCAAAATTTTCGAATTCGTTCCTCGTGTCCTCAATCCACTTATTTAACCTCTGAAATCTTCTTTTAATGTCGTCCTCAAAAGGAAGCATGTTTGGATGTTTGGATCGCGTTTACATAAACCAATATCAAAAACCTGAAATAGGAGAAACAAGAACAAAAAAAAATGTTTAAGTAAAACTGGACTAATTATACTGATATCGTAAAAAAGTATTAAAATCTCGGCAAAATTGTCCCCGGCAACGGCGCCAAAAACTTGTTGGGTAAAAATCAATACGCGCAAAAATACGCAAGTGTACGTGGTCAACAAGTAATATAGTAGTAAATAGAGTATCGTTCCCACGAGGACAAATTATCAAGAATTTTAACTTCACAATTATCAATTTTCTATTAATCCTAATTCTATTAAACTATTCAATTCAATGGTTTTAAAACTATATAAAAAAACTAAATTAATAAATAAGTAAACTATCACAAAACAGTCACCAATATCAAAATCCGGAATTTCAAACAATTAATGGAGAATTAGACTTATGATTTCACCATGAGCTTCACTCTGATTTTCAAACCTTTATTCCAACTCAATTTAATATCCCAGTTTATTAATCAAGAACACGAACATAGTAATAGCCACCTCTCGATGCACTAATACCGTATTAACATCAATCCACAATTAAGATAGAAATCCGTTAAACACCTAAATTAACCAACTCACTATATCTCTATGTGAACTGCAATTAAAGAAGGTTTAAGTTTAAGCTCTCTATACGATTACATGTGATGTCAAGCGTATCTCTATCTTAACAATAATCAAAAATCTGCTATTGACAAAATTCATGAAACGTGCTATATTAACTAGGTCTAGATTCGAATCTCCTCTCTCGATTCCTTTCAAATCCACAAAGAACTGTTGATCAGGCAATTCATAAATTCATGCTCAAATTAACATAGATAAACTGAAAATATATTATTGAATTGGAAATCAAAGCTATAGAATCATCGTTTCACCCAAAGATCTATCACAAGTCTAATAAGTAAATTAGTTCATAACGAATGAATTAAAAACTGAATAATTTGTTGAAAACATCCTTCCAATTACAAATAAGACTAAATAGAAGAAGACTAATGAAAACCCCTTTACGTAGCCTTGATTCGCAACCGTCGTGACAATCTCTGAAAATTACTCCTCCAAAGTTTTTCTTGAATCCTGGAAATCGCTATTGAATTATGCTCCGTGTGTTGTAAGATTGTTGTTTTTCCAAGTAATCTCCAGCTCTCCCTCTCCTGGCCGAAATCTGCTTTTATTGGAGTCCAAACGCATCACAAAAGTCCCAAAATCCGAGCACCGAGAGACATCAAAGCGAATGTGTCACTCCAGAATCCTGGACCCATACTTCAAGAGAGGTACAGATATAAAAAAAAGCATACGGCTAGAAGGCTACTGACTTCAATTTTTTACCTTTTCAACATTTTTCCACTTTTGCTCCAAAAAGACCGCCTTTCCTCACCACTTGCATCCATGACCACCCTACACATAAAATAACATGAAACGAGTAAAAACGAACACAAAACACGAAGATAACTACGAATTTAAACTTAAAATGAATATCAATTCGTGTATATAAAATCCACTTATCAAGAGGCAGCCTCCTTCCCTAGGGTTACCAAAGAAGTCATCATTACTTTCATCAGAAACAATGTCATTTGTCGATATGGACAACCAGAGGTGATTGTGTTAGACAATGCTAAGAACCTCAACAACAAAATGATGGAGGAATTATGCAAAGAAATTCCACATCAAACATCTTAACTCACATCTATCGCTCAAGATGAATGGTGCTATTAAGCGGCTAACAAAAACATCCGGAAGATTATGCAAAGATGTCCGCCAACCACAAAGATTGGCCCGACCTATCGCCTCTTACTTTATTAGCCTCTGAAACCTCAATGCGCACTTCCACTTGGGCAACCCCTACGCGATTAACCTATGGGATGGAAGCGGTTCTCCCCATAGAAGTTGAAATGGAATCCCTCGAGTGTTGATAGACGCCAAATTTGGATGAAGACCAATAGGTACAAGACAGGTATCACCAATTGTCTCTAATAGACGAAAGGCGAATCGCGTCTATCTTCCATGGTCAGTTATATCAACAAAGGATCGCCAGATCCTACAACAAAAAAGTCCGGTTACGGCAGTTCAAATAACACGACTTGGTTTTGAAGAAGATCCTTGACAACCAAGATCCATCTAAGGGAAAATTCGCTCATAACTGGGAAGGCCCGTTTATTGTCAAAGAAGTATTGACGGGAGGTGCTCTCAGATTACAAGAAATGGACGGCGATGAATTTCCATAACTCATCAACTCGGACACCGTAAAACGGTACTATGTCTGAAGTAACCAGGAAACACCCTGGTGTTGGACCATCAGATCTCCACTCATTCTGGTTCTTTAACCCTTTACCACATACAACTCTTCCACACTTTGCCCCTTTGGGAAACATACTCTTCAAGCCAGCAGCCTGGCTCCTTTGCGTTACTACAACTTAGGTCATCCCACTACAGATTGAATCTCTTGCGTTTGTAGTTTGGCTACCCATACATGGGATCAAACTTCTCGTACCTGCAGTTTATCCTCAACCTAGGATTAAACTTTCTCCTCCCCGCACTCTGACCTGCACATGGGACTACGCTTTTCATCTCGCCCTGAGGAGCGAACTACGTCGACCTGATCTCCTCTTCTATAGGAGTACGTAGGCAACCATTTCATATGGCCCGGTCGTAATAAAACAAAAATAATAAAAACATTTCTACCCTCTTCTCCTCGATAAAACAAGAACAACAAAAACATTCCTACACCATTTCAACCATATACAGCGTTGAACCTCTTACACCAGGTTCGAACTACGCAGACCTGATCTCCTCTTCAATAGGAGTACGTAGGCAGCCATTCATGGTTCGGTCTCACCCCCTACCAAAACACAAACCCTTGTCAGTTGGTACTGGGATCATCCTTCAATCCACTACATTTCATTGGCTTCAGACCAAAGAGATGGAATTACCTGAACTCCTCCCAAATAGGAGATTCGGCGACCATCTAAGCTGCGGTCTTCCTTGAAGAGCAACACCAATCCATAAGAGATGGAATTAACTAGGCTTCTCCTAAATAGAAGTGTTGGCGACCATCTGTGGTGCGGTCAATATCAGAGAGAAAAACCACACTCCTCTCCACATTTTCCATACAGAAACCAGTCCCAAGACACCAAAGATGGTAGGGATACATAAAGATCAATGATCCATTCTAAACTATCCAGAGACAACTCAATGTCCATCCACCTAGGAGGAATTCAGAATACATCAAGATCACAAGCCCTGAAGCAGCAGGAAAAATATCAAGAAAGTATTCAGGCATATCTAAAAGGGAAGTGATCAAAAATATATTTCCCTGCCATATATATAATGTTGTTTGATATACACAATGTAAGTTGTACATGACAAAATGGCTAAGCTAGTCTGTGCAGGTAAATACAAGTCCATCTACAAGTCAGGATATATGCGAGCTAACAAGCCCAACATGGCGTCCCTCTTAGAAGAAAGAGGCGAAGTTGTGGTCTCCTACACGAGAATATCCACACGACCCAACAGATCTGCAGCCATCTGCATGGTGACCATATGATCATCAATATATGTGTTCATCTCTGCGATCATGCCAGTGGTAAGGGACCTCACTGCAGTACTATCTGTGACGACTACATCCCGGGTAGATATAGCACTATCCCGCTCAACTATCACTGCATCTCTGGCTGATCTGGCCTCATCCTGCTCAACAACAGCGACATCTCTGCGAGCTAATGCCTCGTAAGTACTGTGTTGAGTGCTAAATCACAACAGTACTGGTACTGGGAGAATCAGGGAGAAATGTTGGTAACTCAGTAGCGGACTCCTCCTCGATGAATGAATCGATGTCCTCCATGGGCTCTACATCATCTGACTCGCTTGTCCCAGATCTTAGAGATCTTTGTACCGAGATAAAATCTCTGTCTCTATCCATGCAAAATACTCTGCAGAACAACCTGGATGACTGATAGAAAAAGCAGCTATCTCCCACTGATCCCAACAAACATATACACGGGATCGGTCCTCTGCTGAGAGATATCGAGAAGCTGAACGCTGACCTATCGCCCCCTCGAAAGGATGAAAGTCCTGAAACTGGTCAAACTGCGACATCATGGCCAGTGGGTGATAAGTAGTCACGCCCCTCAAACCAGCCAGAGGGAGGTAATCCATGCCCGAAGCATGAGTATTGAAGCTGTATGGTGAGCTAAGCCCCGAACACGGCAATATACTGAATGCATCTCTGATATCTGCCAAAAATGTGGACCAAGACAGAGCATCTATACACTCCGATGGCTAAAAAGAGTATGACATGGCTACATCGTGGGAGAACCAATACCCATGTCATCTAAGAGTGCTAATCGGCCTCAAGTATGACATAAACCAGGCATATAGCATGACCGAACTCCCAGTGAACACTCTTGTCGGATAAGTGCAGCAGTAGGATGCTGACCGTAGGGTCTCTACTAAAATCATAGGTACAATGGTACGACCCTCCTTAAGAGCTCTCACCGCCATGATGACTCTGATGTCTATCTCATCCATATACCGTGGCATATAGACATACGACGACGATCGCGCATAACAATGATACATCAACCACCGCCAAACGCCAAAGATCCTTCCTTGATGCGATGAAATCCCGAATGTTGTGAATAGCTATCCTCCCGAGCCAAATCGTCGTCATACAAAAAAGCTACCGGGATATCACGTGGCGGACGTCACCATCTCGTACCACACTCTGCGCCGCAATCCAGTGAGAGTCATGAACCGTCTACTCATGTCTCCCAAAGCCATGTGCACGCAAGGTCTGTCTAATGGCAACATCGTCAATCGTGCATACTCCTCCAAAGTAGGAGTCAACTCATGGGTCCCGAATCGGAAGACCTGCCTATCCGGTAGCCAATGCTCTAGCATCCCGTCCACAAACCCTGTGGGAACCTGAAACATCACTAAAGTCATGGTATGTTGCAGCAAATGATCTACAGTCACCCTGTCTGGTGGTGACATGCTATCATACCACAATCACATACCCAATGCCACCAATGACGGTGGGGTGTGATCTATACGGCTAACTATCGAAGAAGACATCTGTGCGAGCCGTGTTATAAGACCATCCAGGGGTCAATGCTGAATATCTCTGGACATACATATGCATAACATGATTCATGCATAGCAGATAATGGATGGCAATATGATATAGGGAATGAAAAACTATGCATACATTCCTAAGTATATCAACATCTAAAACATCATCTCTGTACAGCTACAAATACAGGGAAATGGGTCATATACACCCAACAAACACCTGCGGCACCCCTATGTGGGCCCCACCCCTTCGGCTCGGTCCAGTTCGAGTTGCAAAGGAGTTCTTGAGGACTAAAAAGGTCAAATCGGGAATAAAACGCCACGCGATTGAGCAAAACAGCATACAATCCTGGTCTTCTCAGATGAAACTTTGAGTCTATACATCGCTCATTGGTAGTCACCCGAACACGAGGTATACCCTGCCAATGATCTCATTTGTCACAAATCACATACGGCAATACCTTGTATCGGTCCAATGCCGCCAACTCCAGGTCATTACCCTAAATGAGTCCCCAGGCGTTTCTGACGTGAGTCCCCGACGGGGGTTACAACGTGAGTCCCCGACGGGGGTTACAATGTGTGAGTCCTTGACGGGGGTTACAACGTGAGTTCCCGCAGGGGATTACAACGTACATTCAAGCCGTTGACATACATATCAACTAATGTCAAGCAGCCTTGACGTTATCTCAGTCGGTAGCGATTAAACCTATCAGAGCTCTAGAGCTATTCGAGGATTTCAGGCTCGATTATTCATATTCCCCAGCGGATCCCCGGCGAGGGTCACAACGTAATGTTCCGTTGGTCTACACGATAGCGGAGGTCAAGAAACCTTGACAATCTACCCATAGAATGCTCCGTTGATTCACACGTCAGCGAAGGTCAAGCAGCCTTGACAGTATATCCCATAGGATTTTTCAACCGTTGATTCACTTGTCGGTGAAGTACACGTTAACGAAGGTCAGGCATCCCTGACAGCATTTGTTGTTGGCAGTAAATCCAGCAGAATCTTGACATATTCTGGCGATACCAACCAGGAAAGGTCAACGTCATCAAAGAGGATAGATGATGGAATATGTTATACACATCCTCAAACAGATCAAGCTTTATCCCCACAGATCTCTTACACATAAGAGGTACATCTTCAGGATTAAATCGTTACCAAGAACACAAGAATTTGGTGATAACTCCAACATCAACATTCCAACAGATTCGGATTACGCATCAAATCTGGTCATCATTGCCAATCCCCAGTTGAAGCAACAGGGAGCCAACAACCATCCCCAACATGTTTGGGCTACAACCCCATACACATGCATCATACATTTGCATCATGTTGCTACATATAGTACCATGTTTGTCTTGTTGCGTTTCAAGTGTCTAGGATTCTTTATCCTACCCATGCATCGCCATGCATGAGTATGATAAAGAGGGGCATCTGTAGACACTTGAAATTTTCTGTACACCTGTCACTGACATTGCAGGAGGACAGATTCGTCTTTTAAGAGGGAACCCTGAAAGGCAATCCATATCCATACCGGATACTACCGGAAGTTCAGCGTCAACCCCAGAGCACACACTGGGAGTAACAATACCAACCTCGGAGATAACCCCGGGGCATGCAGATCCAATACTGGAACACACACCGGAGAAGATCGATTAATCTCAAAGATAACCCCGAGGTATCCAGTCTCAGTCCCAACCATGGGAATAGCCACCAACCTTGGTGATAACCCCAAGGAATGCAGTTTCGGCGATAACCCCGGAAATGCTTGTCTCAAATTCGACCAACTTCAATCTCGGCGCTCACAATGAGATACATTGTACCAACCCGGCGATAACACCGGGAGGACAGGCACACCTCAAAGATGACAATGAGGACCTTCAACAAATGCAGCAGTCCAATCTCAGCGAAGCTCTGAGCAACGTCTGCTTTATCAGCCCAATCCGGGGATAAAACCGGTAAGGGGCAACATCGTCATCTCGCCAACACGATGCCACGCCACGTCGCCTCAACATCTCTACACCACGATGTCCCACAAGACTAACCAATCCCGAGTGACTATTGTGCGGGGTAACGGATAAAAGTTGGAGCTTGAAGACCGGAGGGCATCGTCCCATCTTCAATGACTTCGTACAAACTCTAATCCCATGCCATTGTACAACTCTCGACAACGGCGGTCCGAAATAGGTCCGGTATACCTCAATCGGATGCCCAGATTGCACTTCTGAAAATTCGAGTGGACATTACAGTGCCCGAGTGCATATACTACGAGACGACCCGACCCGAGAAATCCGGGCCCACCCGGGTTGCCTCTGGTACACTAAGCGACTCTGCCCAGCAGTACCATCTGCCTCCACCCTCTATAAATAGAGGGCTTGGGGTGGCCATTTTGCAAGAGAAAACCATGAGGAAGCCCTGCCCAATTTGCTCTGCACTCACCCCATATAGTGTACTTTCTCATTTTAAACACACAGTGAGCTCATATATATCCTCTTTTGTACCTACAAAAAGCCAAGAGTTTACCCACTCTAAAGATATAGAAGTCTTCTTTGGCGATCAACCGTAAGCCTTCTCACACACTTTTAGAGTCTTTCTCTTCATCTCTGCACCACCCTTCTTCACGTTGAGAGTCGTGTTGCGCACATTTGCCTGGACTTTGGTCCGTGGTTTTGTTTCAGAATGTATATATATATATATATATATATATATATATATATATATATATATATATATATATATATATATATATATCTAACATTATCGAGTTATGCCTCGATTGAGCCTAGATTTGATGCAATTGTTTTTATTGCTATATATATATATATATATATATATATATATATATATATATATATATATATATATATATTATTACTGGACTCATTACGATGAGCCTGGATTTTACATCGGTGAGTTTACTCTTTTTTATATATATATACTTATATATATGAATATTTGTTGTCGAACTCGTTCGATGAGCATGGATATTACATCCCAAATGCGTTTACTACTTTTATATATATATATATATATATATATATATATATATATATATATATATATATATATGATATGTTGTGAACTACATTACGATGAGCTCAATTTCACATCCGTGCGTTTACTCGCTTTATATATATATATATATATATATATATATATATATATATATATATATATATATATAAACTGTTGTTTAACTATGTTTGATAAGCACGATTTTACATCCGAATGCGTTTATTGCTTTTATATATATATATATATATATATATATATATATTTCATCTTGGAGTTTCCTTACGTGGCGATTGATAAGCTTTTGACTTTATTTACATTTCGTCACCGCTTTGGAGTTTCCTTCGTGG
The DNA here is from genome assembly GCA_020205615.1 of Panax quinquefolius. Taxonomy (NCBI): domain Eukaryota; kingdom Viridiplantae; phylum Streptophyta; class Magnoliopsida; order Apiales; family Araliaceae; genus Panax; species Panax quinquefolius. Next base: position 34,683,045 of record CM035170.1, read on the forward strand.
CGGTTGGTATATATTCTGACTTTATTTATGTTTATTCACTTTGGAGTTTCCTCCGTGGCGGTTGATAGCTTTTACAACTTTATTTACATTTCTGATCCCCCATGGAGGTGCTTCGTGGTTGGTGATCATGTATGTATATATATATTTACAGCTTTTATATATATACCTGCTTATTGCTTTCATACAAATTGTGGTATCATGTGCGCCTAGGAATCATGTGATCACAGATTCAGCCCATTTGATCTAGATTTGGTTCCCGTGATGGACATTTTTAGCTGTAAGCAGCTTGTAAATTATTCTGCGGTGTCTGAATTTCCTCAGATGGTTTCCATACCCATGAGGAAGTCGGCATTATTTTGTACATTATTTTCGTACGGATGCCTCGCATCTCAGAAATAAAATCAATCAAGCCAACACTTAATAAAATGGGAGTGTAAAAGGTCTCAATTACTATTGAGCATCAGGGTTTGAAAAACCTCTTTTATAAAACATCACTGCCATATCTTGCTTAGAATTGAATTTTTACATAAATTCAAACCCTGTGTATATAGGTGCGAACGAGGCCTCGCACTACTTCCAAATAACAGCACATTGACCCATACACACACACATTCAGATAATAGTTTCTTGAAAAGAGACGGTCACCGTGATAACACGGATGTCGGGGGGTGCCTAACATCTTTCCTCCGCATAACCAAGTCCCCGGACCCTAATGAATCTCAATTTCACCGAACCGTTTAGCAGTGTCACATCACTGGGTCAATGTGCAAACCTTTTCTCGGTTGTGTTGGTACAACCATTTAAAAAACCAACTGTCGACTCTTAACAGTCCCATCGTCGACATTATACATGTCGGACCTTTTTCACTTGTTTTTTCAAACAAATCTCACCTAAAATGAGAACACCAAAGAACAAGTAACGGAAAGGGACATCTAAAAATCCCGACGTCGACAAAGATCTAACTGATGAAAAATGAATTTTAGAGACGACTTTGAAAGTGAATAGCAACTTAGAGGGACAAAAGTGTTGTTCAACCATTATTTAAATATATTTAGTAATATAGAATGAATAATTAAAACTGTATTAATATATTAATTAAAACTAAAGTATTACACCTTACAAATTAAAACTAATGGTTTGGGCTTATTTTATTTTATTGACTAAAGTACATATTGAACCCCAAAGTTTATATGTCAGAGTGGTGTTATGCCCCAAACTTCAAAAGGGAAGTGGTTAACATGAAGTTTATTTTTGGATAAGTTGGTCAATTGGCTAATAGAGTACTGACACGCAGGCGAGGCTCTATGTGTGTCAACATTTTACTGGCCAATTAACTAACTTACCAAAAAATAAACTTCATGCTAATCGGATCCCATCAAAAGTATCAACATGCACCCTCTAATTATAATTGACGTGTCAAGTTGCTCACTCTGAACTTTTATACCGTCAAATGTGACCAAAAGCGCCATTTTTTTAATATAAAAGTAATAAATAATAAAAATATAAAATAATTAAAAAAGAAAAAAAAAACTAAAATTGGAACATCTCTAATTAAATCTTCTCAAACAAAACAACAACCTGGGTATTTCCTAAACAAAAATTTGCTTCATCTTTCCAAACAAATTCTAACATCTCATTAAATCTTTTGAAACAAATATATGTTATTGAATTAATCACCATACAATCGCTAATATTTACTTCCCTTTCCAAACAAACAAAATAATGAAAATCCCAAACAAAAATGTCAAAAATAAATCCCCTCTTCTTAATTAGGGAAGACGCTAACCCCATATGCTACCTCCATGAGCGGGTTAAATATTTTTTTAGTCACCGTACTATATGTTAATTTACAGATGAATAATTGAATTTTTTTTTTGTAACAATCAACTCACTGAACTCGACTTTTTAACAAAAAGTTAAAAAATCCGTTAAGTCAACTTGACTTTAACGGTTTTTGACACATCAGCTGCTGAGTTGTTAAAAAAAGCCTATGTGGCAGTTAGTATGTGACGTGGCAGTGATGATGTGAATTTGAGGAAAATTTTTATGAAAAAATGGGAAAAAATATTTTAAAGTATAATATAAATTTAAAAAATTAGCCAAAAAAACAAGAAAATAAATAAAAATATATATTTAATTATTTATGTAATTAATATAAAATAAATTTTTATTTATAATTAAGTCATTTATAAAATAAAAATCCAAAAATATGCTAATTAAAATTAAGGGAATGTGAAATATATTTAGGGGAAATGAAAAGAAAATTATAATAAAACCGAAAATTTAGCAAAAAATACATGGTCTAAATTAAAATAAAAAAAGAGTTATTTAGTTATTTTTGTAATTAATATAAAATATTTTTTATATAATTAATAACAAATATAATTGAGAAAATTATAAAATTATAAAATTAAAAACGTTTTCTATTTAAAACATTTTCAAAATTATAAAAGTTATAAAATTAAAATTATAAAATTGAGGAAATTGAGAAAATTATTTTAATTTAAAAATATTTTTACTTTTAAAATTATAAAATAAATATTGAAATGACACAAGGAAATAGTAATAATCAATTTACTTTTTAACTCGATCATCAGAATCTCTCCTGTGCAAATATCTGGATAAGTAATAATAATAACAACCCTTATCACCTGGCGAGTCACGGGTTAATTTCTAAAATAATTTAAAAATTAAAAAATTAAAAACGTTTTCTATTTAAAATATTTTCAAAATTATAAATAGAAAACATTTTTAATTTATAATTTTGAAAATGTTTTAAATAGAAAACGTTTTTAATTTCGACAATGTATTTTTTGCTAAATTTTCTGATTTTATTATAATTTTCTTTCATTTCCCCGAAATATATTTTACATTTCCTTAATTTTAATTAGCATATTTTTGGATTTTTATTTTATAAATGGCTTAATTATAAATAAATATTTATTTGATATTAATTATAAAAATAATTAAATATATTATTTATTTATTTTCTTGTTTTTTTTGCTAATTTTTTAAATTTATATTATATTTTAAAATATTTTTTTTCTATTTTTTCATAATTTTTTTTTCCAAATCCACATTATCACTGTCACGTCGCATATTAACTGCCACAGAGGCTTTTTTTAACAACTCAGCAGCTGATGTGTCAAAAATCATTAAAGTCAACCTGACTTAACGGTTTTTTTTAACTTTTTGTTAGAAAAATCAAGTACAGTGAGTTAACTATAAAAAAAAAAAATCAGTTATCCATCTGTAAGTTGACATATACAGTGACTGAAAAAACATTTAACCCCTCCATGAGCACACCCACCAAACCCATCCATCTATTTGAAACCCAACCCGCTCAACTAGGGGTGATCATTCGGTTATAACCGAACCGAATAGACTATTCGGTTATAACCGAATACCGAACTATTGATAATTTTACTATTCGAAACACTAACTGAAATTCACAACTAACTAAATTACCGAATTTACAATTCGGTAATTCGGGGAATAACCGAATTTGAGAGAAGAAGCCCACCAGCCAAATAAAACTCAAGCGCGCATGAAAGCCCAACAATAGCAGCAGTTCCATTTCTCCAGCTGTTGTTGTATAGAAAGCTCGCAGCCTATCCTTAAATAGTCATCACCATTATCAGCATTTCGTGTTGGACATTTCCATGAAAGGAGTACCAAACAAATGGTCATTATTGTTGCCCAAATAATCAACAATAAGTTGAGCTCGGCGCCAACTAGAATCACCCAAACTAAGAAGGGTCTTGCCCAAAGACAATAGAAACACAAAAGTTCCAGTCCCAATCCTATAAGAGTTCAAAAAGACCCGAGCTTTGGAGTGAAGAGTTCTTGAAACAAACCTTAAAGCGCCATGAATCTCCGGAATATCATCCGTTCGATTGAGGATATCCACGAGCCGAGAAGAGACCGCGGCTGCATTTGGAATTGAAGTGGATGATGAGAGGAGGACGAACTTGTTTAGGAGGAGAAGAAGAGAAGCCCTGAATTCGTCAGGGGTTTTGGTAGAAGGAGAGGAGGGAATTTTGGAAGAAGAATCGATGCGCAAGGGAGAAAGGGAATTGCCGACTTCAAAAATGGAAGCTGAGGAGAAAGAAGAGCCTTTGCCACCTAAAATTATCACTTTCCCCATCCTCAATTCGCTCCCTTGCTAGCATTAGCAGTAGTTCAGCACACATTGAGATCTGACTTCTGTTAGATCAGATCTAGATCTGGGTTGAGAATCTGAGATAAGAGATAAAGACAGAGACGAAGAGACCGAGAGAATAAGCGAAGAGTTTTTAAGATAAGGCTTAATTTATTTAACAGCTTATTCGGTATTCTGACCGAATAATCAAAATGAAATCCGAGCGATAGCGAGTAAATCGAAAAAAAAAAAATTCGGATATAACCGAATTGTAAAAAATACCCGAATTAATAAAAAAATTCGGTTAACTTATTTCGGTTTGGTTCGGTTATTCGGTTATATCCGTTTTTTGCTCAGTCCTACATCCAAGTTCCAAAATTCCATTCAAAAATGGATGTTCAACCCTCATGTCCACTGCACAATCTTTCTCTTCCGCCTAATCTGGTGTATTCGATGAGCTATCCCCGCCAGCATACCCACGACCCATCTCTCAAACCCTTGGTCCACAGGTTCCAAAAATTCCAAATTCGGACAGTGTTGTTGCTGGAAGCAGAGGCAAATACATCGGTGTAGCTCAAATTGCAAGAAGAAATTGAAGTACACGCAGTAGGCGTGCTCTTTAAATGTACGGATACCGATGGTGTCATCCCAGGAAGAGGAGTCCCAGTGGGTTGAGCGTAGGACTGAGCAAAAAACGGATATAACCGAATAACCGAACCAAACCGAAATAATTTAACCAAAATTTGTTAATAATTCGGGTATTTTTTACAATTCGGTTATATCTGATTTTTTTTCTTTTGCGATTTACGGTTATCGGTTCGGATTTCATTTTTGTACTATTCGGTCTACCCGAATACCGAATAAGCTGTTAAATAAATTAAGCCTTATCTTAATAACTCTTCGCTTACACTCTCGGTCTCTTCGTCTTTGTCTTTATCTCTTCTCTCAGAGTCTTAACCCAGATCTAGATCTGATCTAACAGAAGTCAGATCTCAATGTGTGCTGAACTGCTGCTAATGCTAGCATGGGAGTGAATTGAGGATGGGGAAAGTGATAATTTTAGGTGGCAAAGGCTCTTATCTCTCCTCAGCTTCCATTTTTGAAGTCGGCAATTCCCTTTCTCCCTTGCGCATCGATTCTTCTTCCAAAATTCCCTCCTCTCCTTCTGTAGCTCCCCCAAATCCGGGTATCTTCCAACCCAATAGATGGTGCTATACTGTACAACATTCATACATTCATTCAATTGAAGAGTCTCAAAGAATGAACATAACTTCTATATATTTAAAGCAATATTTATATTTCCCAGGTTCTATACCCATTACAAAGGTTCTTTGTCATAATATCAGTTACATTACAACAATAGACCTATACTATTACAAGACAGTTTAGTAATTTGCCTTAGCTTTTCCCTTATCCGTTTTCGATCCTTCGGGACGCTCAGTCTTAGCTGCATTCATATGGTTCAAGCAAGAGTGAGCATAACTAGCTCAGCAAGTATAACAATTTAATAACAACATGCTTGACACATACAAATCTTATATCTTCGATAACTAAACAATAGTTATGAAGTACTATTGATAACTCAAAATAGCACTTCATCTTTTCTTTCAAAATGTTTTACAATAACAACAATATTTAGTAAAACATTCACTCCAGTCAGAGACCTCAAGTATTCATTCTTTATTGGAAAAGGACAACCCGAAAGCAAGTCTGTAAGCCCGATATTACTTACGAGCACTTCTAGGTGATCAGCCTATTGTACTCTATGTTGATCAACACTACATCCATTAAACGTATGCACGTTTAAGCATTTGGCAACCTCACGTGCCTGTCGTTTTACCGACAAAACATTTGTTTAACATTTCAGTCTTCTTTTAAAAACCATATCAAGTAGTTGACAAAAGATAGCAACATTTGATAGTACATGAATAGATTATCCATACATCAAGTCTAGCCAAAGGAATTGGCTTTAACTTCAACATACTTCAATTCATACGAAAGAATACATGAACCTCAAAAACTTGTTCAGATTGAACTGAGACAAGAGTTAGAATACTTGCCTTTAGCGTATGCTACAGTATATTAACTTTATGTTCAAGTCGTTCAAGTCTCTACAATACATGATCACATAATGCCTTACATTAGGTCACATATAATCAAGTATGTATATGACTATATCATACCCTTCATTTCAATCTAATGGTGTATTAGATTCAGTTACTATTCGTTTCGGTTTATCATTACCCTTGCATTCATATTCGACTAGGTTATCTCAACCTTTATACAACATCCTTAAGGTTTAACAAAGTTTAACAATATTACATTACATTCCTTAAGTTATGCTTACTTTTAAATAAATTAACTTTCTTTTCTTTGTACTTAGAAACTTTCGTTACTATCCTTGTTATGAGATCAGGCCATTGCTGCCACTTTTATACTCTACATCTCGCTGTTGCTTGCCATGAAGCTTTTGTATCTCTGTCCGGACTTGGCGGCTGGCCATGAGTCCTTACTTAATGGGCCGTGCTTCGGCGCCACACTCCAGAGGATTTTGGTTATGTACATGGCAATGTATTTACATATATGAACTAAGGTTCACATGGCGAACTCTTGTAGTAAACTCGAACAACATTCGTATTTGCGTGCTGGAGTCATTTTGCCTAGGGTTGGTGCCGCGGCGCCAACTCTGTGCACCAGAAACCAAATCTAGTTTGTGAATTTTGTGAACTTTCCGGACGCATAACTTCTTCGTTATAAGTCCGAATTGGCTCATTCAAAAGCCTACGGTTCACAAATTATGTAATCTACATGATCATTCAAGAATTTTATCTATTTGACTTCGTTTGCTAAAAATTCACCTATTTGGTTCATTTTTAACGAAAACGATAAACGTTCGTGAACGTTCAACGCTGGTTTCTTCGTTCTAGGTCGGAATCCGGTCATTTTCGAGTCCGCAACTCTTAAATGCCAAATATGACTTGTCTCTATTGGAAAACAAAGGTTTCGTGATCCAACACAAAATTTGACTTCCATTCCGAGAATTTTACAAATTCGACGTTTATCGTCCAATCGTGCAAATTCTGGCAATTCTTCATTCTTATGATTTGTTCAACATTACAAATGAACTTCATTCATCATGTGAACATCTTAACATACTTAATACAACAACTTATAATTATTGTTGGATTTTGACTTATTCTTCATGAGCTTATAACTTGTCAAATTATAAACTACATAAGATTTGATTATTCATGACTTATGACAATTAGAGTTTCTTAATCATCATACTTTACATGTTTTTCACATATAACTTTACTTAGGTATATATGATACATATAATCATATATGTTCTTAATTCACTTTTCTTACTAAACTCATCACAAGTTCATATTTTCATACTTATAATCATATAAGTTTATAACTTTTATAAGTTCAAATGACTTATTGCCAACTTATGTGGCTTAAGTTCATTACTTACACATTCCTCTTACTTTTTATCATTCATATTCCTCAATCCAAACTTTTCTTATCAATCTATCATGATGTGCAAGCAGTCTGGAGTTCGATGTCGGGTGATGAGCCCGTGCAGCAGCCCCTCCAGCTTCTAGATTCAAGAATGATTGCAAGATACTCGGTATGGGCTGGAGGGGAGTCACATCCTCGGGGTTTAGGCTTCGTATTTCCAGACGCTGCTGAGGAGGAGGCAGAGGATACTTCTGAGGATGATGAGTTCAGAGCTGATGAGGTGACTGGTGATGAGGAAGCTGCAGGGGGTAGTAGGACTGGCAAGTATATGTTCAGTACCCAAATCCGCAGTCTTCAGAGGCATCTTGATGAAAGAGATAAAGAAGCTGATAGAAAGATGAAGAGACTGGCAGCAAGGCAGGATCACATGTTCAATGCAATGAATAGTTCCTTTGCCTCATTGAATCCAGCTGTTGCGGACCAGTTCCAGACTCCAGAGCCAATGCCACAGTACCCTCCTTTCGATTATGATGTGGAGGAGTTTTCAGTCTTTATTCCACAGCCACCACCACCACCACAAGCTTAACATATTACAGGGAAATCCTCTGTTACTTTAATGCAATATTTTTACAATGAGGGCATTGTAAGTGTTAAGTTTGGAGGAGTTTAGTTATTTGTTTAAATTTTAGTTTTGGTCATTGCTTTGTTTATATTAGTTAGTGTTTGCATTTAGTTAGTCATGTCAGTTAGTTTGCATTCATGTAGTTGCATCTGTAGTTTAATATAGTTTGTGTGTTAGTTTAGAATTGTAAATAGTTTTCTATTCTTATGAGTTATATAAAAAATGGAAAAATCTCAAACATATTAGTTAGTTTATTGTTTTTGTATTGCATTTAGTTCATACTTGCATGATTCCAGTTGTTAGATGATTGAAGTCTATTTTGGCCAGTGATGAGATTAGAATTACATAGACAAGTATAGTATTGATTATTAAGACTTTGACCTGATTTCTTATCATGAATTAGATCTTTATCTGTTTGAAACTGATATAATCAGGTTAGCACATTAAGAAACGATTATGTTGACTGATTGGGTTTAAATTGATACATAATGGAATTCTTAAGGATAATGCTAGTTTAAATGAAAGAAAGTCATGAATATGCAGAGATGGTTAAGATTAGACAGAAACCTAAGTTTGGAGGAAAATTTGGGGTATATAAGATATAAAAAAAATGAATAAACACCGTGGCTAGTCTAGTTTTGTGGCCTTTGTTACTTGAGTAAGTATGTGACGCCCCCAAAATAGGTATACATCACCTATTCTGAGTTGTCAATACATGGTACAGAAACAACTACAACTTTATTATTACAACAGTAAAATTGTGAGTTTGAATACAAATATTACCTTCTAGACAATATCTATACTCAAATAAATCCTCATCACATTTATTGATACATTATTTTACAAAAATGGTGAGGACTACTAAACAATCCTTTCTAAAACCTTCATTCCATTCCCCGACTCGTACTCGCTATATTCTCGCCTCCTGAGAAAAATGGAACAAAAAGGAAAAGGGTGAGCTCAACTAGCTCGGATAGAATATTATGACTAAGATAATATACAACAAATTATCGTTAGTCTTCAACAGGAAAAATATAATAGAATACAATAGACAACAAATTTTAAATCAATATTCGCAATGAAATAATAATTCATTAGAAGAGTTAAGTAGAGAATGCAAACTACTATCTTCTATGTATGAATTTAAAAGTTCATCGCTCTATCTTTTATCCCCAGTAACATCAATCAATATACATCCGAATCAAATATTCATCTTTGCACTACTGAGCCAAAGATATTCATCGATTAATCATGTTCATTTAAACACTGCTCATCTTTGCACTACTGGCCAAAGATATTCTTCAAATCATTCATCTTTGCACTACTGCCAAAGATATTCCATAATATCATCATTTAAGACCGAGGATGATGAAAATATTTTTTTTTAAAAGAAACGAATCCAAAGTGAAACAAAATGACAAGGATTAAGGATTAAGGATTCGTACTTGGTTTTATCCACGTCCAAAAATACCTCAAAAATAATCATAGTGGTGTAAAATTCAAGAATGATCAAAACATGGATACAATCGAGTTAGTATCCGTAATAGATGTTTTAGACGAAAAGAAGAAATTTTATTTTTCTAATTGAATAGTACCAGATATCGTGAATAGTGCCAGATATCGTGAATAGTAACTCCGACATATCGTGAATAGTAATTCCACAAAAAAGATAGAAATTCCACAAAAACATCTTCACGCTTACTTAAGAATAGTACTCGTGAATAGTAACTCATAAATAGTAACTCGTGAATAGTAACTCATGAATAGTAACTCGTAAATAGTAACCCCATACATGAAAAAGTTCCAAATTTGATAAAACTTCGGATCAACATTTCAAAGATAATGATATTGAAGAAATAATATCATTACTGAAAAAATAATATCCCTTACCTCGAAAGATCGGTTACTTCTAGCTAGAATCTAGGGTATAGTCTTCAAGGAACTTGCACCGCCTCTAGCAATACTCAAAGTATACTCAAAATACTCACAAGAATACGCTTGATAATATAGAGAGAAAAACTTTAGTTTAAATTGTGATTTTCAATTCTAACCTAAGCACCTATTTATAGAAATTGCTTAGAACACCAAAGCAGAAAATTTAATAAATTAATATATATATATATATATATCAAATTCATACGCCAACCTTAGAATTCAGATCCTAGCATTTCCCACATGCCACCTTCTAGAAAAGTAAGAAAAAACGTTTTCATAAAATAAATAATTAAAACTTTCAAAAAATCAATTATTTGAGCTTGAACTTCAATAATTCATAATAAATATCCTTTCATCCGAAAATTCGAATCTCGCGAGTTTTTATAGGAAATTCAATTCTCTACAACTTTGCAAAGAAAGTTTTTCCAAATTCCAAATGGAAATTGACCAAATCCACAAACGGTCGATTTTACAGTCTATAATCAAATTTCAGTCAATAAATGGGGTCCACCGACATGTTTAACATGTTTTAAACATTTATTGCAACAAAAATACTCTTCCTCCTCGTATACTCATATATCCCACATTCGTTGTAAAAATATCACCGTTAATATATTATTAAAATAATATATTTAAATGAATTATTTTATCAGAAAAAGATAAAATTTCAATTTTCAACAATTGTCACTATAAAAATTTTCTCCATCTATATCCACATAAAATCAATATTTTTCTCATCATATGAATCAATAATTAATTATTCATAAATAATATTACGTAATCACAATATATTACCAACGGGCGGTTCAGGAAGAGGGGGCTTTCCAATAAGAATTTCTTCTTCTTCTTGGTAAGCGCAATTAGGTGACCAAACCTCTCCTTAGATGTAACTTTCTAGACATTGCCAATAATGTTATCTAATAATATTATTCGAGATAATATGAATTATTGCTTCGATAATGAAAAATACGTGTAATGACAATTATTGAAACAACAAAGAATATAAAATATCAACACGTGAATTATTAACTCAATAAAATCTTTGAGCAATAATTCTGTAACCATTATTGAGTAGTGCCTTCTTACGTAAGAATCAATAATTGGTGCAATCTGGTGCATCTGTTGCTTTCAACAACGCGTATTAGTGTGTTTTAACCAATTCGGTATTCCAACAAGATAATACGGCAACAACTACGCCAGTTATTTAAAAACAACTTATATTTGTCGTTTTCTTCATCCAATCGCTTTCCGTTATGGGGCCCACACATGGTCACTGCTGCATCAATCTGAATATTCTACAATCTGAATATTCCACGACCAAACGAATATTCCCCGAGCGATAATGAATATTTTATAACCACTTGCTTATTTTGAAATATTTATATTTAACCCTTAACTATCCACATTAATCAAATCAACCCTTACTATTTCAAAATAATAAATAAAGGAAATTCCTTTTTATTTAAAAATTTTGGGGTCTTACAACCTCCCTCCTTATGAAATTTCATCCTCGAAATTGACGTGACGTACTGGTGTTTTGAAAAGGTGAGGATACCTCGCTTTCATTTCCGCTTTCCAATTCCCGTGTCATTTCCTCTATAGCATGATTCCTCCACAAAACTTTAACTTGTGGTATGACCTTTGCACGTAGGGACATGCTCCTTCCTATCCAAGATCTTGACAATACCTCCTCATACGTTAAGTCTTGGCTATCTCTTCCAGCTTCTAACTCAATAACGTGGTTCGGGTCTTTCACATATTTACTGAAGTACAAATATGTGAAACACATTATGAACACGAGACATACTCGAGGTAACGCAAGTCTATAGGCTACATTTCCTACTCGGTCAAAGAATTTGAAATGGACCAATAAATCGTGGATTGAGCTTTCCTCTCTTCCCAAATCTTGTAACTCCTTCCATGGAGCAACTCATGAAATAACAATACATGATCCCCTACATTAAATTCCACGCCCTTTCGATGAAGATCCGCATAACTCTTTTGTCGATCTTGTGCCGTTTGTATCGTTGTCGAATCATTTGGATCTTTTCTTGTGAGTCATACGTACTAACTTTCGGGTCCCAACAATGTTGCTTCACCCACCTCATCCCAACATATTGAGAACGACATTTTCGTCCATATAATGCTTGAATGGAGCCACACCTATACTTGCACGATAAGCTGTTGTTGTAGGAGAATTCCACCAATGGTAGATACTTATCCCAACTACCCTTGAAGTCTAGGACACGAGTCTTAATAGATCTTCAAGAGTTTGAATAGTCCTCTCTCGATTGTCCGTCCGGTTTGGGGATGGTATGCTTAGAACTAAATCGCAAATCCGTGCCCATAGCTTTTTGCAAGCTAACCCAAAATCTTGAAGTGAATCTTGGGTCACGATCCGAAACTATGGATACAGTGCATGCCATGCAACCTCACAATCTCATTCACGTCACATACTAGCAAGACGTTCAAGGAATAAGTCTCCGTGATCGGCAAGAAATGAGCGGAACTTGGTTAATCTATCAACAATAACCCAAATAGCATTGATGCCTTGAGAAAAACGTAGGAAGACCCGTAACTTGAAATCCATAGTAATGTGTTCCCACTTCCATTCCGGAATCTCAAGTGGTTGCAACGGACCCTTAGGTACAAGATGCTCCGCCTTTACACGTTAATGCAAGTTAAACACATCGAGATAAACTTTGCAATCTCTCTCTTCATATTGTTCCACCAAAATGTATGTCAAGATCACGATACATTTTAGTACTTCCAGATGGATTGCAAATGGCGTATTGTGTGCCTCCATCATAATCTTGTACTTCAAATCAGAGTCGTTAGGAACACAAAGTCTAGAGTGGACTCGAAGTATTCCTTCTTCATCAATTCTCGCTTCTAGAATAGCTCCTTCTTGTACTTTCTTCTTCATACGCATCATTTCCTGCCTGGGTGGCTTGAGCAACCTTAACTTTTTCTATTAAAGTTGGCTCTATGCGTATACTTGACATCATCGCACTCGTTCCCGCATATGATCTTCTACTCAATGCGTCAGCTACCACGTTCGCTTTACCAGGATGGTATTGAATAGTGTGGTCGTAGTCTTTCAATAGCTCGAGCCAACGTCGCTGCCGCATGTTGAGTTCTTTTTGAGTGAAGAAATATTTAAGGCTTTTATGGTCTGAATATATCTCCACTTTCTCCCCATATAGATAGTGCCTCCATATTTTTAGCGCGAAAACGACTGCTGCCAACTCTAGATCATGAGTAGGATAATTCCTCTCATACTCTTTAAGTTGTCGCGAGGCATAGGCTATGACTTTCCCACGTTGCATGAGAACACATCCTAACCCTTTGCTCAAAGCATCATTGTGATATAACAAATCCATCCGAACCGGATGGTATTGTTAGAAACAGTGCTTAAAATAAGTCTCCTCTTAAGCTCTTGGAAACTTTTCTCGCATTCTTCGCTCCAAACGAATTTTGTATCCTTCCGAAGTTAGCCGAGTTAATGGAGTAGCGATTCGAGAAACCCTTCCACGAATCTCCGATAATAACCAAATTAACCCAAAAAGCTACGTGCTTGATCACCGACTTGGTTGCTCCCAACTTTGTATTGCTTCAATCTTGGCGGATCAACAGATACTCCATGTTTCGACACCACGTGCCCAAGGAATGCTACTTCCTCAAGCCGAAACTCGCATTTCTTCAATTTGGTATATAGTTGGTTTTCACGAAGCCTTTGGAGTACCACTTCAAATGGTGCTCATGATCTTCACGGCTTTTGGAATATATAAGGATGTCATCAATAAAGACAACAACGAATTGATCCAAATATTCCTTGAATACTCGGTTCATCATATCCATGAAAGCCATAGGAGCATTAGTTAGTCCGAAAGACATGACTAAGAATTCATAATGCCCATACCGAGTTACGGCGGCGCACTTTGGAATATCCTCGGTTCTAATCTTCAAATGATGATATCCGAATCTAAGATCGATTTTTGAAAAGAATTGTGCCTTGCAAATCGGTCAAACAAGTCATCAATACGAGGTAGAGGATACCTATTCTTGATGGTGACATGGTTTAATTCCCCGATAGTCAATACAAAAGTCGCATACTCCCGCTTTCTTCTTTTACAAATAAAACAGGAGCACCCCAAGGAGATGTACTAGACGAATGAAACCGATGTCCAACAATTCTCGTAGTTGGACCTTTAACTCCTGAAGTTCAATAGGAGCCATTCGATATGGGGTTTTAGAAATGGGCTTTGTACCAGGTTCAAGATCAATAAAGAATTCAACTTCACGCTACGGGGTAGGCCATCGAAGTTCTTCGAAATACGTCAGAAAGTCAATAACAACAGAATATTATTCAAATTTGACGTGTCTTTATTCAAATCCATAACATGGGCTAAGAAAGCTTGACATCCGCTTTTTAATAAACGAATAGCTTTATGATTAGATATGACAAATGATCGATTTTAATGGTTTAGTTGCTTGAATTAAATAAACATGTTGGTTAGGAATATGAAAACTAACAACCTTACGAAAACAATCAATTTTGGCATGATGAGTAGTTAACCAATCAATCCCTAAAATCACATCAAAAGCAAGTATCTTTAAAGAGATAAGGTCAACAGTAAGGTAATGGTGCCAACTTGAATCAAACAAGATTTATAAACATGTGGATGTGATGAAAGTTTCTCCTAACGGAGTTTCCACGAGATAGGTCAAAGTCTAATTTCTCCGAGTCAAGTTTAAACGTTGAGCACATGCGGGAGAGATAAATGAATGGGTAGCACCGATATCAAGTAAGGTATAAACTTCGCAAGAATTTATAAATAGCTTACCCGTGATCACCTCGTTTGGGTTCCTCGCATTATGACCAAATACAACAAACGCTCTTCCCTAATCGTTGACTTTGACTTTTCTCGGGATAGTCTTTTGAGTCACCGTCCCATTGAACTAGGTTTCGCTTATTGTACAATCTCGAGCGATATGTCCTTCCTTTCCAAAATTATAGCATACCTTGAATCTGTTGTGGGCGCTTTGACCGATATGTCCTCTTTTCCGCATTTGTAGCATATGACCGGTGGTCGTTCTCCTCCCTTAGAACCGATTCTTTGTCGCTTTGTCATCTTCACATAATCGTTGTTAAATCTCCTCTTTTAAAATCTCCTCCTAACTCGCTTCTTCTATTTTCATGGCCATGATTACCACCAGTAGTGGTTACCATTTCTGTCCAATCTGCTTTCTTTCTCCACAGGTTATCATTATTACATTGACCGCTATCTCCGATACGATCCTGGTTGTGGTCCCTCGGTTGACCGTACTCGTTATCTCGCTCTAATAATTGAGCCTATTTACAACATCCGAATAAAGAGAAATTTATGAGAAATGAGATCTTGACGTATCTGGGTTTCAAACCTCTAAGAAACATCCGCGTCATACGTTCCTCATTCTCCACCAAATGAGGTGCAAACTGGATAACTCGCAAACTTTGCCTCGTCTTCGAGACACCGCCATGTTGTTTTGTTCCAATCGATGAACTCCACTTCCTTCATATACTTGAACACTTTCGGAAAGTATTTGTCATTAAATAGCTTCAAACATCTCCCAAGACATCTTTGAAAAGCGGTGGGATGGGTACGCTTCACGACTCCCACCAAGAGATCCGCTTCGCCACGGAACATAAAGGTGGCGAATGGAACCTTCTGTTCTCTCCGCATCCCAAGACATCGAATATCTTGGTAATTTGTTTGACCCATGTTTCCGCCATGATCGGATCTCGGCTTTCCCTTAAATTCTGGTGGTCCCAACTCTTTGAATCGCTTGTTGTGACAACGTGAATTGCTATCATTTCCTCCTCAGATTTTGAACACGAAGTTTCCTCGCCCGATTTTGCATGAACTGCAAAAAACTTCTAAACATCCCCTCGTTCATCATCTGCTTCAATGGTGTTGTTCACAGGAGGAACATTGCCAGCCTGTTACACGTTCTCCTCGTTGGTGAGTACAGGCATCTCCACGGTCTCATTTCCATTGTTAATATTCTCACGACATTCTCAAATACCGTCCATAAAACAAGGGTTAATTAAGGAAATCAATATATCACATAATATCCCTATATCTTGACCAACTAACAAATAAGCTTAGGTAGGACACACTAGCGAAAGATTTACTCGCCTCTCTCCCTCCTAGTTCTATTCCCCGATCTCCGCCAGAGATCATATCCCTAACCTCTCGATACCAACCGTGGCGCCCCCAAAATAGGTATACATCACATATTACGAGTTGTCAATACATGGTACGTAAACAACTACAACTTTATTATTACAACAAGAAAAGCGTGAGTTTGAATACAAATATTATCTTCTAGACAATATCTATACTCAAATAAATCCTCATCACATTTATTGATACATTATTTTACAAAAATGGTGAGGACTACTAAACAATCCTTTCTAAAACCTTCATTCCATACCCCAGGCTAGTACTCGCTTATATTCTAGCCTCACGAGAAAAATGGAACAAAAGGAAAAGGGTGAGCTCAACTAGCTCGAGATAGAATATTATGACTAAGATAATATACAACAAATTATCGTTAGTCTTCAACAGGAAAAATATAATAATAAATAGATAGACAACAAATTTTAAATCAATATTCGCAATGAAAATAATAATTCATTAGAAGAGTTAAGTAGAGAATGCAAACTACTATCTTCTATGTATGAATTTAAAAGTTCATCGCCTTTCTTTTATCCTGTAACATCAATCAATATACATCCGAATCAAATATTCATCTTTGCACTACTGGCGCCAAAGATATTCATCACTAGTCATGTTCATTTAAACACATGCTCATCTTTGCACTACGGGCCAAAGATATTCTTCGAAATCATTCATCTTTTGCACTACAGCCAAAGATATTCCATAATATCATCATTTAAGGCCCAGGATGATGAAAAATATTTTTTTTTTAAAGAAACGAATCCAAAGAAACAAAATGACAAGGATTAAGGATTAAGGATTAGTACTTGGTTTTATCCACGTCCAAAAATACCTCAAAAATAATCATAGTGGTGTAAAATTCAAGAATGATCAAAACATGGATACAATCGAGTTAGTATCCGAATAGATGTTTTAGACGAAAAGAAGAAATTTTATTTTTCTATGAATAGTCACCAGTATCGTGAATAGTGTCAGATATCGTGAATAGTCGTATATCGTGAATAGTAACTCAGACACCAAAAGATAGAAATTCCACAAAAACATCTTCACGCTTCATGAATAGTACTCGTGAATAGTAACTTCGTGAATAAGAACTCATGAATAGTAACTCGTGAATAGTAACTCATGAATAGTAACTCGTGAATAGTAATCCCACATAAAAAGTTCCAAATTTGATAAAAACTTCAGATCAACATTTCAAAGATAATGATATTGAAGAAATAATATCATTACTGAAAAATAATATCCCTTACCTCGAAAGATCGGTGACTTCTAGCTAGAATCTACCGTATAGTCTTTGAAGGAACTTGCAATCTCAGCAATACTCAAAGTATACTCAAAATACTCACAAGAATACGCTCGATAATATAGAGAGAAAACTTGAGTTTACGGTGTGATTTTCAATTCTAACCTAAGCACCTATTTATAGAAATTGCTTAGAACACCAAAGCGTAAAATTTAATAAATTAATATATATATATATATCAAATATCAAATTCATACGCCAACCTTAGAATTCAGATCCTAGCATTTCCCACATGCCACCTTCTAGAAAAGTAAGAAAAAAACGTTTTCATAAAATAAATAATTAAAACTTTCAAAAAATCAATTATTTGAACTTCTAAACTTCAATAATTTATAATAAATAGCCCTTTCATCGAAAAATTTGAATCTCACGAGTTTTTATAGGAAATTCAATTCTCTACAAATTTGCGTAAGAAAGTTTTTCCAAATTCCAAATGAAAATTGACCAAAATCCACAAACTAGTCGATTTTACGTGCTATAATCAAATTTCACCAATAAATGGGGTCCAATTTACATGTTTAACATGTTTTAAACATTTATTGCAACAAAAATACTCTTCCTCCTCAGTATACTCATATATCCCACATTCGTTGTAAAAATATCACCGCTAATATATTATTAAAATAATATATTTAAATGAATTATTTTATCGTAAAAAGATAAAATTTCAATTTTCAACAATTGTCACTATAAAAATTTTCTCCATCTATATCCACATAAAATCAATATTTTCTCATCATATGAATCAATAATTAATTATTCATAAATAATATTACGAGAATCACAATATTGACAACCGTGCGGTTCCTGAAAGAGGGGCTTTCCAATAAAATTTCTTCATCGACGCCGCAATTAGGTGACCAAACCTCTCCTTAGATGTAACTTTCTAGACATTGCCAATAATGTTATCTAATAATATTATTCAGATAATATGAATTATTGCTCGATAATGAAAATATCGTGTAATGACAATTATTGAAACAACAACAATATAAAATATCAACACGAAGAATTATTAACTCAAAAAAATCTTCGAATAAGAATTACATAACCATTATTGAGTAGTGCCTTCTTACGTAAGAATCAATAATTGGTGCAATACCATGTCTGTTTACTTTCAACAACGCCAGATAGTGTGTTTTAACCACCGGTATTCCAACAAGATAATCTGGCAACAACTACGCCAAGTTATTTAAAAACAACTTATATTTGTCGTTTTCTTCATCCAATCGCTTTCCGTTATGGGGCCCACACATGGTTTCACTATTGTCGTAATTTAATATTCCCAAACAAGATTTAATATATCCACGACCAAACGAATATTCCCAACGATAATGAATATTTTATAACCACTTGCTTATTTTGAAATATTTGCGTATTTAACCCTTAACTATCCACATTAATCAAATTAACCCTTACTATTTCAAAATAATAAATAAAGGAAATTCTTTTTTATTTAAAAATTTTGGGGTCTTACAAAGTACGCTTGAGGGGATGTCTCTACACCTAGCACCCTAAAGCCTGACGGTTTGGGAGTCGTTGGTCGAAAGCTCGCTAAGGGGTAGCACTGAAAAGACTAAGGGAATTAGACATTGCACATCCATGAGAAAAAAAAGGGAAAATAAAAGTGAAAAACGAGAAAAAGAGCGAAAAAGCCCCCGTATGTAAATAAATAAAGCATAAGTATCTCATGTTGACCTTTGAAATTAGTAAATGTTTGATTTTAGTCGGATCTTGTGTATTCTTGGATTTCTTGAGTTTACACTGTATGATTCCTTCAAAGAGGTTTATTATGTGTTATATTTAGCTTTATATCAGTTAGCATGGTTGATTG
Source organism: Panax quinquefolius (assembly GCA_020205615.1). Taxonomy (NCBI): domain Eukaryota; kingdom Viridiplantae; phylum Streptophyta; class Magnoliopsida; order Apiales; family Araliaceae; genus Panax; species Panax quinquefolius. Next base: position 34,702,575 of record CM035170.1, read on the forward strand.
AGCACACACGCACTATATCAGTGATAACTAGTTAAGATTTAATGATTGGTCGAGACGTCATTGATTTGTCTTGGTATGATATACTATTATGTCTACTTGATTTCTTTGAGGCCATGTGAATAGATTTTGTTCTGTTTATTGTTGGATTCGTAGGCATGTAGTTAGCTGCATTGCATTGCATTTTGTGTGCTCGAGGACTAGCACGGTTTAAGTTTGGGGGAGTTTGATGAGTGGATTTTATACCTACGAATTAGGTTCCTATTTGGACTTAAACGGTGTTTAATCCAGTTATTTCTGTTCAATTTTGTGTGTTTGTTTTGTTTGCAAGTTTAATTACGTGATAGCTTAAGAATGTTGGTGGCTTTGTGGTGGAGATCAGCATTGAACATGAAAACAGAAACTGCAGTTAGTACCCCCCACCGGGGCGGGCCCTATTACGGAGAAAAACCCCCGTCGGGGCAGGGGTGCACGAGTTAAAAGAATTGATACCCCGTCGGCAGGCACGCATAGGCATAAACCCGTACCCCGGCTAAAAGTGCTGTGACGTAACAAGAGGTTGGATGCAATTTGAATACTGAGTAGGCATGAACAGAATGAACTTTGGCTTGGATTGAGACTCTGTGTGGACGTCTTTTATCAACTATTACATGACTTATGCCAAGTAATTACACATTCAATCAGAGATCATCAATCACAATTTTGGAGCCCTAATTTACTGAAGATCATTGGAGGAGTGGAGCAAAAAATCAAGATCACGAGAATTGCAGAATTGAGTGAGGATAAGGGTGGTGTTATACTATTCTATTTCTTTAATTCGATTTCTGTAATTGGGATGATGAATTCTTTTACCTATTCAGTTTTTATTTCATTCATGATGAACTAAATTCTTAATTAAGCTTGTAATGGATCTTTAATGTGGAATGATGATTACCATGCTTTGAATTCAGTTCAATAATACTATCTATTCAGTTCATCTATTGTGATTTGTACTTAATTTATAAATTGCTTGATCACCAATTCTATGTGGATTTGTATGGACTCGAGAGATGATATATGTATCTAGACTTAATCATAATAGCATGTGTTTATGATTTCTGTGTTTTGATGGAATTCTTGATGTATGTTTAGGATAGAGATATACCTAACATCGCATGTAATCGAGTAAGAACTTGGGATTTAAACCTTATTTGATTTTAATTCACATAGATATAGTGAATTAGTTAATTAGGGTGTTTGGCTTAATTCTATCAATTGTGGATTTTAGTTAATATGGGGTTAGTGCATCGAGAGATGGCTAATTCTACTTTAGTGTTCTTGATTAATGAACTGAGATAGTTAATTGAATTGAAAAGAAGTGTGATAATCTGAGTGAAACTTAAAGTTGAATTGTAAGCTTAATTCTCCATTATCTGATTAGAATTTGCGGTAATTAGTTGTGTTAATTTGTTTCGATTTCTAGTTTATTAGTTTTTCTTTAATTAAAATCATTAATTCAAATAGTTTAATAAAATTGAAATAATATAAAGCAGGTAATTGTTAGATTAAAATTCATACTTCTCTGTGGGAACGATATTCTACTTATCATTATATTACTTGTTGATCACGTATACTTGCGTGCTGAGCGTAATTTAGAATTTACCCAACAACTATACCGTATTGCTCTTCATGTTCTCAAAACTTACCATCTATCGAAGATTAATTGGAATCAATCTTCCACCCCCACATGATACTTCTCTGTCTTCTTCAATGACTTCCTGAGAAATGCAGTCACTGCCACTACTTACCAAGTTCTTCCGATATTGGTATTCTTATATACATAATTAGGCATAACCATTAGACCAGGTAATACTAATTCAGTTAAAACACTCTCAAGTCGGAAAATTATTCATGAATCTGTGTTTTGATAAGGAAAGATGGCTTAATTAATCAGAAGAGAGAATATATGAAAGAGAACAAAAAGTTCTACTAAAGGTTACAATTGCTTTTGATAAGCAAAAGTGAATAGTTGTCATGGCACCACGACGAGTTATGGCGATAGCCGACTTCCAGAACGCCTAGGTGGCAAGACGACTACAATAACATTACATTAAACAAGTATATTGACAATAAAATTTCATATACATTAAAATCCAAAACATAACACTATAGAATAACATTAAAAGCACAGTTACGTAAATATTTGGCAATAACAATCCAAAAATAAAACACTTTAAGTTAAAAACTAGGAGAAGAAATGAAGAATTCAACAAATACCACATAAAATAAAGTAGCAACCAACCATCACATAGTACTAGTCTAATAACTAATAAAACACCACATATCAAGCTAAAATAATGTTTACTCTCTACAACAGTCTCTAAACATCGTTCAAGCAAACTAATCAAGAACAAAGTCATCTATCTCCTCCAATAGAACCACTCTCATTCAAAGGGTTGTCGTTCTCTAAAATCATCCTTCACATCATCATCATCATTTGAAATTCTCTATTCATCAACTTCATCATCGGAGTCATAATCCATCTACCTTAATTCCCTTGAAGTTGAACCACCACCACATCGAGAGTACGTAATAACATTATCACTAGTATTAGCACGAGCCCTCCTTCAAGGATTACAACCCTCAAGCATTTTGGATGCACCGGTTGCTCGATCCACATCATTCCATGTAAGGTTCTCCCCGAGATGAACATTGGCCTCATTAATCCACTCATTACCCCATTCAAAGTCATCAATGACTAATGAATTAAAAAAAAAATCAATTTCACACCTCTTTTGGAACCTTGAAACGATCTTTCGATTGTATTGGACATACACCAAGTCACTCAATCGTTTGTGTTCCAATTTATTCATCTTCTTCGTATAAATCTAAAATAAATAAAACAAAAAATAATAATATTAATGATAAAATTTTAATTATATAAAAAATAGTTAGTATTAGTAATGACTTGTTATTTTTGAACCAACAATAGAAAGTACATACAAACTCAAATTTACTCCAATTGCGCTCACAATCGGAAGAACAACAAAGACCTAGAATTCCTTTTGCAAATTTTGTAAGCTCAATAGTCCGCCCTCCAAAAGCGCTCCACTAATCAACTATCAAACATTTAATAGAGATATAAGTATTTTTAAAAGGAGGAAAAAGAAGAATGTATATAATTATAATTTATATTTTATATATCTTATATATATTTCAATATACTTACGAGTATTCTTTAATTTCAGTAGTATAATCGTCATTTCTCTCGCAAAAGTATCTCGAGAAGCATCATAGTTATCGGCTAGATTGTATATCTTGTCTAGCAAATCTAGATCTGGCACCATCTTTGCAATAATGTCATTGAAGTCTTCTCGTAGAATGCAAGATAACTCCGAACGTTCCTATTTGATATCAAAGTACTTGCCCAAATTGAGAAATAACACAGCCCCATATAATTTTTGCTCCATTTGGCTTTCCCATTGCCGCTCAACAATGTCAATCACCTTCTTGTAGAGTCTTTGTTAGTTATCAAATGAATCTTTGATTTTTTTTCCTTCACACACTATCACAACGAAAACTTTTGGCATAACAGGCTTCTTATCACCATCAACAATCCTCAAGGCTACAAAAAGTGGTTGTGACGCCTAATGCAATCCTCAACATGATGTCAAAATGTAGTAGAAATTACAGTATCACATTCTTTCTTCCCCACTTCAGTAGCCGACAACTTAGATTTTGTCCAATCCTCGCTTAAGAACAAATGCTTCAATGCATCTCTATGCTTGTACAAACTCTGTGAGGAAAGCTATAACAAATTTAGCAACTCCGAGTCTCACAAGATCCCTCCCATTTGTTTTTTCTCTCCTCGCATCAAGAAGACCATGCCTGTAAATGAATGTTGTGTTTCTTCTTGCATTTTTGATTGGACTGGAATTGCTTCAACTTGCATATGTCCTCTAGCATAAGGTCTAGGCAGTGAGCGTCACAAGGTGTCTAGAACAATGTAGTTCTCTCCATTAGTATATGCCTCGCTGCCTTGTAATTAGAGGCATTGTCCGTGATTACCTGAACAACATACTCGGAGCCAATTTCCTCAATCTTACTATCAAAGAGATTTGCCAACATTGTAGCATCTTGCGACTGACTGAAGGCATCAATAGAACTCATGAAGTAAGTCCCCTCCAAACTATTAACAAGGAAATTCAACAAGTGTCTTCCCCTCCTATCTATCCAATCATCCGACATTAGTGTGCATCCATATTGCTTTCAAGCAATTTCATGTTTCGTCTTTAACTCATCGGTTTACTTCTTTGCCTTCTCAAGTAAAGGAACCCTCAAGTCATGATATGTAAGAGGCTTTAAACCCGGCCCATATTGCTCTATGGACTCAATCATTACCTCGAAGCTCCTTGCATTACAACATTGAATGGTATGTCACTCGTAGAAAGAGTTGGCAATGTGCATATGAACTCTCTTTTTCTTCGGGTGTCCTCAAACGATTTTCAATACTCGTTTTGCTAGGATGCTTTCCAATTGCATCTCCCTCATAATTTTGGTAGATGTTTTAGGGCACTTTGCTATATCTCCAAAACTTTCTGCTAGATGTTACTTGAGACTTTTGATTCCCAAACGACATTTCTTCCTACAAAGGATACATTCCACTACATCCTTATTACTCATATCCGGCCAATACCCATATTTCCAACCTAAATCATTTGATTTGGCCTTTCTTTTCTTGGTCCTTAACCATCTGCTCCTGAACTTTCCGCCATTTTGTTTTCTAGTTTCTACACAATACAATGAAACAAAAAACATAAGAGACAATTGACATATTTTTATTTTTACTTGTGAATGTATTAGTATATTACTAGTTTAGTAAGTAGTAACCATTCACACTCAACACTTAAATTAATAATTAGTGTTTACACTTTGTAAATTGTACCCCAAAAAAAGTAAACAATAAATATAAGTCGAATCACCTCTCACATAATTTTGTACTGTTTAAACTTTAGAGTATAATCACAATTCACATAACATATTTAAAGTATAATCACAATTCACAAAGTTTTAAAATATAATCACAATTCACAAAACATATTTAAAGTACAATCAGTAATCACATTCATAAATTTTTTAAAGTATAACAATTTACATAATTTAATGTATTGGCCTAACTTATTTAATCAAGCTTTATGTATTGGCAAGCCAGCAAGGACATAAACATACATACATAGTTGGAACATAAACATTAGGATAATGTGTAGCTTAGGAAGCTTCCTGACTCACAAGTCACATAGTTGAAACATTAGGATAAAAAAGAGAAACAAAGAATAGGGAGGAAACAGAGAAATGAGAAAAAAAAACACAGAAGAATAAAACAGAGAAATAAGGAGAGAAAAAAAAAACTTGTGAGAAGTTCAGCTGCGATGGATTGAATGAGAGAGAAGTCAGAGAAGGAGCTGCGATGGAGAGCAAAAGAAGTTTAGTTGCAATGGAATCGCGTTGAGCTGCGATGGGGTCTGCGATGGAATCGCGGTCAAAGAAGAAGTCGTGATGGGGTCGATGGAGCACAAAGCAGTCGCGATGGAGTCGATGGAGTCCAAAGAAGTTGTGAAGAAACAGATAATTGATGGGTAAGTGTCGATTGATTTCTAGGGCTTTATTCTCTGCCTCTTCTTGTTTTAATTTATGGGTGTGCCCATGGGTCACTATGGCTGATAGGTTAAGTTTTTAAGTTAACATGGGCTAAAGCTGCTAAGGGTCTTAGTAGTAAGATGTTTCATTCATTGTGTTTCAAGTTGGGTATGCGATACATCTATACACCAACTTGAGGGGGAGTGTTAGAAGATATGATATGGTTTCCATAATTACAAATAGTCATATCCCATAATTATTGTGTATACATAGCGGTAATTAGAGATTACCATAAATATACTTGTGTATATAAACCTAAACTCTTGACTATTCCTTTCTACATATATATATATATATATATATATATATATATATGTGTGTGTGTGTGTGTGTGTGTGTGTGTGTTTTGCTTTTAGTTTAGATTCTAGACACTCCCAAAGGAGCAGATCCTAAAGTACCGATCATGAACAGCATAAACCTTTTTATTTTGTCCTCCTCAAAGTGAAAACAAGAGGAACCTACTAAATCAACCCCATAAACCTTCCTCTTGATTGGAATTTGTATCAATACTAAAAGACCAATTTGTTCCGTTATATCAACAACAAGGTTGATCTCTTTATGCTCTAAATCCACATATGAAACACCGCAAACAGGCTAAAATGGGGATATTTGTAAGACCCCGAAATTTTTTAAATAAAAAGGAATTTCCTTTATTTATTATTTTGAAATAGTAAGGGTTGATTTGATTAATGTGGATAGTTAAGGGTTAAATACGCAAATATTTCAAAATAAGCAAGTGGTTATAAAATATTCATTTTGCTTGGGGAATATTCGTTTGGTCGTGGAATATTCAGACTGCCGCTGAATATTCGTTTGGTCGTGGAATATTATCGCTTTGGGAATATTCGTATTTACGGCAAGCAACCCATGTGTGGGCCCCATAACTAAAGCGATTGGATGAGGAAAACGACAAAGTTTGGGTGGTTATAAATAATCTGCCGTAATTGTTACCGTTAAGACTCGTTGAATAATTCATGGTTAAAATACAAAGTATGCGTGGTCGCATTGCTGAAGCATACCTGGAGTTAACGCTCAATAGTTCATTTTATTGATTCAATAATTCTTTAGGTTGGTATTTTATATTATTGTTGTTTCAATAATTGTCACCGCACGATATTTCCCATTATCGGATCAATAATTCATATTATTTGAATAATATTATTAGATAACATTATTGGCAATGTCTAGAAAGTTCATGCCTAAGGAGAGGTTTGGTCACCTAATTGCGCCGCCAAAGATGAGAGAGATCCTTATTGAAAGCCCCTCTTCCCTGAGAACTACTACCGTCATTATAAATGTGATTACTCAAATATTATTTGTGAATAATTAATTATTGATTCATATGATAAGGAAATATTTATTTTATATGAATATAAATGATGGATTTATTTATGTGGTTATTAATGAAGGAATTAATGTTGAGGTGTTTTATCAAGATTTTATCTGATTGGAGGTGTTAAAATCAAATCGTGGGTTTTGAGATATATCATGGGGTTATAATTTTTAATCCGACCGCTGGATCGTTGTAATTTTTGGATATGTTATACATACATAAGTTGAGTATATGTCCACAAATTTTGAACCGTTAAAATGAACGAATGATTTGTTATGAATTTTAAGAGGTGGTGATTCGGAAATTAGGGTTATAATTGATTTTGGTGGAAAATTCTAGAATTGAGTGGGCCCCACTTGTGGTTGGTGAAAAATGTGCTGAATTTTATTTCAAATGTGGTGGGTGGCAATAGTAGCAGTAAAGCCATCGGTAGCAGTCAAGTCTGCTTTGGCGGCTAATATTTTCCTATAAATAGAGGGCTAAGTTAGAATTGAAAATCACACCGTAAACAAAGTTTTCTCTTTCTCTCTATTATTATTAGCGATTTTGTGAGTATTTAGATAATTTGAGAGTTGCTCAAAGATAAGTTTCATTCAAAGATCACTTCCTAACCTTTCCTTCCGGCAAGTAATCGATTCTTTGAGGTAAGGGATGTTATTTTCTTCAAATGATATTAATTCTTCAATATCATTATCTTTGATATCGGGTTGATACTTTTTATCAAATTTGAACTTTTTCATGTTTGGTTACTATTCATGAATTACTATTCATGAGTTACTATTCACGAAGTTACTATTCATGAGTTACTATTCACGAGTTACTATTCACGAAAGTACTATTCATGAAGCGTGAAAATGTTTTTTTTTGTGGAATTTCTATCTTTTGTGTTTGAGTTATTATTCACGATACAAGACTATTCACGATATCAAGACTATTCAATTTAAAAATGAAAATTTTTCTTTTCGTCTAAAATATCTATTCTCGGATACTAGCTTTGATTGTATCCATGTTTTGATCATTCTTGAATTTTACTTCACTATGATTATTTTGAGGTATTTTTGGACGTGGATAAAACCAAGTACGAATCCTTAATTCTTGTCATTTTGTTTCACCGGATTCGCTTTTTAAAAATATTTTCATCATCCTCGATCTTAAATGATGATATTATTGAATATCTTTGCCCAGTAGTGCAAAGATGAATGATTTCTCAAGAATATCTTTGGCCTCAGTAGTAAAAGATGAAAGCAGTGTTTAAATGAATACGACCGATCGATGAATATCTTTGGCCCAGAGTGCAAAGATGAACAGTGTTTAAATGAACATGACCGATTGATGAATATCTTTGGCCCAGTAGTGCAAAGATGAACAGTGTTGAGATGAATACGATCGATCGATGAATATCTTTGGCTCAGAAGGCAAAGATGAATATTTGATTTGAGATGAATATCGATTGATGTTACGTGGATAAAATATTGATGATGGACCGTTAAATTCATAGATTATAGTAGATTTCATTCTCTACGTAACTCTTCTATGAATTATTATTTCAACATGCTAATATTGATCTCAAACTTGTTGTCTATTGTATTCTATCGATTTTTCCCTCGTTGGAGACTAACGATAATTTGTCAGTATATTATCTTAGTCATAACATTCTTTATCGGGCTAGTTGAGCTCACCCTTTTCCTTGTTGTTCCATTTTTCTTCTCGTGAGGCGAGAATATAGCGAGTACTAGCTCAAATATGGAATGAAGGTTCTAGAGAGTTGTTTAGTAGTCTTCACCATTATTGTAAAATAATGTATCAATAAATGTGATGAGGATTTATTTGAGTATAAATATTGCCTCGAAGATAATATTTGTATTTAAACTCACGCTTTATTGTTGTGATAATAAAGTTGTAGTTGTTTCGCACCATGTATTCGCTTACTCGTGAATGGGTTGGATGGAATGGACCTATTTTGGGGTCGCTACACTGGTATCGAGCTTAGGATATGATCTCTGGCGAGATCGGGGAATAGAACTAGAGGTGAGAGACGAGTAAATCCTTTGCTAGTGTGTCCTACCTAAGCTTATTTGTTAGTTGGTCAAGATATAGGATATTATGTGATTGATTTCCTTAATTAACCCTTGTTTTATGACAGTAATTGAGAATGTCGACTGAGAATATTAATAGTGGTGTAAATGAGACCGTGGAAATGCATGTACTTAACAACGAGGAGAACGTGCAACAGGCTGGCAATGTACCTCCTGTGAATAACACCACCGAAAGCGTGATGATGAATGAGGGATGTTTAGAAGCTTTTTGCAGCTCATGCAAAATCGATTTGAGGGAGACTCGTGTTCAAAATACGAGGAGGAGATGATAGCAATTCACGTGGTCACAAACAAGCAGCTTCAAAGAGTCGGGACCACCAGACCTGGGAAAGCCGGATCCGATCATGGCGGAAACATGGGTCAAGCAAATTACCAAGATATTCGATGTCTTGATGCATGGTAAGGAAACGTAAAGTTCCATTCGCTACTTTTATGTTCCGCAATGGCGGCGGACATCGGTGGGAATCAGGAAGGCGTACCATTCACCGCACTCAAAGATGTCGTGGGAGACGTTTGAAACGGGCTTCAATGACAAGTACTTCCACGAAAGTATTCGGCTATATGAAGGAAGTGGTTTATTAGACCGAGCGTAATAACACGACGCAAGTGTCCCAAAGACGAGGCGAAGTTTATGAGTTATCCGTGCTCACCTCATTTGGTGGAGAATGAGGAACGATGACGCTGGATGTTTCGAGAGGTTTGAAACCCAAGATACGTCGATCTCATTTCTCATAAATTTTCTCTATTCGGATGTTGTAAACAGGGCTCAACTTGTTAGAAATGAGATAACGCATACGTTCAACCGAGGGACCATAACCGATCATACCAAAGATAGTAGTCATCGAATAACGATAACCAAAGGAGAAAGAAGAATACGGACAAAAGGTGGTAACCACTCCGTGGTAATCGTGGCCATGAAAATAGAAGAAGCGAGTTGGGAGGAGATTTTAAAAAGAGGAGATTCAACAACGACCATGTGAAGACGAAAGCGACTCAAGCAACAATTGGTTCTAAGGGAGAGAACGCACCACCGGCCATTCATATGTTATAAATGCGGGAAAGAGGGACATATCACTCAAACCGCCCACAACAGCTTTAAGGTATGCTATAATTGTGGAAAAGAAGGACATATATCGCTCGAGATTGTACAATATCGAAAACCTAGTGCAATAAGGCGGTGACTCAAAAGGATGTCCCGTAAAAGTCAAAGTCAACGATTCTCGGAAGAGCGTTTATCGTGACCTTATTCAAAATACGAGGAACCCGAACGGTTAGCACAGGTTAGTTAATTATAAATTCTTGCAAAGTTTATACCTTACTAGATACCCGGTTCTACCCATTCTTTTATCTCTTCATTACGCAACGCTTGAACTTGACTACGGAGAAATTAGACTTTGACCTATTTATGGAGACTCTGTTAGGAAAACTTTCATTACATCCGTTGTTTAAAAAATCTTGTTTGATTCAAGTTGGCACCATTACCTTACCGTTGACCTTATCTCTTTAAAGATACTTGCTTTTGGGGATTGATTGGTTAACTACTCATCACGCCAAAATTGATTGCTTTTGTAAGGTTGTTAGTTTTCATATTCCTAAGCAACCTGTTATTCGAACTCAAGCAGATCAAACCATTGTGAGTCAAACATTTTCATATCAAGCCATGAAGTCATTCGCTTTATTACGGATGTCAAGTTTTCTTAGTCCATGTTATGGATTTGAATAAAGACACGCCGATTTGAATAATATTCTTGTTGTTATTGATTTTTCCCGACGATTTCCGAAGAATTTCTTGGCTTACTCCCAAAGCTCGATATTAAATTTTGTATCGACTTTGAACCCCAGACAAAACTCATTTCTAAAATCTCATATCGAATGGCTCCTATTGAACTTCGTGAGTTAAAAATTCAATTATAAATTTGGTACTGAGCCTTTATCTCATGACTTCCTTTGTGGAATTCACCTAAGCCGCACTCTCTATAGGGGACGTCATATTCGCGCGATAGTAAATCGATAGGTGTCATTGTGACGCTTATCCAAGATTGGGATATGAGTCAAATTGAGAGCAACCTAAGTCAAAATCAAATACGTAGCTTTCTAGGTTTAATTGGTTATTATCTGAGATTCGTTGAAGGATATTCTCGAATCGCTATTCCATTAACGAAATGACTCATAGAGATACAAAATTCAAATGGAGCAAGGAATGTGGGAAGAGCTTCAAGAACTCAAGAGGAGACTCATTTCAAAGATATGTTCGACCACGCCATCCTCGAAAAGCTTAACGTGGTAGCCGGCGTGTTGAGTAGAAGATCTTATACGAGTGCGTGATGATATACGATGCGTGATGATATACTGAGTATAATCGACTTTTAATCGATAAAGTTAAAGTTGTTCAAGCTACACACCGGAAATGAATTTGAAGAAGGAGGTGCAAGAAGTTGTTATTTTAAAAGCGAGAATCGGTGAGGTGAGGAAAGCTCAAACCTTCGATTTATTAATCCATTTGAAATTCTCGATCGAATAGGAACTGTGGGCCTATAGACTGCTTTTACCACCAAGTATGACGCGTGTTCATAGCGTTTTCACGTGTCGATGTTACGTAAATATGTGGACGACCGAAACACGCTATCGAAGTTAGAACCGGACGAGATAGCCAAGACTTAACGTCGAGGAGGTACTGTCAAGATTTTGTAGAGGAAAGAATATGACCTATGTCTTCGAGTTATACCATAAGTTAAAGTTTTGTGGAGAAACCATGCTTATTGAGGAAATGACTGGGAGTTGGAAACGAAAATGAAAGCGAGGTATCTTTACCTTTTCAAACACCAGTATGCGTCGTCGCCAATTTCGAGGACGAAATTTCATAAGGAGGAGGTTGTAAGACCGAAATTTTTAAATAAAAAGGAATTTCCTTTATTTATTATTTTGAAATAGTAAGGGTTGATTTGATTAATGTGGATAGTTAAGGGTTAAATACGCAAATATTTCAAAATAAGCAAGTGGTTATAAAATATTCATTTTTGTCGGGAATATTCGTTTGGTGCGTGGGAATATTCGTGATCGCTTGTGAAATATTCGTTTGGTCGTGGAATATTCGTATCGTTTGGGGAATATTCGCATTTACGGCAAGCGACCATGTATGGGCCCATAACTGAAGCGATTGGATGAGGAAAACGACAAAGTTTGGGTGGTTATAAATAACTACGTAATTGTTACCAATTAAGACCGTTGGAATACCCGATGGTTAAAATACGAATACGGCGTGGTCACATTACAAAGATGGCACCAGTATTACAGATATTGTTGAATTATTGATCCTTACGTAAGAAGGCACTACTCAATAATTATTACGGTGAGTTATTATTCAATAGTTCATTTTATTGATTCAATAATTCTTTGCGTTGGTATTTTATATTATCATTGTTTCAATAATTGTCAACGCACAAAGATTTCCCATTATCGGATCAATAATTCATATTATTTGAATAATATTATTAGATAACATTATTGGCAATGTCTAGAAAGTTCTCATCTAAGGAGAGGTTTGGTCACCTAATTGCGCCGCCAAAGAAGGAGAGATCCTTATTGAAAAGCCCCTCTTTCCGAAACTACTGGTCATTATAAATGTGATTCTGTAATATTATTTGTGAATAATTAATTATTGATTCATATGATAAGGAAATATTTATTTTATATGAATATAAATGATGGATTTATTTATGTGGTTATTAATGAAGGAATTAATGTTGAGGTGTTTTATCGTGTATTTTATCTGATTGAGGTGTTAAAAATCAAATCGTGGGTTTTGAGATATATTATGGGGTTATAATTTTAATCCAATAGCTGGATCGTTGTAATTTTTGGATATGTTATACATACATAAGTTGAGTATATGTCCACAAATTTTGAACCGTTAAAAATGAAACGAATGATTTGTTATGAATTTTAAGAGGTATTTGAGTCCTGAAATTAGGGTTATAATTGATTTTGGTGGAAAATTCTAGAATTGAGTGGGCCCCACTTGTGGTTGGTGAAAAATGTGCTGAATTTTATTTCAAATGTGGTGGGTGGCAATAGTAGCGGTAAAAGCCACTCGGTAGCAGTCAAGTCCGCTTTGGCGAGCTAATATTTTCCTATAAATAGAGGGCTAAGTTAGAATTGAAAATCACACCGTAAACAAAGTTTTCTCTCTTTCTCTCTATATTATTGAGCGTATTTTGTGAGTATTTAGATAATTTGAGAGTTCTTTATTCGAAAGACAAGTTTCATTCAAAGATCACTCCGACCTTTCCTTCCGAATCTCGATTCTTTGAGGTAAGGGATGTTATTTTCTTCTCAAATGATATTAATTCTTGAATATCATTATCTTTGAAATATTGGTTGATACTTTTATCAAATTTGGAACTTTTTCATGTCGGGGTTACTATTCATGAATTACTATTCATGAGTTACTATTCACGAAGTTACTATTCATGAGTTACTATTCACGAAGTTACTATTCACGAGTACTATTCATGAAGCGTGAAAATGTTTTTTTTTGGAATTTCTATCTTTGGTGTCTGAGTTACTATTCACGATACTCAAGACTATTCACGATATCTAAGACTATTCAATAGAAAAATGAAAATTTTTCTTTTCGTCTAAAATATCTATTCTGGATACTAGCTTTGATTGTATCCATGTTTTGATCATTCTTGAATTTTACTTCACTATGATTATTTTTGAGGTATTTTTGGACGTGGATAAAACCAAGTACGAATCCTTAATTCTTGTCATTTTGTTTCACTCGGATTCGCTTTTTAAAATATTTTCATCATCCTCGCCTTTAAATGATGATATTATTGAATATCTTTGGCTCAGTGTAAAGATGAATGATTTCAAGAATATCTTTTGGCTTCAGTAGTGCAAAGATGAAAGCGTGTGTTTAAATGAACATAATGACCGATCGATGAATATCTTTGGCCTCAGAGTGCAAAGATGAACAGTGTTTAAATGAACATGACTGGATTGATGAATATCTTTGGCACATAGTGCAAAGATGAACAGTGTTGAGATGAATACGACCGATCGATGAATATCTTTGGCTGTGGTAAAAGATGAATATTTGATTTGAGATGAATATTGATTGATGTTACGAGGATAAAATATTGATGATGGATCGTTAAATTCATAGATTATAGTAGATTTCATTCTCTACGTAACTCTTCTATGAATTATTATTTCATTCTGAATATTGATCTCAAACTTGTTGTCCTATTGTATTCTATCGATTTTTTCCTGTTGGAGACTAACGATAATTTGTTGTATATTATCTTAGTCATAACATTCTTTACTGGGCTAGTTGAGCTCACCCTTTTCCTTGTTGTTCCATTTTTCTTCTCAGGAGGCGAGAATATAGCGAGTACTAGTCGGGGTATGGAATGAAGGTTCTAGAGAGAGTTGTTTAGTAGTCTTCACCATTATTGTAAAATAATGTATCAATAAATGTGATGAGGATTTATTTGAGTATAAATATTGTCTAGAAGATAATATTTGTATTTAAACTCACAGTTTTATTGTTGTGATAATAAAGTTGTAGTTAAGGTTTAAATCATAGTTGTCAAAGGCGAGAGTATGCCTAGCTCGAGGTGAGGCAAGGCACAGGCCGTGCAGCTTTTGCGCTTCACTTCAACAACTCGCAGCTCAGATAAGGAGCGGACTTTTTGCACCTAAGCTCAAGGCGCAAGCATGCAATGTTAGGCGACGCGTGTCAAGGAAATCAACTTGTTTAATTAAGAAAAAAACCCCAAAAAAAACAACAAACCCAAAGAAGAAATTAGAAAAACAAAAGTCCAAAACAAAAAAATAAACAAGCAATTACATGCGACTTCGTCTACCATTGTTGACTCTCCTCGTCTACCTCCGTGATTGTTATAGATAGACTTCTCCATTGTCATTTTGAGGGGAGAGATTTTTGAATTGAATCCGGAATTTATTTATTTTCTTACTTTGGGTGCATTAGACGATTATTTATTATAAATAGATTTTTTATTGACCAATGTTTTTAGTTTATATAATTTTAATTGATGAGTTCCTTATAAATTGTTTGAGCATGTTAGTAGTTGATGTAGTTATATAGGTAAAAGAAATTGTTGCTTTTAGTTTTGATACCTAAAATGTCAAAGGAAATGTTGAATGTCTCGAATTATAATTTACAGTATTTCATACATTGTGCGTCTTGTTTCAAAAAGGCACGTGCCTCGTGCTTCCATACTAATACTGCTTATTCTGAAAGGGCATTTCGCTTAGGGTGCTACTAATAACTATGATTTAGATGCGGTGAGGAGGCATTTCTTCCTGCAATGCACATCCTTGGTGAAAGCATAGTTCTCTAGTATGAAACTTTGGATAAGCTTATCTAGCAAAGAATGTTCTAAAAGGCGTTAAGCGGGAGGCGAGGCGAGGGGGGCCTAAGCGCTAGGGGGACTAAGCGGGACTGAGGCGGGAACCTAAAGCGAATTTTTATTTTATGTCTATTTTAATATTTTATCTTACATTTATTCAAACAAAACAATAATATAAAGCAAAACAATCTATAATAAAGATAATAAAGGCCTTTGCTTAAAGTTCCTCAGGTGTCAAATGTCCTATCCTCTTGGGGGGCGACGGTTTTCATGTTACATCCATATTGCTAATGTCAAAGTTCAAACACAAACATGTAATTGTTCAAAGTTCAAACATATTTTTAACATATTAGTTTTATTCATAAACAATATTGCTATTAAATAATAAAATTAAAATTTCAATAATTTAATTCAATATTAAAACTTCAAAAACTAAACATAAATTTAAGAAATATATTGAATTAAACTAAATATTACAAATGTATCATCATTTATATAATTTGAAGTTGAGTACAAATTCAAAAAATTTACAACTATAATAAAATTATCCATTTTGACTTGATATTGTTCACTTCTTGTTGTGATTGATATGCTACAACATGTACTATGAATATGATAAATCATTAAAAATATATATATTAAGATCCTGTTTTGGTGGTTATTAAAATAATAATAAAAACCTCTCGCCTTGAGACTCACTTTAATTTCTGAAATGATTTTTTTTTGCCATTGGGCCTGGGTGAGGCGCCAGGGGCCTAGCACTCTAGGCAAGGCGCTATAGGCCTAAGCGCTTAAAGGCGGGACCTAAAGCGGACCTAGGTGGGGATTTTAGAACACCGCTTGTAGCGTAAATATTCATCCAAACTTCAAGACCCACCTAAAACTTTAACTCGAACTTCAAATGTAACAAATTCATGTGCCAATGAATAAGAAATTTCTTATGCAATTAGCGGGAGCAAATATATTTGTTTCTCTGGTTGTCGGAAACAAGAATTGACACGTGATGTTAACTTCCCACCCCCATCCCTATTCCCTTCTAGATACATGGTTAATCTTGCTTAATTAGAAAGTGGGCTTGCTAAGTAGGGTGGCCTCTATCACATGGACTCATGACTTAAGGAGGCATTTTGACCCAAGACTCAATTGTGGAAGTGAGGGAAGTTCATGGTCAACCTATGTTATGTGTAGGAAAGATTGGGAGTCGACCAATCACTTGCTCCTTCATTGCAAGGTGGTTAGTGTATTGTAGTTTATGGTGTTCTCTTTGGTGAGGGTCAAATGAGTCATGCCTAGTTTCTTCAAGGACTTTTTGTGTGCTTGAAAAAGGTTTTAGTGTCTCAAGAGGATTGATTAATGCTAAAGGATTATTAGGAAAGGAACTGCAGATATTTTGAGGCTAAGGAGTGGTATATTGTGCATATCAAATACTTTTTCTCAAGTCTGTTTTTTCTTTTAGCGTAAGCAAGTGTATCCACGCCGATGTGGTCATTGTTGATTGCTTTTTGTAGGAGTTTAGCCTTGGGACGAGGATGCAACTATTATGTAGCTTGAGTGCGATCTTGACATGTCCTTTTGAATTTCCAAATAAACATAGGTGGCAATCGGCTCTCGCATGGAGCCTCTTTGAATATATTTTACTTTATCAAAAAATAATATATATATATATATATATATATATATATATATCTAACAAGCCTCTTGTGCGTATATGATGTTTTACGTAAAGACAATAATCTCCAAGTGAGGAAAATAGAGAACTCGTAAAAATACCTTATGGTGGGGAATGTAATGGTGCTAAGCATATCGTGCCTCCCAGATAACAAGAGAATTGATCGAGGAGGAAGATAAATAGCTCTCTTCAAGAAATTTGTGCTAGTTTGAATTTTCCACATCCCTATCACCACTGAGGCGATTTTGAAATCCAATCACCATCCAATACTTCCCGAACTCCATAATACAAGGCCTCTTAATGAAAGGCTAAAAT
This sequence comes from Panax quinquefolius, assembly GCA_020205615.1. Lineage (NCBI taxonomy): Eukaryota > Viridiplantae > Streptophyta > Magnoliopsida > Apiales > Araliaceae > Panax > Panax quinquefolius. The sequence goes on from CM035170.1 coordinate 34,720,041, forward strand.
TGATCCCCAAATCTTTGAATGAGTGTCTATATGTGGAGACAAGCCCACCCTGTGTGGTACTCATTAACCTATACCAAAATGGTATCAATTGTTACTCTCGGAAAGAATAGAAAAACATGCACGTACATGTATATTGAAATAAAACGTAAAAAAATTATAAAAAAAAATTCAAACAATAGTTAAGCCCCTAAAAGACCAGTATACAAAAAGAGAATAATCCCAAACCCGGCATAGGTAAGAACTGACATAACAAGGAAGCTTTTATTTGATTTATAAACAGACATAAAAACACTATTCACGGGAAAAAAAGCCTTTTCGTTTTTTCGACTTTTCGAAATATGACATAGCGTTTATTAGGGAAAGGGGGACATATGGCGAAATCGAATTTTTGAAAATCGAAAGTCAGTTTTTCGGCTAACTGAGCAGGTTACGAGAACGTAACCGAAAAAGTTAAAAAAAAAACTAACTGAAAAAGAAAATGTCTAACAAAAATTAGTTGGACTAACCAAACCTAGGGTTTGGATGGCTTGGTTAGGAATTTCAAGACTTGGCTATGTTGGAGCCAAGGGTTGAGCCAAGGGTTTGCATGACTTGACTAGGGTTGAGCCAAGGTTTTGGAGTGGCTTGGCTAGGGTTGATTCATGGCTTGAGCCTTAGGTTTAAAACTTAAACACTTGGAGCCAAAGCAAGGTGTGAAATGAAAATCAAATGTGGGTGAGATTAAAGCATAAAGCAAATGCAAATTCAAGGACGGACATTTAGGCATATATGGCCAGTCATATGAAGATAAGAGGGGACCATTGGTGAGTCATCTAGCATGACTCATCTTAATGAGACCAAGCATTAATGGCTTGTCTCCCCATTAAGGTTCACTTATCCATTAAGTGATCATTTTGTCTAGCTTTGATCAGTTTAATTGTTGTTTGATTAGGCTAACCTAGGGGTGATTAGTAAGCTTTGAAAGGTGAGAAAGAAGACCTTGCAAGACTTTAGTTGGGTGACCAACTTGTAAGAAGAGGAAAATAGGTTTTATATATACAAAACCAACCATAATCTCTTTTCACTTCTCATTATTTGCCAAGTGTTTAAAGAGAGAAAAAAGAAAGAGCTTGAGAAAAAATAGAGAGAGGGCCGAACCAAAGAGGGTGGGAGGATCAAAAAGCAAGTTTTGTCCATTAACACTTTAAGAAGAAGAAGAAGAAGAAGAAGAAGAAGACAAGAGGTAAGCTAAAACCTTAAAACTCTTCATCTCTTTGATTTTTCTTTTGAGTTGATTAGTTGTTGGTGGTTGTTGATTAATGGAAGATCATGAAGGATCTTGAAGATATAAGGTGGTTATTGAAGGAGTAAACCCTTGTAAAACTACTGGTAATATGCATGTCAAGTAAACAAATAACTAAAATCGTAAGCCTAAGCGTAAGGAGGAAAAGAACAAAGTAGAGGATTGTAAACGGACTTCTATAACTGTTTGTCTGTGTGTTTTTTTCGGATTCCGAAAAGAAGAAATCATAGATAAGGGAGTTATGAAGATGTTCCAAGTGGAACGGATGAAAAATACGCCATAATGAAGTTATGGCAAAATTTTCAGTAAAAGACGTAAAACGCTAAAAACCCTAGCTAGGTACAATTTTCGGGTCGAGTTTACGAGTGGTTAACGCTTCCGAAAAGTTCCATCTTTCTTGGGATTTTGTAATTGGTTGAAAAAGTAAGTCGTACGCTCAAGAACGAGCTTAATCCGACTTCGGATAAGCAAGTTATTAACATTTGAAAATTAGATGTTCAAAACGTCGTTAGGCGAAAAATGGTTTCCGAAGGATTTTTGAGCCAAGTTTTCGACCAGTAAAAGAACCTTAAAACTTATTTTGTCTGGAGGATGTGTAGAGGATGTTACAACGAAGAAAATGACATAAAAACGAGCTCATTCCGATATCGGACGAGCAAGTTATGATGAAAAGTAGGTGCATTGAAATTGTTCGAAACCGAAAATGTCAAAAAGTTGAATTGTGTTTCTGTCGATCAGGCGCGGCCGGGGCACTTATGGGCGCTGCAACGCCCGGTGCCAGAAATGCCAAGTAATGTGGGTTGTCATGTGGCTTTGTCGTGCGGCGTTGGGTGTTTGCATAAGCAATCCGGCGTCTTTAACGTGCAAAACGCTTAACGCCAGTATCAAGTGGTTGTAAACGTGTATGATATCTAAATGCTAATGCAAAGACGAACTATATGAGATGTAAAATACTTATCAATAATCAATAAGTATTACACAAATGATATGAGCGTGTACGCAAAGGCGTATTGATTGGGCGTTCGAAACGCCGAGTTGAATGTTAATAAACTTGAAAAGTGTCCTAATTCTAATCAAATGGACAATAAAAGACATGGAATAAAGTTAAAGTAAACCATAATCGACGCTTATGTCTAATTGGTGTGTCAATGTGCACTAAATGTGTAGGACTTTCGAAGGACGATTAAAATCGAGTTTTAAAGAACGCATAAGGCAAGTATTCTAACTCCATTCAACTTTGTATTGAATGTCAATTTTATGAATGTGGGATTATATTCTTATGAATATCCCGTAGGTACACTTTGGTTTACACAATACTTATACATTGTGTAAATTCCAAACTTATGCAAATCTTTCGAAATTGTGCAACTGTTCAAGCTTTGCTATAATGCATAAATTGTTCAAGCTGTCAAGTTCTGATATGCATGAACTGTTTAAGAGTTATGTCAATGTCAATGTCAATTGTATCGACTAGACGCAAAACATTTTATGAATTTGAATACAATTCTCTAAAACGTTGTTGAGATTAAGTAGAGTTGTCCACTCAAATTGCTCTGGGGTTTGGACGCTAGTCTGAGAAGAACTACCTTAATATTATGGAAATTTCTATGCCGACATACCATGTCGGGTGATGGAAAGAACGCAAAATAAGTCGTTCCCCATGTAGTATTGATCAATACAGGGTACAAAGGATTGATCACCCAACGTGCTCGTAAGCCATGGCGGTTTACAGCAGAATAGTTATTCAAACATTTTCAAATGAAAAAGACTATTCTAGATCTTATGTCAGCATAAGTCTGTATGTTGTTTCAAAAATGATTTTGAACTAGAAGGAAGTATTATTCCTGTTATTTGAGATCTCTTCATAACTTTTGTTCAGTTGTTGAAGGTTTAGAAGTATGAAAGCTTGATTTTTGATTATATTGTTTATATACAACTGTTATACTTGATGAACATATAAATGCTCATTCTTGTTTTGAAATTAAATGTTTTTAGCAAAACCCGAGCGTGTTGAAGGTTCTAGGAAAGACAAAGGGAAGGGCAAGATGAACGAGTAAAAGATATTACCAACTCTTGTAATAAGTTAGGAGTCTTGTAATATTATTATGTAAAGTATCATGTTTTGAAGATTTAGAGGCAATAGAACTTAGGATTGTAATATGTTTATAATAACTAGTAATTACTTGCATATTGGTCGGATAATGTAGATGAATGAATGTGGATGTTTAGTACCGTGTAGCACCATATTCAGGGTTTAAAGTTACCCGGATTTGGGGGCAAAGTTGTAGGTTATAAACCTTAGGTGGGACACCTTAGGCAGGCTATAACCTTAGAGAAGTTAGAGAAGTTAGTAAGCAAATAAACTCAAATAGAGTTTGTAAGAGATGAAATTGAGGAAATTCATTCGTAAAAGTCTAAAGAAGTAAAAAATAACATAAATTGAACTGTTATTTGTAATATCAAATGTGATTTGATGATATGTACTAGTCAAGCTAATGTGTTTGATTGTAGATGTCAGGTAATGATATGTATCGAGATGTTCACGTTGTGAGTGAGGAGATGATTGCTCCACCAGTGGTAGCACCCGAGCTAGTGTCGGTCGTGCTTATAGAGTGTGATCCAAATATGGATCTAGAGTCAGAGGAGGATGTAGACCTGCCAACTGGAATCACAGCCGCCTTTATCGTCTGAGGTAGAGACTAAGGATGAGTCGAAGGAGGAACAGGTGAACCCTGAGGTTGAGGAAGCGATGGTTCAGTTGGGAGTGTCGGTGCACTACCTGATTGACCAGAATTTGAAGTTAAATATAAAACTCCATGATGCTGAGAACAGACCTTCGGTTGTACGAGGCAAAGGTGCATGATCTCCAGATGGAGAAGAAGACGATCAATGCCTATTGGGAGGAGGAAATCATATACATGCAGAGGGCCTAAGATCAGGTCCAAGACTTCGAACAGAGAGGTGAAGGTGAATAAGAGGAAGAATAAGATGAATTATGCTTATATGACTTCCATTGAGCGGGTTCAGGACATGGTGGTCTTTTTCCCGACAGAGGCGGGACAAACCTTTCATACCATCACTCGGGGGTGGGAGGTGGCTATTGCAGGAGAGGAGCGCGAGAGCACAATTGCTAGGGTACTAGCATAGTATAGAGTAGTGGTTATGTAAAGATATATGTGTGTAAAGATATCCGAATGATGTGAATCTCAACTTTTTATATACATAACGGGATAAATTTTGTAAATCCTAACTTTTGTATCAGTTAAGGATTAGAATAGGTTAATCCCTGTTTTTTATAAGTAATTGAGTGATGTAGAAGTAAATAGTCGGACGTGCTATAACATGTAAATATAGCGGATAGCTATATATATGAATGTAAGAAGATGAAACATATTAATATAAGACTTAAAGAAAGCAAAGACGAAAACCGATGACTTAAAGAAGAAACATGAAGTTGCTTGGAAGTAATATGGTTGCACACTAATGTCGGATGGTTGGACAGATAAGAGGGGAAGACACTTGTTGAATTTCCTTGTTAATAGTCCGGAAGGGACTTATTTCATGGGTTCTGTTGATGCCTCCAGTCAATCGTAAGATGCCACAATGTTGGCAAATCTACTTGATAGCATGATTGAGGAAATTGGCCCCGTAGATGTTGTTCAGGTGGTCACGGACAATGCCTCTAATTACAAGGCAGTGGGGCATATTGTAAGACCCCGAAATTTTTTTAAATAAAAAGGAATTTCCTCTATTTATTATTTTGAAATAGTAAGGGTGGATTTGATTAATGTGGTTAGTTATGGGTAAAATGTGCAAATATTTTAAATAAGCAAGTGGTGATAAAATATTCATTGTTGTCGGGGAATATTCGTTTGGTCGTGGAATATTCTTGATGTCGGGGAATATTCGTACGACGGCGCAATCTTTTGTGGGCCCCATAACGGAAAGCGATTGGATGAAGAAAACGACAAATATAAGTTGTTTATAAATAACGGCGTAGTTGTTACCGTTAATACTGTTGGAATACCCGGTGGTTAAAACACACTAATACGCGTTGTTGAACATTAGCACACAGTATTGCACCAATTATTGATTCTTACGTAAGAAGGCACTACTCAATAATTGTTACAGTAATTACTTTGCTCGATATTTTATTTTATTGATTCAATAATTCTTTGCATTAATATTTTATATTATTTGTTATTTCAATAAATTGTCATTACACGATTTTTTCCATTATCGAGCAATAATTCATATTATCCTAATAATATTATTAGAAAACATTATTGGCAATGTCTAGAAAGTTACATCTAAGGAGAGGTTTGGTCACCTAATTGCATGCCAAGATGAGAGATCCTTATTGAAAGCCCTTCTTTCCTGTAGAACCACCTGTTGTCAATATTGTGATTCTGTAATATTATTTGTGAATAATTAATTATTGATTCATATAATGAGGAAAATATTGATTTTATGTGGATATAGATGGAGAAAAATTTTAATGTGACAATTGTTGAAAATTGAAATTTTATCTTTTTCTGATAAAATAATTCATTTAAATATATTATTATATTTTAATAATATAATAATGGTGATATTTTTACAACGAATGTGGGATATATGAGTATACGAGGAGGAAGAGTATTTTTGTTGCAATAAATGTTTAAAACATGTTAAACATGTTGGTGGACCCCATTTCTTGACTGAAATTTGATTATAGCACATAAAATTGTCCGTATGTGGATTTCGGTCAATTTACTTTTGGAATTTGGAAAACTTTCTTACGCAAAGTTGTAGAGAATTGAATTTCCTATAAAAAGTCGCGAGATTCGAATTTTCTGATAAAATGGCTATTTATTATGAATTATTGAAGTTCCAAAGCTCCGAAATAATTGATTTTTGGAAGTTTTAATTATTTATATCAACAAAAACGTTTTTATTGTTTTGGTTGGCCCCATGTGTGTTGTAAACATGCTGATTTCAGGAGTCTTGGTTGGCGAGGAATATATATATAATATATTATTATTATATTAAATTTTCTGCTTTGGTGTTCTAAGCAATTTCCTATAAATAGGGTGCTTACGTTAGAATTGAAAATCACACCAAAAACTGATGTTTTCTCTCTCTATATTATCGAGCGTAGTCTTGTGAGTATTTTGAGTATACTTTGAGTATAGCTATACGATGCAAGTTCAAGTCATAGCCGGTGTTTCAACTAGAAGTACTGTCTTTCGAGGTAATGGATGTTATTTTCTTCTCAAATGATATTATTTCTTCAATATCATTATGCTGAAATATTGGTTGGAACTTTTTATCAAATTTGGAACTTTTTCATGTCGGGGTTACTATTCATGAGTTACTATTCACGAGTTACTATTCACGAGTACTATTCATGAAGCGTGAAGATGTTTTTTGTGGAATTTCTATCTTTTGGTGTTTGAGTTACTATTCACGTGACTTGCACTATTCACGTATACGACACTTATTCACGAATCATTTTGCACTATTCACCGAAAAATGAAAATTTTTCTTTTCATCTAAAATATCTATTCTGGATACTAGCTTTGATTGTATCCATGTTTTGATCATTCTTGAATTTTACACCCTATGATTATTTTTGAGGTATTTTTGGACGTGGATAAAACAAAGTACGAATCCTTAATCCTTAATCCTTGTCATTTTGTTTCACCGATTCGTTTCTTTAAAAATTTTTCATCATCTTCAGTCTTAAATGATGATATTATGGAATATCTTTGGCTTTGTAGTGCAAAGATGAATGATTTCAAGAATATCTTTGGCCCGTAGTGCAAAGATGAACAGGTGTTTAGATGAACATGACCAACTGATGAATATCTTTGGCTTGTAGTGCAAAGATGAATATTTGATTCCGTATGTATGTTGATTGATGTTACAGGGGATAAAAGATAGACGATTTAACTTTTAAATTCATATATAGAGATAGTAGTTGCATTCTCTACTTAACTCTTCTAATGAATTATTATTTCATTGCGAATAATGGTTTAAAAACTTGTTGTCTCATCGTATTCTATTAGTTTTTTTTCCTCATTGAAGACTAATGATAATTTGTTGTATATTATTTTAGTCATAATATTCTTTATCGGGCTAGTTGAGCTCACCCTTTTCCTTGTTGTTCCATTTTTCTTCTCGGAGACGAGAATGTAATGCGAGTACTAGTCGGGGTATGGAATGAAGGTTCTAGAGAGAGTTGTTTAGTAGTCCTCACCATTTTTGTAAAATAATGTATCAATAATTGGGATGAGGATTTATTTGGGTATGTATATTGTCTGAAGACAATAATTGTATTTAAACTCATTAATATATATATTGTCGTATTTTTGCACGACAAATGTATTAATAAAGTTGTAGTTATTTACATACCATGTATTTGGCGACTTTCGAATGGGTTGGATGGAATGGACCTATTTTGGGGGCGTCACGGTTGGTATCGAGCTTAGGATATGATCTCTGGCGAGATCGGGAATAGAACTAGGAGGGAGAGACGAGTAAATCCTTCGCTAGTGTGTCCTACCTAAGCTTATTTGTTAGTTGGTCAAGATATAGGGATATTATGTGATATATTGATTTCCTTAATTAACCCTTGTTTTATGACAAGATTTGAGAATGTCGAATGAGAATATTAACAATGGAGTAAATGAGACCGTGGAGATGCCCAGTTTTTACACAGGAGGAGAACGCGTCAACAGTCGGGCAATGTACCTCCTCCCGAAACAACACCACCGACGAAAGATGATGATGAACGAGGAATGTTTAGAAGCTTTTTGCGATTCATGCAAAATCGATTTGAGGAGACTCGTGTTCAAAATATGAGGAGGAAATGATAGCAATTCACGGGTGGTCACAAACGCCAAGCGGTTCAAAGAGTTGGGACCACTGCACTGGGGGAAACCGGATCCGATTAAAGGCGAGAGGCGTGGGTCAAACAAATTACCAAGATATTTGATGTCTTGGGATGCACGGAGGAACGAAAGTTCCATTCGCTACTTTTATTTTCCGTGGCGAAAGCAGATTCTTGGTGGGAATCAGAAGCGTACCCATCCAAATTGCACTCAAAGATGTCATGGGAGACATTTCAGAAATAGTTCAATGACAAGTACTTCCCCGAAAGTATTCGTCTATATGAAGGAAGTGGAGTTTATTAGACCGAGCGAATAACTCGATTTGTCCCAAAGACGAGGCGAAGTTCGCGAGTTATCCAGGTTCAGACCTCATTTGGTGGAGAATGAGGAACGATGACGCGCGGATGTTTCGAGAGGTTTGAAACCCGGCATACGTCGATATCTCATTTCTCATAAATTTTCTCTCTATTCGAGATGTTGTCAACGAGGCTCGGTTGTTAGAGCGAGATAACGAAGTCACGTTCAACCGAGGGACCATAACCGAGGATCATACTCAAGATAGCGATCATCGAATAACGATAACCAAATGGAGAAAGAAGAATACTGGACAAAGGCGGTAACCACTCGGTGGTGGTAATCATGGCCATGAAAATAGAAGAAGCGAGTGGGAGGAGATTTTAAAAGAGGAGATTCAACAATGACCATTTGAAGACGTCGGCGCCAAGAGTAACTAGTTCCAAGGAGGAGAATGACCATCGGTCGTATATATTACAAATGCGAAAGAGGGACATATCATTAAACCGCCCTAACAGCAGCTTTAAGGTATGCTATAATTGTGGAAAAGGACATATCGCTTTCGAGATTATGCAGATCGAAACCCAGTCCAAATGGAATGATGACTCAAAAGGATGTCCCGGAAAAGTCAAAGACAACGATTCTGGAAGAGCGTTTGTCGTGGCCGGTCAAAAATCGAGGAACTCGAACGAAGTTAGCACGGGTTAGTTAATTATAAATTCTTGCGAAGTTTATACCTTACTAGATACTGGGTTCTACCCATTCTTTTATCTCTCTTGCTTGGGCTCAACGTTTGAACTTGACTACGGAGAAATTAGACTTTGACCTATTTATGGAGACTCAGTTAGGAGAAACTTTCATTACATCCGTTGTTTAGAAATCTTGCTTGATTCAGGGTTGGCACTATCACATTACACATTAACCTTATTTCTATAGAGATATTTGCTTTTGATGTGATTTTAAGGTTAACTACTCATCATGCCGAAATTGATTACTTTCGTAAGGTTGTTAGTTTTCATATTCTTAAGCAACTTTGTTATTCAATTCAAGCAATCAAACCATTGTAGTCAAACATTTTCATATCAAGCCATGAAGTCTTTCGTTTATTATGGATGTCAAGTTTTCTTAGTCCATGTTATGGATTTGAATAAAGACACGTCGATTTGAATAATATTCCATTGTTATTGATTTTTCCCGACGTATTTCTGAAGAATTTCTTGGTTTACTCCCAAAGAATGATATTAAATTTTGTATCGACTTTGAACCCTAGATACAAAACTCATTTCTAAAATCTCATATCGAATGGCTCTATTGAACTTCGTGAGTTAAAAATTCAACTATAGAATTTGGTACCGAGCCTTTATCCGGTGACTTCCTTTGTGGAATGCAAAGCGAGATCTCGTAGGGGACACCATATTCGTCATGCGATAGTAAACCGATAGGTGTCATTGTAGCGTCTTATCCAAGGTTGGGATATGAGTCACAGATTGAGAACAACCTAAGCTCGGTAATCGAAATACGTAGCTTTCTAGGCTTAGTTGGTTATTATCGGAGATTCGTTGAAGGATATTCTCGAATCGCTATTCCATTAACGCAAATGACTCGTAGAGATACAAAATTCGAATGGAGCAAAGAATGTGGGAAGAGCTTGAAGAACTCAAGAGAGACTCATTTCAAAGACATGTTCGACCATGCCATCCTGGAAAAGCGAACGTGGTAGGCGGCGTGTTGAGTAGAAGATCGTATACAAATACGAAAGTACGATATTGTCAAAGACTCATTTCAGTATAATTTACAAATAATAGAGATGGAGATGAAAACTCTAGTTACCCACGTGATGATATACGAGTATAATCGACTTTAATCGATAAAGTTAAAGTCATTGACTACACACCGGGAGTGATGAATTTGAAGAAGGAGGTGCGAAGTTGTTATTTCAAAAGCGAGAGAATCGGTGAGGTGAGGAAAGCTCAAACCTTCGATTTATTAATCCATTTGAAATTCTCGATCGAATAGGAACTGTGGCCTATAGACTCATTTTACCGCTAAGTATGACGCGTGTTCATAACGTTTTTCACGTATCGATGTTACGTAAATATGTGGACGACCCGAACTATGTCATTGAGTTAGAACCGGACGAGATAGCCGAAGACTTAACGTATGAAGAGGTACCTGTCAAGATTTTGGATAGGAAGGAGCATGTCCTACGTACGAAGGTCATACCACAAGTTAAAGTTTTATGGAGAAACCATGCTATTGAGGAAATGACCTGGGAGTTGGAAACGAAAATGAAAGCGAGGTATTCTCATCTTTTGAAACACTGTGTCGTCGTCAATTTCGAGGACGAAATTTCATAAGGAGGGAGGTTGTAAGACCAAAAATTTTTTAAATAAAAAGAATTTCCTCTATTTATTATTTTGAAATAGTAAGGGTGGATTTGATTAATGTGGTTAGTTATGGGTAAAATGCTAAATATTTTAAATAAGCAAGTGGTGATAAAATATTCATTGTTGTTTGGGAATATTCGTTTGGTCGTGGAATATTCTTGATGTCGGGGAATATTAAATATTGACAGTATGCCGCTCTTTTGTGGACCTCATAACGGAAAGCGATTGGATGAAGAAAACGACAAATATAAGTTGTTTATAAATAACTGGCGTAGTTATTCTCAATTATCTTTTGTTGGAATACCCTTAGTTAAAACACACTAATACGCGTTGTTGAACATTAGCACACGATATTGCACCAATTATTGATTCTTACGTAAGAAGGCACTACTCAATAATTGTTACAGTAATTACTGTTCAGTATTTTATTTTATTGATTCAATAATTGCTGCATTAATATTTTATATTCTTCGTTGTTTCAATAAATTGTCATTACACAAGATTTTCCATTATCGAGACAATAATTCATATTATCTGAATAATATTATTAGAAAACATTATTGGCAATGTCTAGAAAGTTACATCTAAGGAGAGGTTTGGTCACCTAATTGCGCGCCATGAGAAGAGAGATCCTTATTGGAAAGCCCCTCTTTCTGAAAGCTGCACAGTTGTCGATATTGTGATTCATCAGTAATATTATTTGTGAATAATTAATTATTGATTCATATGATGAGGAAAATATTGATTTTATGTGGATATAGATGGAGAAAAATTTTAATGTGACAATTGTTGAAAATTGAAATTTTATCTTTTCCGATAAAATAATTCATTTAAATATATTATTATATTTTAATAATATAATAATGGTGATATTTTTACAACGAATGTGAGATATATGAGTATACGAGGAGGAAGAGTATTTTTGTTGCAATAAATGTTTAAAACATGTTAAACATGTTGGTGGACCCCATTTCTTGACTGAAATTTGATTATAGCCTGTAAAATTGTCCGTATGTGGATTTCGGTCAATTTCTGTTTGAAATTTGGAAAAACTTTCTTCTGCAAAGTTGTAGAGAATTGAATTTCCTATAAAAAGTCATGAGATTCGAATTTTCTAATAAAATGGCTATTTATTATGAATTATTGAAGTTCAAAGCTCAAAATAATTGATTTTTGGAAGTTTTAATTATTTATATCAACAAAAACGTTTTTATTGTTTTGGTTGGCCCCCATGTGTTGTAAACATGCTGATTTCAGAGTCTTGGTTGGCGTGGAATATATATATAATATATTATTATTATATTAAATTTTCTGCTTTGGTGTTCTAAGCAATTTCCTATAAATAGGTGCTTAGGTTAGAATTGAAAATCACACCGAAACCCGATGTTTTCTCTCTCTATATATTATCGAGCGTAGTCTTGTGAGTATTTTGAGTATACTTTGAGTATTGCTATACTTTGCAAGTTCAAGTCATAGCTTGTTTTTTTTACTAAAAGTTGTCTTTTCGAGGTAATGGATGTTATTTTCTTCTCAAATGATATTATTTCTTCAATATCATTATCTTTGAAATATTGGTTGGAACTTTTATCAAATTTGGAACTTTTTCATGTTGGGGTTACTATTCATGAGTTACTATTCACGAGTTACTATTCATGAGTTACTATTCACGAAGTTACTATTCACGAGTACTATTCATGAAGCGTGAAGATGTTTTTTGTGGAATTTCTATCTTTTGGTGTCGAGTTACTATTCACGTATACGGCACTATTCACGTATATCGACACTATTCACGAAATCACGCACTATTATTCATTCAAAAATGAAAATTTTTCTTTTCATCTAAAATATCTATTCGGATACTAGCTTTGATTGTATCCATGTTTTGATCATTCTTGAATTTTACACCTTATGATTATTTTTGAGGTATTTTTTTGACGTGGATAAAACAAAGTACTGAATCCTTAATCCTTAATCCTTGTCATTTTGTTTCACTTTGGATTCGTTTCTTTAAAAATATTTTTCATCATCTTGATCTTAAATGATGATATTATGGAATATCTTTGGCTCAGAGTGCAAAGATGAATGATTTCTGAAGAATATCTTTGGCCGTAGTGCAAAGATGAGCAGTGTTTAGATGAACATGACCAATCGATGAATATCTTTGGCTTGTAGTGCAAAGATGAATATTTGATTCCGTATGTATGTTGATTGATGTTACAGGATAAAAGATGACGATTTAACTTTTAAATTCATACATAGAAGATAGTAGTTGCATTCTCTACTTAACTCTTCTAATGAATTATTATTTCACGCGAATAATGGTTTAAAAACTTGTTGTCTCATTGTATTCTATTAGTTTTTTTCCTGTTGAAGACTAATGATAATTTGTTGTATATTATCTTAGTCATAATATTCTTCTTCGGGCTAGTTGAGCTCACCCTTTTCCTTGTTGTTCCATTTTTCTTCTCGGGGAGGCGAGAATGTAAATAGTACTAGTCGGGGTATGGAATGAAGGTTCTAGAGAGAGTTGTTTAGTAGTCCTCACCATTTTTGTAAAATAATGTATCAATAATTGGGATGAGGATTTATTTGGGTATGTATATTGTCTAGAAGACAATAATTGTATTTAAACTCACAGTATATATGTTGTCGTATTTTGCACGACAAATGTATTAATAAAGTTGTAGTTATTTCTGTACCATGTATTTGGCGACTCAGAATGGGTTGGATGGAATGGACCTATTTTGGGGGCGTCACACATATACTAATGGAGAGGAGACCTACATTGTTTTGGACACCTTGTGTCGTACACTGCCTTAACCTTATGCTAGAGGAGATGAGAAAGTTGAAGCAATTCCAGCTGTAACGACCCCAAAATCTGAACAATTCAACTCTCGACTTTGGTCGTTAGCAATACACTCACATTCTAACCTTACATCATTAATCGATGATATAATCAATAAAAATGCGGAATAATTAAAACTTTTATGTCTTCTTTCTTTATTTTCCCTGAATCACAACCTTTACAATTACATAACTTAGAATCATGTTTATTTTATGATTCACTTTGTCAGACTTATAATATAAGTTTACACGTCGCAATACAATAACCTTAATAGATCAGATAATTCAACCTTTACATTCTGACATTAATTAAACATCATAAGCTATCAAGTACATCTTTTGAAACCCTTAACATGGTTTAAACAATTTCTAGATAAAGCAATTTTATTTTCTTGCATGCCTTCTGATCATTACCATCCAAATGGCAAATAACATCTCATTGTATCCTTAACCTGCAAAATGGTTATTTTTGCAAGATTGAACTTGACAGCTCAGCAAATCAAACAGTTTTCATGCATCACATAGCACATAATATCATGCTCAGCTTATACAATCGTAATCTTTCTAATATATCATACATGTTGCATCACACATATCAAGTAATAAGACTGAGTTCTTTAACTCAATCAACATAGTCATAGATTAACTTTCGCATCTCATATACACAACATATATAACTCAACATGCTCTTTGCAGTACAGATTTCAATCAATCAGTTATCAAGTTCAAATAACAAATAGGAACTGAAAGACTTGTCTGGTTTGTTGATTATCAACTACAGCTTAACTGATTTGCGTTTATCCTACATCAATTCAAAAGTTCATATACACATGCATCAGTTACATATACACAATGAAATCACATTGACTCTTAGTCCTATTCCTTTTATAACTTGCGTTTCTTTGAAAACTTAGAACCTATCTTCAGGTTTTAACTCTTTGACATTTAACATTTATTTAAGTCATTAAATTAACCTTAATCTCATTTTTCTTTATACTTCTCTTTTAATCGACACTTAACGTTCGACTAAGTCTTTAAAGTTTACCTCTTCATCACATTAGATGTATATTAGGTTTATTCAACTCAATTAGGAATCTTCATAACATGCTTCTAAAATCCTTCTTGTAAAGTGTTACTTAACATTTCGTTAAGTCTATAAGGCCTTACATTTAATCACATTTTGAATCACATTGATACCTCAATTAATATTCACTATTAATCCCATCCTATAATCCATAATTCCTTAACCATAACATGATATTATTATCTTATATGATTAAGACTGATTATTATTATGTCTTATCACATGTTCAATAGTTTTTTTTGCTAATTTCCACACACTCACACCACAACCCAAGAATCGAAAGAATCGAACCCTTGACCTCATGAAAACCATAAGGCAAGAGTTACCGTTGGGTCAAGAACCATATGGCACATGTTCAATAGTTGGATATGATTATTAAATCAACTCCATAAACTTCCCTTGAACCGTACACTTAAACATTCTTTATTGGGCTCGACCAAAGAATCGGCCACTGCCAGCACTACTATCAGATTGAGCACCAAATACGGAGGCGCCAATTCCAGCCATGCAATGACGCCGACTACTAAATTCAGCTTTTCCCGATTCAAAAAGAACACTGCCATTTAACCAAAATTTTCATGTCCTTCATTTTAGAACCAAATTAGCTACTTTTTGATTCTATAAACTCATTAAACACAGAAGAACAAATCTACATAGCAATTCCAACATTCCCGAAACTATAATCAACCAATTTAAGGATTTAAATTCCATGTTCATGCTAGTTTTTGCTATTTTTACATATTTTACGAAATCTTTCACCACGAATCCGTTTTGGTTCATTTAACTTGGGTTGTTTTCGTTTCTTAGATAAGTATAACTTTCAGCCACCAATTTAAGACTTAAAGCATGGAATCACAACCAATTTTGCCTCTAAAATAGACCATAATTTATACAATAAAACCAAAAGTCAATTTCTTCATCTTTTACACAAACACGAAATTTGATTGATTCAAAATCAGTTATAGATGATACATAACCGATTATATACACCCATAAACACTTGTAACCTAACCCTTCATCAAATCATCCACCAAAACAATTTCTACAGTGAAGAACTTTGAGAAAATATAACTAGAAATTTAAAGTTGGTTTGCTTACTGTTTTTGATCTTCCTTCGAGATTAATTGGATGAAGAATTTGCTCAGCCTTCTTCTTGCTTCTCCTTGATTTCACAGACCCTTTGCTCTCAATTTTCACAGAGAATTCTCTCCCTCAATTTCTCTCTATACTCAGCCTTATGAAAAATAAGTGTATGAAATAACTGAGAGTGGGTTTAACCGTGACTTTCAATTTGGCCAGTTACTGAAACAAAAGGTTTCAGTAATTAAAAAAATACGGAGTCTAGGCCTTGTTTGGGAGAACCCAATTAAACTCCATTTTCATTTTATTTTAATACTCTCTCTATCCCAGGATAAAAGTCTTTATTACTATTTCAGGTAGTCCCAAATTAAATGTCTACTTACCTTCTCTAAGAAATATAAAAAAAAACCAATTATGCAAACTCCACACAACCAAACATCACGAAAAGTGGTGAGAATGAAATGCGTCAAATATTTACATATGAGATAAGCCTCCCTGTCGTGTTCCCATTTCTATAAAATTGAGAGTTCCAGAAAAAGGTATCTACTGCTGTAGGAAAATAAGAAGTAAAAAATATATTGGAGATGGATGCATTATGAAACAAAGATGGCCAATAAAGATAGAGGACAGACCGGAAAGGAAGTAACATCACCTATCCAAGTATCCTCTAGAAACCAAATGAAGGACCATCCCCAACTTTTAGTTTCAAAAAGAGGCAAGGAAGAAGGGTATATTGGAATTTAAGCTTCCAGCTTTTTTTTTAAAAGGAACTTCCAGCTTTTTAATCACCTTATTCCATAATGAATCAGATTCCAAAGGAAAATGTCAGAACCATTGCACTGCAAGCGAAATGTTCTTAGACACCAACTTACCAAGCCTCAATCCCCCATTAATAATAGGCCTGCAAACCTTCTTCCATGAGATCAAATGACCATTCACCATTCACCATTCCCTACCTCATTCCCTTACCACAAAATGTCACACAAAGTTCTCTAGACAATAAACCACATTGACCGCTAACCTGAAAAAAGGACAAATAATAAATTGGGATGCTAGAGAGACGGGCTTAATCAAAGCAATACGCCAACCAAAGGAGAAAAATGCTCTCCTACATGTCAAGTGACTTGCTCAACCTCTCCACAATTGGGTCCCAAAAGGATAGATCTAAGAATACCACCTAACGACATCCTAAGTAAGATAAAGACAAAAAGGGTCACACCAGCGAAAGGCCAGCCAATTTCAATAGCAATAACAGATCGACACTAGTACCAGCAATCTTCCTTGTCTTAAGTCTTAACCACCAATACACAATAAACCAATTCTTGGGTGCCAAATGACCATAACAGAAACAGCAAAAGATTTAAAACAGTGATCCATTTTGTCCGACAATCCCAATAATTTATCGTATCCATCAGCACATCCTTTCTTCTTTTTTTATTAGAAATTTCAGTCACTTAAGTGAAGTCAGAACTCTTGATTAAAAAAGGATTAGTAATAACTCATCTGCAGCTTTTGTTTGGTCAGCAGTTCTCAATCACTTTAATACTTATACCTTGTTGCAAAGGAGAAGGCCATACAAACGCTTGTGCTCAGATGTGTCATGTGTATGCAAAATTCTGAGTGTCATGAACATCTTTCATTGCATTGTTTAAAGCATGTAGCCTTTGGAATTATCTTTTTGGGATTTTTGGTATAGCTTGGGTGTCCCCTTACTCGTCGAGAAATTGGTTCATGTAAGATTTTTGGGTTTTGAGAAGCACAAGGATGCCAAGATCCTTTGGAGGTGTTCTTGTTTTGCCATTTTTATGGGGCATATGGAACGAAAGAAATGCTAGAATCTATAATGATATTTACCAATCTACTCCTCTTCTTTGGAATAAGGGTTTTTATTTCAAGCATTGATGTGGAATTCGGCTATGGGAGCTCTCAGAGGAGGTGGTATTTCATATGTTCATCGAGATTGATGAGCAATGCTTCATTAACTTTTCCTTATTTTCTTTCTTGTATTTCTTCGGAGAACTCCTCGTCCTCCTTTTATGTAATTCCTCTTCTTTCAAATAAAATTCTTCTTTTATCAAAAGATAAAATAACTCTTTTGCATCTCTTGTGAGTCCCTTTCGTAACAGCACTGTCTTTTCCTCAGCAAGAATAATGCTACGTTATTGTATCACTCTAATTTTACTCAAACCTACTTCCAACAGCGACATTTGTAATTCTATTTTTAACAATCAAGTTTTTTTAGCTCTCGTGCTATAATCCTAAGAGCCGTTATCACTTTCCCCACTTAAAATAGTTCTTGATCATCTAACTGACAGTTTGTATCAATAATAGCATAGGAGTTCTAAACAAGCTGAGGCAAAATGAAATATAATGGATTTTGAGATTCAAAATAATCAAAAGGGAAAAAACGTATTAATTTATGCTGATAGAATAACAAAACCTACTTTTAGAATCAGCATTGAGTTGCATTATCTTAATGTGAAGAGTGAAGACAAATATAATCTCGCTCAAGTGAATCGCAAGCCATCATATGGCTCAAGTGTGACTGTGTGAGCTGACAAGAATACACTGCGGTATGTGTGAGTCAAGACCTTAAAACCGACCGACATAACTAACAAAACTTTATCAAAACACAGGAGACTGCTGACATAAACATGACATATATACATAATATATGCTGAATGCGAGAAATTTAGATTGATAGATTTGATTGACTGTGAAATCGCTACCGCTCGTACATCCAAATAATCTAAATACCATTGGTGGCACAATTAGGGAGTTCAAAAAGGTAATAGATTCAGATCTTAATGTCAGAAAGAATAAAATGAGGAAGCATTAGAATGGATTGCTTAAAATTTCATTAACAATATTATTGACTATTGAGATTAAAGAGCCAAGGCAATTTTCAAAAGCTTAAAATGCATGCTCGTTATTAAGAATGACTTGATAAAATGCACTATAATTGAAGGGTGTTCAGTGAGTTTTATTCCCATGTGATATGACCAATAATTGACTTACCTCTAGGACAACTTTAAGACAATTTTGGCACTTAAAGTTAACAGAGTTTTCCACAAACTAGGAATACAAGTTAATCAGGGCAAAGTACCAAAAAAAACAATTTCTAATTTCTTCTTCGGCTTAATTACTTATTTGATTTTCCAATTATGACAAGGGGAAAAAAGGGGGCATATTTCAAGATTACTGCAAATAAAGTTAAAGTAACAAGAGGCTAGTTATGCACTAACTTACTTCATAGCAAAACTCATACCCATAATGCTGAACCCTTCTTTTTGCAAGACTTTTCCAGGGCCTACAATCAACTGCTGCAAGAAGTTCCTGAAAAGTTCAAAGGTCATACATACATATATGGAACACATACCCATTACCTGAACATATATATATGTATGGAGAAGCTAAAGATTGTAGCAATTTCTCGCACAATCATTAGAATGGTGATCTTTAGTTTCTAGTTTTTGTTGTTTTCCTTTTACGTAAAATTAAAAAGAACCCTGCAAAGGCTCCATGTTAATGAAAGAAAGATCCCTTACCTCCTCTTCTTCGGCATTGATAAAGTCATGAATCAAGTAGATACCAGGAATGTTCAAATCTAAAGCTGACAAAGATACTGGAACTGAGTCATTGACCTGAACCTAAACAAGGAAGCATTGAATACACATTCAAGATCAAGTATACCAATAACATACAAGTAAATCAGATAATACGATCAGAATATGAGCAGCTGTGACACATTGTTTCCACCATCTGAAGTTCACATATCTGGTTTCAAACTGTAAGAAATCGATAAACACAAATTTCCAGTCACTTCGAGAGATGAACCAGAAAATCTCATTTGCATTATAAATTTAGCATGGCCTAGAAAAGAATTTGTGCATAAAAAATATAATGATTAATTTAAAATCATTTGAATAATACAAAAGGAAAAAAAGCCACTTACTCTTGGATGACGTGCTTTTTCAAACCAAAGAGTAAACTAAAGTGGTAATTTGAGAAACAAATAGAAGGTTAATAATAATTCAGAAATAGAAGTTTGCAGATAATTTTATCCGTAGTCCAAATATGAAAGCTTTCAAGAAGTGTGTATTTAAGTCTGAAAGTAATAATGCAGAAAAAGCTTAAGAAATTTATTAACCATTCAGTACCTGGCTAGGTGGTTGAAACACTGAATACTTTATGTGCAAAGTACGTCCTCCAAGTTCAAGACAAGGGCGTCCATCCAATGCATCAAAGGCCGCTTGTGCAGAACAATTATCAAGATATGACACAATAACACGAGTTCCACTCTCATCAGCTGGATATACTCCTTTCACTGTACCATAAGTGCTGAATGTTGATGTGATAGTGTCAAAAGTAAGTCTCACAGCTGGCCCACAATTGGCCACATAAAGGTTAGGACTCGACACACCTTCCCTTGCCCTGGGCCGTGTAAATCTTGGCAACCCCATTAGTTTAGTCTACGTGAATAAAAAAAGAACACATTTACTAACTTCAGCTCCAAACATGGATCAATTATTCAATCATTGGAGATTAGACATTTGGACAAGTTGCTATAACCAAGATAACTAACATGTAGCCAATATCAAAATGAATGGAGTCATTATTAAGAACCAAGTGGTGATCAAGTAAGAGATTGTTTCATAACACTTATCAATCACTTAATAGCAATAAATTATTCGATCAGATTTTTAGGCTTTAATAGTTTATTATCAAACGCGCTTATTGAAAACAAAAAGTGCTTTTTGGGAAAGCTATCCCCATCTTACTTCTTTGGTCAGCTAGATAACTTAATAACCTATTTAGAAGATTATGCCCTCAGATAGACCCTTATTGTAATCCCACTGATCTTTTGAACCATTTTGATTAATAGCCTCTAAAGAAAAATGTTCACATACTTTGTTTCATTAAAAGTTTTTAAAAATTAAAAATATTTTTTTATTTAATGTTTTCAGCTAAAAATGATATGTTTAGTTTAATATTGGTGGCATAATAATAAAATTAAAATGAAGTTTTGAGGCAATTTTATTTTTTTATAGGGAATTGATATTTCCACAACCTGATTTGATATTTCCGCATGTAGGGACCACCTTTGAAGCAAACTCAACTTTTATGTCTAATTTGCCCCCAAAACAATACCTCATTGCCCTTCTCTTCCTATCCCTCCTGCAACTCATTTTATCTCCCTACGGCAAACCCGTTAGGCCATTACCGCAACAGATTTTCTTTTACACCCCATTTGAGAGAATTTATTGACTTGATTTCAATTTTAAGGCCTTCTTACCGTATGTAATCGCAAAGGTTTGGGTGACATGGCTTGTAAAGGTAGAAATTATAGATTCTCTAGACCCAAACTTAGCTTGCAAATTTTGAATGAGTGGTGGTTCATAGATTTAGAATGAGTACTTCATATCTTGCATTTTCAATCAACAGCTGTAAGCCTGTAACTTGCATTTCTCTCTAAGGTGCTCTAGTGCTCTCGTTTTCCTCTTGAACCCATAGATGGTTAGAGCTTCCACCTAATTGGCTTTGATTTTTGAATCGACGATTGGAACACATTGACAAAGTAAGTGATCACCGGCTTACTAACTTTACCATCTCATTTTCATTTATTATTTTGTGATCAGGTGTCTAATAGAATTTTTTGGGTGTGTTTTTATAGGGATCAGAATCTGAAGAAATGAGTAGCAAAACCCCATACAGGGTATCATCCGAAGAAACCTTGAACCAAGTTAAAACTTGTGCGGATAGTGGAACCACAAAAACCCCTCTTTGAAGAGGCGGCCCAGCTGGCCCTGAGATTTGATTTTCTTTATATATCTAGGTATATCTTGATTTTTTATTTGATCAGAGATTTGGGTTTTTACTGATTTTTTATTTGGGTTTTTGATTCAGTCATTGTGCAATGCATTTGGGATCCGACGCAGGAAGAAGAGAAGGGCAAATTGGACATAAACAATTAGCTAACTTCAAATGTGGTCCCTACTTGCGAAAATATCAAATAAGGCTGTGGAAATATCAATTCCCTTTTTATATTACAATCGATAAAAAGACAATTCCAATGACTTGGCAAGTAGAACAAAATTATGTGACAAGTAACTCTTTTTATGAAATATAGAGAGTATATTTTATTACTTCCTCCGCCCCTCAAAAACCGTCATAATTTGACTTTTTAAGTCAAATTAACCATTTTTATTATCAAAAATTATATTATTTTCTTATAAATTATAGGTAGAGAAATTATAACCATAAGAAACTTTATCAATTTTACTACTACCTCCAATTTTCATATTTTCATTACTTTGAAATATAAATAAATATTCTTGATTTTTAATTCTAAAATTAAAAATTGGTCAATTTGACCAGAAAAATAAAACTAAGCTAGTTTTCAGGGACGGAGGAGTATTATTCTATTGCTGCATTTGATGTATATCATAGTGGAAAGTTAACCTTCAATGTCAATTCTGTCAATTTTAAATTTAACACTATTCTTTTAAATTTAAATTTAGATTAATATTTCTTTAAATTTTATAAATTAGAGCAAAAATGCATTTTTGCTATTTTATTATCATAATAGCAAACGTCCATTAAACAATATTTAGATGAGATTGCATATATGAAAGCATACTCAATGTAATAATAAATTATCAAACATATTTGCTCGTTCGATACAAAATATCTAAATATTCAAACATTTTCATTTAATTTTATCAAACAACTCTTAAATTGAAACTTTTTAAATTAACAAACAAACTTGTTCAACACAAATCAGAATGTTAAAATTGTAAAATAAAGTCATTCCTGTATTTTAGATAGATCAGTTATCAAACTCAATTTTTTATTCGGTATTCAGATATTCTATTCTATTCAGCTTATTCAGAGTCTTTAATCATTCAAAAGTTTTCATTTAGTTTTATCAAACAATTCCTAAGCCCGTTTTTGGCTCTGTTCTAAAAATCCCCGCCTAAGCGCTAGACCCCCCTTGGCGCCCCGCCTAGGACCTAGGCTCCCCCTTAGCGCCCCGCCTAGGACCTAGGCTCCCCCTTGGCGCCTCTAAGCCCCCCAGGCGCCTCACCTAGACCCAAGGCAACAAAAAAATTCCTCTAAAAAATTAGGCGGGTTCTAGGCAGATAGATTTTTTTTATTTTAATAACTACCCAAACTAAATCTTGATATATTTATTTTTCTAATGATTTAGCATATTCATAATACAAGTTGTAGCATATCAAATCACAACAAGAAGTGAACAATATCAAGTCAAAATGGATAATTTTATTATAGTTATAATTTTTTGAACTTGTACCAACTTCAAATTATATAAATGAGGATACATTTGTAATATTTAGTTTAATTCAATTTTATAATTCTTAAATTTATATTTAGTTTCTTAAGTTTTAATATTGAATTAAATTCTTGAAATTTTAAATTTTATTATTTAATAGCAATCTTGTTTATAAATAAAACTAATACGTTAAAAATATGTTTAAATTTTGAACAATTGCATGTTTGTGTTTGAACTTTGACATTAGCAATATGGATATGTGTTTGAACTTTAAGAAAAGACCTTTATTATCTTTATTATAGATTGTTTTGTTTTATATTATTATTTTGTTTGGATAAATGTAAGATAAAATATTAAAATTGCTTAAAATAAAAAATCCCGCCTACCTCAGCCGCCCACCTCCCGCCTCCCGCCTAGCGCCTTTTAGAACATTTTTGGATCCCCAAATTCTTAAGGAGAATAAAAGAAAAACAGTAAAAATGAAATTAGAGGTAATATATTGTTTTGAAATGGATGTCTGATGTTCATATCTTGTACTTTCCATATTCTTTTTCATTCTTCTTTTTTAGATCAAAATGAACCTAAGGGTGCATATGGGTGTCCTATACATTTTCGCGCAATGCATATTATATACAACATCTGAAGGCACATATCCATAATTATTAAGCAAAAATGCAGCCACAAAAGAAATGATTCGACATAAGAGCTCACTGTAAATTTTAGATTTTACAAGACAATCTAATTTTAAGTTATAAATGTAATGGTCTATATCATGAATTGGATTTGAAAGTGTGAACATGATTGCTCAAAATCATTTCTCATATCACATCCAAGCAAGCCCTGATAAATTTAAGAAATTAAACCAAATTAGTAAGTTGTCTATTTGGTAGTATATACACAAAAAATTTACCAAACCCAGAAATATACAACTCCGGAAAATGCAATATATGTTATGCAGGCATAACTCATATTCCTTCAAGATAACTTACCTATGAAATAAAATCATAAAACAGAATTGATTCCATAAACAAGTTCTTAGGTTTTTTGTTTAGCAAATTTGAGACCGTATGTTAATGGAGAAAGAGAAAGAAAGTTTACTTGCGGCTTGGGGAGTTCCGAATCGTGAACGGTTTAAACCCTGTATTCTCCTTCAGCAAGAGACGGACTCTGTCAGTGTCTTTGTAATTTGTGTGTTTTTGATTATTGGGGAATGCACCTTTAGGCCACTTTCCTATTTCATCATTATATTTTCCAGACTAAATTAAAAGTTATTAAAAGTTTAGTACTTTAGATTTAAAATCGATTTATTTCTAAACTTTAAGCAAACAAATAATCTCATTTATAATTATAAGATTATTATTGATTTTTGAAAATCAAAATAAAATATTTTTAAACTTAAAATTAAAATAGTTCGTTAAAAATTACTCCCTCCATTCATATATGTAGGTCGTTTTAGACTTTTTTTTATATTCCTAATTATTTGTCGTTTGTGATTATCTAGGAGAATTGATTACTATTTTTTCCAAATTGCCCCTTATTACTCCATCTAATATTTTGATCCATATTTATGAGATAAGTGAGGTGAAGGGTATTATAGACACTTGATACTATAGTTAATGTTTTTCAACCATTTCCTTAATTATTGTGCACATGTCTAAAATGACCTATATTAAGGAACGGAGGGAGTATGAAATAATAAATTTTAGAATGAATAATATTTTTTAGATAGTTTACAATATTACTTAAAATTAAAGGAAATCGTGTTAATTTTGAGTTTAAAAATATATTAAATTGACTTCAAAAAATCAATAATAATCTTATACTCCCTCCATTTCTAAATAAGTGACGTTTTGAAGGGTTTCACACTTATTAAGGAAGTCATTTATTGCTACAATTCTGTCATTAAGATTGATATATATTACCACAATTATCCTTGCATTAATTAAGAAAAAATGTACTCCGCATAGTTGCCTAGATAAATGAGATAGAAAGATATTTGAGGGCAATAGAAGAAAAATAGTAATTAATGCTTCCTAGAAATTTGATAACGTCAAATATATTAAAAAAAATTGAACTCCCTAAAACGTCACTTATTTAGAAGTGGAGGTAGTATTTTGGAATTAATTGAGTAATTTGTACCCTTCCCTCTATTTTGTAAATTTTTCATTAAAATGGGGGGTAAAAAAGGGAAAATATTAAAATATTATTAATATAACATTTAAAAAAACACTAAAGAATGACTTGCACCCCAAAAAAAAATTATTTTTGCACCCAAAACTATAGAAACTTCTAAAAAATACAAAATAAAATAAAAATACCAAAAATATCTTTATAATGGTAAAAAAAGTAATCTCAAGGGCAAAATAATATTAAATTAAGTTTAAGTTTCACTTTGAAAACTCACAAAGAAATAAAATATATTTCCTCTCTTCTATCTTTTCTCTCACAAATTTTAAATTATTTTCATTTATTCTCTCTCTCAACTCACAAACACAACATAAATACCAAAAGTGACATACCCTAATTAATAGTGTGTATTAGTCCCGAAAGCACAAAATAGATTGTAGACACCCGAAAATTTGTCTTTCTTTCACTAACCCTAGAAGGAGGCCAAAAACATCATTTCATCCTGACGTCAAGATAATCAAGCAAGGATCATGTGTGATGCTCCCAAATTCGGGTACTTAACCCTAGATATAGTGTTATACTGTGAGGGCCCCGAATCCGAGGTCCCGAATCACCGCGAATCCGGTTCGATCATTCTAACACTATTACTATTTTTGCGGAAGATATAAACATAAATTATTTATACATTAAACTTACATACTTGTCAGACCATGCTCTTAAGTTTCTGGTTTTTCCAGAATAGAGGTAACTACTTTGAGCCTTTAAATCTTTGCCTTCCCAGCTTGGTTTGGGTGATATAATGGTTCAATCATGTAAAGAACATGTCAGAGTCCATTTATATAACATAATATCATAACAACAACATAACATATGACAGATAATGGCAGGTCAAAGTAGGGGCCAGGGGTTGTTATTGAGAAATCTGGGTTTCCCAGATTTCGTCGCCAGGCTGGTGGTCAACGCATGTTTGACCAGCTAAAAATTTGTGTCGATGCAAGATCTGGTTTAATATAAGGGCTGGAATGTGCAGTCCTTATACTAGTCTACAAGATAACAACAACAACTTGTCCAAACTAACAAACAACCATGAGATCTAAAGCCTGAAAAAGCTTGTCAGAGGTTACTTAGATTTCTGGGCTGCCTAGAAAGCAGTTTCTGTGAACGGTCAACGAGGTTTGACCGCTCGTATCTCTCAATATACTAATGATCTGACCTTGTTTATTATTATTTTAGATCATAGTTGTGACGCCCCCAAAATTAGGTATACGTCACCCATCTTGGGTCGCCACTTACATGGTACATAAATTCAAATACAACTTACTAATATAACTGTCAGTATAATACGACATAAACCGTGAGTTTGAATACAAATCTTGTCTACTAGATATTATACAAACTCAAAAGGAGTCCTCATTACAACTATTATCACACTATTTCACGTAATAGTGAGGACTACTAATGCTATCCTCTGGACCATTACTCCGCTCCCCGACTCGTCCCAAATTTATGTTCTCATTTCTGAAGAGAACAAAGGAAAGAAAGGGTGAGCTCAACTAGCCCAATGAAAAATATTATGACTAAGATAATGCAGTAATAAATTATCATTAGCCTTCAACAATGTTAAACCGATAAAATACAATAGACAACCAGTTTAATCTGCAATGAATATGGAATCCATTAAAAGAGTCAAGTAGAAAATAAAGTCTACTATCTTTTAGGTTTTAAAAGGTTTTCATAAATTTTTATCACTAAGACTCGATTTAATGAATAAACCACAATATCTAATCATCCTCGTACCACTACTCCAAGGATTTTCATCAAATTATCAATGGTCATGACTATACCGAATCACCCTGGTCATAATCATACCAAAAACTATCCATCACTGCATTACAGGCCACTGAGGACCTTTATCATATCATTTATAACAAGCCATGATTATAGCGAATGATCCCTGGTCATAATCATACTAAGTTCATCTATGCACGTAAGCCAAAGATAACATAATATAACATGAGGATGATGACAATGACATAATAATTCAATAAAACAAGTTAACGAATTAATTTATTCAGGAACTAATAACGTCCAAATTGTCAACATGATACTGCTTTGTAGAGTAAAATTCAAGAATGATCAGAAGAATATTTTCATGAAAAGATACTGGATGAAACGCAAATATCAAGAATATTCTACTAATTTCATGGAGTATAGAAGTCAAAGTTTTAACCAACTGGGTATAATAAAGAATGGAATAACAAAGGAAATCACCATGCATGCGATTGCAGCATGACAAAAGTTATTCCAATGTAATAATAATAATGTAACTGTGTCGTGAAATTCACACCGAGAGGATGTTCCAATGAGAATAATAAAGATGGAACCGTATCCGGTGTAAAACACACGATAGGATATTCCAACAGAATGATAAAGATTTTAACCGGTCAGTCCTGTAAAACACATGCATGTGATGTTCCAATGAATAATAATAAAGATTTAAACCAGTCCTGTAAAACACATGCATGTGATGTTCCAAATGTAATAATAGAAGAATGGAATAATGTAAGAAGATCACCAAGTATAGGGATTCCACAGATATAAAGTTATTCCAATGTAATAAATAAGAATGGAATAACATAAGGATTTCACCAAGTATAGGGTATGTCTGCCAGATACACAAAGTTATGTATAGGGTATGCCACTTTTAAAAGTTATTCCAATGTAATAATAATAACAATGGAATAACAACGTGTTCTCTTCATGAATACAAAAAGAATAACACCCTTTACGGCACAACAAATAATATGCCCTACCTTAGAAAAAGCTGAATATTGGCAAGGTGAAGTAGCATAATACTTTTCTTCTTTCTCTATAGCTTCTCTCTATAGTTTCTCTCTGAATTTCAAAGAATTCGTAAGAAAATAATGAAGGAATGAGCTTCATTTATAGGAAAATAGAATGCATAGTAATTAATCCATGAATCGGTCCAGATTGATTTACTTTAATCGGACTATCCATATTTAAAAGCAAAATCTTTTAAATAAAATATAATATATTCTATTTATATAAAAACATTTTACTATGCAAACACTATGTAACACTATGCAAAACACTATGCAAAAAACACTATGCAACACTATGCATAATAAAATATAATATATTCTATTTATAGAATAACTTTAATAAAGTATTCGCTTTATATAAAAGATGTTTCGCTTTTATTACGTTAATAATACGAATAAAACAAAACGTCATTATCGCTATAATAATTCATATTATTAATCGACAATAATGGAATCAAACCGAGTGACTTCTCACATAAGCATCAATAATCAATACCGTGTGCTACTATGCAACCACACGTATTCATCGTACTTTTTTACTACCGAGGTAGTTCAACAAGATATCACCAGTAAAACTTCCGTCGTTATTTCAATAAAATATTTTTGTCGCTTTCTCAATCCGACAATAATTACGCTAGGGGTCCACCAATGATTGAGTCATTGCATACGAATATTCCCGCTAAACCGAATATTCTCTACCAATCGATCGAATATAATATAACCACTTGCATACTTTGCAAAATTTATAAATACTACCCACAACTATAATATTATCTCAAATTCACACCATAATATAAAAAATTATTTCGACAAAATTTAAATCTTTATCGATAAAATCAAGGTCTCACAATCTCCTCTCTCTTATGGAATTTCAACCTCGAAATTAGGGTACGATACACTGTATGATAAAGAGGTGAGGATACCTTGAATACCTTTATCGTTGAAAATATTAAATTCATCTTTGCAATCCTACAAAGATATTCATTAACAATTCATCTTTGCACTACAGCCAAAGATATACAACTCGTAAAACCAATAATCTTTGAGACGCAACTTTATAGTATCATCGACCACGAATTATCTATGCACCAATCGGCCAAGGATATTCGTGTTTTCAATTACTGATCATGATTATATACCGAATCCTCCTCGGTCATAATCATACCAAGTCTATCAATGCACTACTACCAAAGACGACTTTTTACCACATCCATGAATTAATATTTCATTCACGAGACTCACTTTCAATAATTAATCCATATCATCGAATCATCCCCGCACTACGTGCCAAGGATATTCATTAGTATCACGACCACGAATTATCCATGCACTACTACCAAAGATAATCGTGTATTCATTAGTATCACGACCACAAATTATCCATGCACTACTACCAAAGATAATCGTATTCATTAGTATCACGTCCACAAATTATCCATGCACTACTACCAAAGATAATCGTGTATTCATTAGTATCACAACCATAAATTATCCATGCACTACGCCAAAGATAATCGTGTATTCATTAAGATCATGCACCACAAATTATCCATGCACTACTACCAAAGATAATCGTGTATTCATTAGTATCACGACCACAAATTATCCATGCACTACTACCAAAGATAATCGTGTATTCATTAGTATCACGACCACAAATTATTCATGCACTACTACCAAAGATAATCGTATTATTCATTAGTATCACGACCACAAATTATCCATACACTACTACCAAAGATAATCGTGTATTCATTAGTATCACGACCACAAATTATCCATGCACTACGGCCAAAGATAATCGTGTTTTCAATTACGGTTATGATTATACCGAACAATCCTCGGTCATAATCATACCAAGTCCATCTAAGCATTACAGCCACGATGACTTTCAACATAATATAAGCATGATGAGGATAATGATATAAAGAATCAATCAAATGAGATAAAGGATAAATATTAAACATTTATAATATAATTTATCCAGATTCAAGAATATCCCCATGTTATCAATCACTTAATAATCTCATAATCTAATATCATTAATATTATAACAATATTTTAATCACTTCTTAAATTTATAAACAATTTATCTCAATTGTTTACGCTTTTACCATATAATGCATTTAATCATTCAAAAATGCCATACTCATAAGATATCATCACCAATTATCAAATCCTCATCAAAAAAAATATGCATATACTCTATATAGGATTCTCTAGCCATAAAATCTTATTTTCAACTTTGTTACTTCACATAACATATTTAACTCATATGTTCAGAATTAAACTATTTTTTATGAAAATACCAAATCAGTCCCAAAAATATTTCTTTTCTGGGATTTAGCATAATATAGTCCCATAATGAAAATATATTTTCTCGGAATTTTAAAATTCATTTACTATTTTCAAAAATTAATTTCTAATTAATTCCTTAAGAAATTTGCTACCTCAAGTTTAACTCCAAAATTCCCAAATCTTGACAGGACCTTACACATGTTAATGTGAGCCTCCAGTTTAAATTTCATGGTCATCGAGTTATAGAACTCCCATAAGCATTTTTCGCGGAAAAACCTAAATATTGAAATAGTCATAACTTGCTCATTTTAAGTCGAATGAGCTCATTTTTGGAAAGGAGGTACTTTATACCATATACCTTCATGTCCCAAAAGTCCAGAATTTTTCTCATAATTTAAGTGGCAAAACAGCCCCTCTAAAATCATGGCAACAGCTTTTTTGGTTTTTTTACAGCTTTGCACCTCTTTGCTAAAATCAGTCCACACAAAAATCTACAACACCTTTTCCAGTAATTCCACTTGGATTAGTTAGGTAACTCATAGATCTAACTCTAGGACTTGACCACACTCAAAAATTCAAAATATAATAAGAGATATGGTCAATTGAATTTCATGTTACGTTTTTCACCAAAATCTGGTTTTTCAACTCTTTGTGATTTCTAAGAAACTTTCATGTTTTCACATACTAACCAACATAACTCATCATAAAACTTACTAATACTTCATATACCCATGATTTTCATCAGTTCGATACTTTTATTATGACTTTCATCATAATCCACGTAAATGATCCTTTTAGTTGAAGAAATATTTGAGGGTTTAAGAAATGGGTTTTTGTCTTTGGGTCAATACAAAATTCGATTTCACGCTCTAGGTAGGCTAGAAGTCTTCAAGAATATGCCAAGAAATTTATTAATGATAGAAATATCATTCAAAATCATTACTCTCGTCCAAGACTTGGATAAGACGTCACATTAATACCAACTGTGACTTCTATCCCTTAACCCGGATAAGACACCTCACAATGATACCTATCAACTTGCCATCTTCATCCGCGACGTCAGCCTACAAAAAGTCCGGCTTTGCATTCCACACAAGGAAGTCAACAACGAAAGGATCGGGGCTCTTTACTTATGGCTTGATATAACAAAGATTAACTTTAGGGTTTGGTTACTTTGAATTAGATAACAAAGTTGGTTAGGAATATGAAAGCTAACAACCTTACAAAAAAGAATAATGAGTAGTTAATCAATCATTTTCAAAAATTACCTCAAAGGCAAGTATTTTCAAAGAGATAAGATCGTGAAAGTGTTTATTTGAAACAACAAGATTAATAAACAGTGGAGGTAACGAAGGTTTCTCCCAACGAAGTTTCAATAGATAAATCAAAGTCTAATTTTTTCGGAGTCAAATTTAAACATTGAACACAACTAGGTAGAATAAAAGAGTGGGTAGAACTTGTATTGAATAAAGTATAGACTTCGTAATAATTTATAATTAATTTACCCGTAATAACTTCGTTCGGGTTTCTCGACAAACGCTCTCGCTTAAATTACCGAGTTTGACTTTACTATAGGGTACATTCCACCCTTAAGTGCTTCTTCACATTCCTGATCCATGATTTGAATCATTATTCTCCGATCCATATCGAATTCGGGTTGACCGCCATGCATGTGGTAATTCAATTCGATGTTGGTTCTCCCAATTCATTGTCCAAAAAGCAAAGTCCATTTCATCTATTTTGGCTTTATTGGATCGGACGCCTTTTTCTATACTATCAACACGTTGTGCACTTTTACCCATGCATCGCTTATTCTCCTTCGCTTCGATTGTTTCTTCTTTCAACCGATCTTTGATTTTTAAATTCTCGATTCCAACTTTAATATCTTACACCGCCAAAGCGTGATTTTGTTCGAGCATCACATATCGGGTAACCCAATTTTGAATTGTTGTATCCCTTTGTTCCACGACCATTGCCTTGTCTTCTTCAACCTCGCTTCTTCTAGCTCACGAACACGATTTTGTAATTCTAAGTTTTGATCATAAACTTCTTCTAACCATTCTCCTCGGGTTCCTCTTCTTCCTCTTCTTCCTCACTCTCACCGCTACCTCTTTGAACTAGCTCTCAAAGCAATTAATTAGTTCTTCATTCACTATGGGATATCTCTAATTTGTTCCTCATCCGACCTCGCATTAACCTCGATTAGTGATTAAAGGCGTCACAACTACTCACATTCACTCCATCAGAATATTTTCAATTTGCCATTTCCAAACACCGCCATAACACAAGGGTTAATTAATATATCAAATATTATCCATATACTACGACCGACCAATTAAATAACAAATAAACTTAGGTAGATCATACTAGCGAAGGAATTTCCGTCTCTCCCTCCTAGTTCTTATCTCGCATCTTAGCCGTGGATCATAACCCTAAGCTCGATACCAACCGCGACGCCTCTAAAATTAGGTATATGTCACCCATCTTGGGTCGCCACTTACATGGTACATAAATTCAAATACAACTTACTAATATAACTGCGTAGGTACAATACGACATAAACCGTGAGTTTGAATACAAATCTTTGTCTACTAGATATTATACAAACTCAAAAGGAGTCCTCATTACAACTATTATCACACTATTTCACGTATAGTGAGGACTACTAATGCTATCCTCTCGGACCATTACCCCGCTCCCCACTCGTCCCAAATATGTTCTCATTTCCTCAAGAGAACAAAGAAAGAAAGGGTGAGCTCAACTAGCCCAAAGAAGAAATATTATGACTAAGATAATGCGTAATAATTATCATTAGCCTTCAACAATGTTAAACCGATAAAATACAATAGACAACCAGCTTTAATCTGCGGTGAATATGGAATCCATTAAAAGAGTCAAGTAGAAAATAAAGTCTACTATCTTTTAGGTTTTAAAAGGTTTTCATAAATTTTATCACTAAGACTCGCTTTAATGAATAAACCACAATATCTAATCATCCTCGTACTACTGGCCAAGGATTTTCATCAAATTATCAATGGTCATGACTATACCGAATCACCCCGGTCATAATCATACCAAAAACTATCCATCATCGCATTACATGTGCCATCGAGGACCTTTATCATATCATTTATAACAAGCCATGATTATAGCGAATGATCCTCGGTCATAATCATACTAAGTTCATCTATGCACGTAAGCCAAAGATAACATAATATAACATGAGGATGATGACAATGACATAATAATTCAATAAAACAAGTTAACGAATTAATTTATTCAGAACTAATAACGTCCAAATTGTCAACATGATATCGCTTTGTAGAGTAAAATTCAAGAATGATCGTAAGAATATTTTCATGAAAAGATATTTGGATGAAACGCAAATATCAAGAATATTCTACTAATTTCATGGAGTATAAAAGTCAAAGTTTTAACCAACCGGGTATAATAAAGAATGGAATAACAAAGAAAATCACCACGCATGCGGTATTGCAGATGTATGAAAGTTATTCCAATGTAATAATAATAATGAACCGTGTCGTGAAATTCACAATCGAGAGGATGTTCCAACGAATAATAAAGATGGAACCAGATCCGGTGTAAAACACACGATAGGATATTCCAATGAATGATAAAGATTTTAACCAGTCCTGTAAAACACACGCATGTGATGTTCCAATAAATAATAAAAAGATTTAAAAACAAAGTCCGGTAAAACACACGATGTGATGTTCCAAATGAATAATAGAAGAATGGAATAATGTAAGAAGATCACCAAGTATAGGGATTCACAGATATGTTATATTCCAAATGTAATAAATAAGAATGGAATAACATAAGGATTTCACCAAGTATAGGTATGCCATGGCGTATACAGTTATGTATAGGTATGCCACTTTTACAAAGTTATTCCAATGTAATAATAAACAATGGAATAACAAATGTAAGTTCTTTCATGAATACAAAGAATAACACTTTTACGGGTACAACAAAAATAATATGCCTCTACCTTAGAAAAAACCTAATATTGGCAAGGTGAAGTAGCATAATACTTTTCTTCTTTCTCTATAGCTTCTCTCTATAGTTTCTCTCTCTAGAGTTTTCAAAGAATTAAGTAAAGAAAATAATGAAGGAATGAGCTTCTATTTATAGGAAAATAGAATGCATAGTAATTAATCCATGAACGGTCCAGATTGATTTACTTTAATCGACGGTCCATATTTAAAGCAAAAATCTTTTAAATAAAATATAATATATTCTATTTATATAAAAACATTTTACTATGCAAACACTATGTAACACTATGCAAAACACTATGCAAAAACACTATGCAACACTATGCATAATAAAATATAATATATTCTATTTATAGAATAACTTTAATAAAGTATTCTGCTTTATATAAAAGATGTTTCGCTTTTATTACGCTAATAATACTTAATAAAACAAAACGTCATTATCGCTATAATAATTCATATTATTAATCGGCTAATAATGGAATCAAACCGAGTGACTTCTCATATAAGCATCAATAATCAATACCGTGTGCTACTATGCAACCACACACGACATCGTATTTTACTACCGAAAGTAGTTCAACAAGATCAACCAGTAAAACTTCCGTCGTTATTTCAATAAAATATTTTTGTCGTTTTCTCAATCCGAAATAATAATTTCGCTAGGGTCCACCAATGATTGAGCCGTTGTATCTAATATTCCCTCGCTAAACCGAATATTCCCCACCAATCGAATATAATATAACCACTTGCATACTTTGCAAAATTTATAAATACTACCCACAACTATAATATTATCTCAAATTCACACCATAATATAAAAAATTATTTCGACAAAATTTAAATCTTTATTGATAAAATCTGGGTCTCACAATCTCCTCTCCTTATGGAATTTCAACCTCGAAATTAGGGTACGTGCACTGTATGATAAAGAGGTGAGGATACCTTGAATACCTTTATCGTTGAAAACATTAAATTCATCTTTGCAAATCCTACCAAAGATATTCATTAACAATTCATCTTTGCACTACAAGCCAAAGATATACAACCAAAACCAATAATCTTTGAGACGCAATTAATAGTATCACGAACCACGAAATTATCTATGCACCAACGGCCAAGGATATTCGTGTTTTTCAATTACGGCCATGATTATACCGATAATCTTTGGTCATAATCATACCAAGTCTATCAATGCACTACTACCAAAGATGACTTTTACCACATCCATGAATTAATATTTCATTCTTTGAGACTCGACTCAACCAATAATTAATCCATATCATCGAATCATCCCCGCACTACGTGCCAAGGATATTCATTAAGTATCACGACCACACGATTATCCATGCACTACTACCAAAGATAATCGTGTATTCATTAAGATCACGACCACAAATTATCCATGCACTACTACCAAAGATAATCGTGTATTCATTAGTATCACGTCCACAAATTATCCATGCACTACTACCAAAGATAATCGTGTATTCATTAGTATCACAACCATAAATTATCCATGCACTACTACCAAAGATAATCGTGTGTATTCATTAGTATCACGACCACAAATTATCCATGCACTACTACCAAAGATAATCGTGTATTCATTAGTATCACGACCACAAATTATCCATACACTACTACCAAAGATAATCGTATTATTCATTAGTATCACGACCACAAATTATCCATGCACTACTACCAAAGATAATCGTGTATTCATTAGTATCACGACCACAAATTATCCATACACTACTACCAAAGATAATCGTGGTATTCATTAAGATCACGACCACAAATTATCCATGCACTACTACCAAAGATAATCGTGTTTTCAATTACTACTATGATTATACCGAACAATCCTCGGTCATAATCATACCAAGTCCATCTAAGCACTACAAGCCACGTATGACTTTCAACATAATATAAGCATGAGGATAATGATATAAAGAATCAATCAAATGAGATAAAGGATAAATATTAAACATTTATAATATAATTTATCTAGGATTCAAGAATATCCCCATGTTATCAATCACTTAATAATCTCATAATCTAATATCATTAATATTATAACAATATTTTAATCACTTCTTAAATTTATAAACAATTTATCTCAATTGTTTACGCTTTTACCATATAATGCATTTAATCATTCAAAATGCCATATTCATAAGATATCATCACCAATTATCAAATCCTCATCAAAAAATATGCATATACTCTATATAGGATTCTCTAGCCATAAAATCTTATTTTTCAACTTTGTTACTTCACATAACATATTTAACTCATATGTTCAGAATTAAACTATTTTTATGAAAAATACCAAATCAGTCCTAAAATATTTCTTTTCTCGATTTAGCATAATATAGTCCCATAATGAAAATATATTTTTCTAATTTTTAAAATTCATTTACTATTTTTCAAAATTAATTTCTAATTAATTCCTTAAGAAATTAGCTACCTCAAGTTTAACTCCAAAATTCCCAAATCTTGACAGGACCTTACACATGTTAATGTGAGCCTCCATTTAAATTTCATGGTCATCGAGTTATAGAACTCCTATTATAGCATTTTTCGGAAAAAACCTAAATATTGAAATAGTCATAACTTGCTCATTTTAAGTCGAATGAGCTCATTTTTGGAAAGGAGGTACTTTATACCATATACCTTCATGTCCCAAAAGTCTAGAATTTTTCTCATAATTTAAGTGGCTGAAACAGCCCCTCTAAAATCATGGCAGCAGCTTTTTTGGTTTTTTTTACAGCTTTGCACTCCTTTGCTAAAATCAGTCCACACAAAAATCTACAACACCTTTTCCAGTAATTCCACTTGGATTAGTTAGGTAACTCATAGATCTAACTCTAGGACTTGACCAAACTCAAAAATTCAAAATATAATAGGAGATATGGTCAATTGAATTTCATGTTACGTTTTTCACCAAAATCTGATTTTCAACTCTTTGTGATTTCTAAGAAACTTTCATGTTTTCACATACTAACCAACATAACTCATCATAAAACTTACTAATACTTCATATACCCATGATTTTCATCAGTTCTATACTTTTATTATGACTTTCATCATAATCCACGTAAATGCATCCTTTTAGTTGAAGAAATATTTGAGGGTTTAAGAAATGGGTTTTTGACTTTGGGGTCAATACAAAATTCGATTTCACGCTTCTAGGGTAGGCTAGGAAGTCTTCAAGAATATGCCAAGAAATTTATTAATGATAGAAATATCATTCAAAATCACTATTCTCGTCCCAAGACTTGGATAAGACGTCACATTAATACCAACTCGCGACTTCTATCCCTTAACCCGGATAAAGACCTCACAATGATACCTATCAACTTGCCATCTTCATTCACGACGCCGCTAAAAGTAAAAGTCC
Organism: Panax quinquefolius; assembly: GCA_020205615.1. Lineage (NCBI taxonomy): Eukaryota > Viridiplantae > Streptophyta > Magnoliopsida > Apiales > Araliaceae > Panax > Panax quinquefolius. The sequence continues at coordinate 34,757,874 of CM035170.1, forward strand.
GCTTTTTGCATTCCACACAAGGAAGTCAACAACGAAAGGATCGGGGCTCTTTACTTATGGCTTGATATAACAGTGATTAACTTTAGGGTTTGGTTACTTTGAATTCGTATAACAGGTTGGTTAGGAATATGAAAGCTAACAACCTTACAAAAAGAATAATGAGTAGTTAATCAATCATTTTCAAAAATTACCTCAAAGGCAAGTATTTTCAAAGAGATAAGATCGTGAAAGTGTTTATTTGAAACAACAAGATTAATAAATGATTGGGAGGTAACGAAGGTTTCTCCCAACGAAGTTTCAATAGATAAATCAAAGTCTAATTTTTTCGGAGTCAAATTTAAACATTGAACACAACTAGGTAGAATAAAAGAGTGGGTAGAACTTGTATTGAATAAAGTATAGACTTCGTAATAATTTATAATTAATTTACCCGTAATAACTTCGTTCGGGTTTCTCGACAAACGCTCTCGCTTAAATTACCGAGTTTGACTTTACTATAGGGTACATTCCACCCTTAAGTGCTTCTTCACATTCCTGATCCATGATTTGAATCATTATTCTCCGATCCATATCGAATTCGGGTTGACCGCTATGCATTGTGGTAATTCCAATTCGATGTTGGTTCTCCCAATTCTCATTCAAAAAGCAAAGTCCATTTCATCTATTTTGGCTTTATTGGATCGGACGCCTTTTTCTATACTATCAACACGTTGTGCAGCTTTTACCCATGCATCGCCTATTCTCCTTCGTTCAGTTGTTTCTTCTTTCAACTGATCTTTGATTTTTAAATTCTCAGATTCCAACTTTAATATCTTACACCCTGCCAAAGCGTGATTTTGTTCGAGCATCACATATCGGGTAACCCAATTTTGAATTGTTGTATCCCTTTGTTCCACGACCGTTGCAGTTCTTCAACTTCGCTCTTCTAGCTCACGAACACGATTTTGTAATTCTAAGTTTTGATCATAAACTTCTTTCTAACCAATTCTCCTCGTGTTCCTCTTCTTCCTCTTCTTCCTCACTCTCAAATGCTACCTCAAAACAGCTCTTAAAAAGCAACAATTAGTTCTTCATTCACTACGTGGATATCTCTAATTTGTTCCTCATCCGACCTTTGCATTAACCTCGATTAGTGATTAAAGGCGTCCACAACTGGTCACATTCACTCCATTGTGAATATTTTCACCGCCATTTCCAAACACCGCCATAACACAAGGGTTAATTAATATATCAAATATTATCCATATACTCGAATTCCACCAATTAAATAACAAATAAACTTAGGTAGATCATACTAGCGAAGGAATTTCCGCCTCTCCCTCCTAGTTCTTATCTCAATGATCTTAGCCAGGATCATAACCCTAAGCTCGATACCAACCGCGACGCCCCAAAATTAGGTATATGTCACCCATCTTGGGTCGCCACTTACATGGTACATAAATTCAAATACAACTTACTAATATAACTGTAGGTATACAATACGACATAAACCGTGAGTTTGAATACAAATCTTGTCTACTAGATATTATACAAACTCAAAAGGAGTCCTCATTACAACTATTATCACACTATTTCACGTAATAGTGAGGACTACTAATGCTATCCTCCGGACCATTACCCGCTCCCCGACTCGTCCCAAATATGTTCTCATTTCAAAGAGAATAAAGTGAAAGAAAGGGTGAGCTCAACTAGCCCAAGAAGAAATATTATGACTAAGATAATGCGTAATAAATTATCATTAGCCTTCAACAATGTTAAACCGATAAAATACAATGACAACCGGTTTAATCATAATGAATATGGAATCCATTAAAAGAGTCAAGTAGAAAATAAAGTCTACTATCTTTTAGGTTTTAAAAGGTTTTCATAAATTTTTATCACTAAGACTCGCTTTAATGAATAAACCACAATATCTAATCATCCTCGCACTACCTGGCCAAGGATTTTCATCAAATTATCAATGGTCATGACTATACCGAATCACCCCCGTCATAATCATACCAAAAACTATCCATCATCGCATTACACGAATAATCGAGGACCTTTATCATATCATTTATAACAAGCCATGATTATAGCGAATGATCCTCGGTCATAATCATACTAAGTTCATCTATGCACGTAAGCCAAAGATAACATAATATAACATGAGGATGATGACAATGACATAATAATTCAATAAAACAAGTTAACGAATTAATTTATTCAGAACTAATAACGTCCAAATTGTCAACATGATCTTGCTTTGTAGAGTAAAATTCAAGAATGATCGTAAGAATATTTTCATGAAAAGATACTTTGGATGAAACGCAAATATCAAGAATATTCTACTAATTTCATGGAGTATAAAAGTCAAAGTTTTAACCAACCGGTATAATAAAGAATGGAATAACAAAGAAATCACCATGCATGCGGTATTTGTGATGACAAAGTTATTCCAATGTAATAATAATAACGAGAACCAATGTCGTGAAATTCACACAGGAGAGGATGTTCCAATGTAATAATAAAGATGGAACAAGATCCGGTGTAAAACCACGTATAGGATATTCCAATGTAATGATAAAGATTTTAACCAGTCCTGTAAAAACACACGACATGTGATGTTCCAATGCGAATAATAATAAAAGGCGAAACCAGTCCTAAGTAAAACACACGCATGAGGATGTTCCAATGAATAATAGAAGAATGGAATAACGTAAGAAGATCACCAAGTATAGGGATTCACAGTATCACAGTTATTCCAATGTAATAAATAAGAATGGAATAACATAAGGATTTCACCAAGTATAGGTATGCCATGTATACAAAGTTATGTATAGGGTATGCCACTTTTACACAAAAGTTATTCCAATGTAATAATAAACAATGGAATAACAATGTAAGTTCTCTTCATGAATACAAAGAATAACACTTTTACGGGTTACAACAAATAATATGCCCCTACCTTAGAAGAAACCGGAATATCAAAGAGGTGAAGTAGCATAATACTTTTCTTCTTTCTCTATATTTTCTCTCTCTATAGCTTCTCTATAGTTTCTCTCTCAGAATTTGATGAATTCAATAAAATAATGAAGGAATGAGCTTCTATTTATAGGAAAATAGAATGCATAGTAATTAATCCATGAACGGTCCAGATTGATTTACTTTAATCGACGGTCCATATTTAAAGCAAAATCTTTTAAATAAAATATAATATATTCTATTTATATAAAAAACATTTACTATGCAAACACTATGTAACACTATGCAAAAATACTATGCAAAACACTATGCAACACTATGCATAATAAAATATAATATATTCTATTTATAGAATAACTTTAATAAAGTATTACATTTTATATAAAAGATGTTTCGCTTTTATTACGTTAATAATACGAATAAAACAAAACGTCATTATCGCTATAATAATTTATATTATTAATCGATGATAATGGAATCAAACCGAGTGACTTCTCACATAAGCATCAATAATCAATACCGTGTGGTATATACTATGCAACCACACGTATTCTCGTACTTTTACTACCGAAGTAGTTCAACAAGATCAACGGTAAAACTTCCGTCGTTATTTCAATAAAATATTTTGTGTCGCTTTCTCAATCCGACAATAATTACATTAATAGGGTCCACCAATGATTGAGCCGTTGTACGCGAATATTCCCTCGCTAAACCTAATATTCCCCACCAATCGAATATAATATAACCACTTGCATACTTTGCAAAATTTATAAATACTACCCACAGCTATAATATTATCTCAAATTCACACCATAATATAAAAAAATTATTTCGACAAAATTTAAATCTTTATTGATAAAATCTGGGGTCTCACAATCTCCTCTCCTTATGGAATTTCAACCTCGAAATTAGGGTACGTACCTGGTATGATAAAGAGGTGAGGATACCTTGAATACCTTTATCGTTGAAAACATTAAATTCATCTTTGCAATCCGGCCAAAGATATTCATTAACAATTCATCTTTTGCACTACTGTGCCAAAGATATACAACCAGAAAAACCAATAATGCCGAGACGCAGACTTAATAGTATCACGACCACGAATTATCTATGCACCAATCGGCCAAGGATATTCGTGTTTTCAATTACTGATCATGATTATACCGAATAATCCTTGGTCATAATCATACCAAGTCTATCAATGCACTACGCCAAAGATGACTTTTTACCACATCCATGAATTAATATTTCATTCTTTGAGACTCACCAATAATTAATCCATATCATCGAATCATCCCCGCACTACGTGCCAAGGATATTCATTAGTATCACGACCACGAATTATCCATGCACTCTACTAAAAGATAATCGTGTATTCATTAAGTATCACGACCACAAATTATCCATGCACTACTACCAAAGATAATCGTGTATTCATTAGTATCACGTCCACAAATTATCCATGCACTACTACCAAAGATAATCGTGTATTCATTAGTATCACAACCATAAATTATCCATGCACTACGGCCAAAGATAATCGTGTATTCATTAGTATCACGACCACAAATTATCCATGCACTACTTACGGCCAAAGATAATCGTGTATTCATTAGTATCACGACCACAAATTATCCATGCACTACGGCCAAAGATAATCGTGTATTCATTAGTATCACGACCACAAATTATTCATGCACTACTGACCAAAGATAATCGTGTATTCATTAGTATCACGCGACCACAAATTATCCATACACTACTACCAAAGATAATCGTGTATTCATTAGTATCACGACCACAAATTATCCAATTATCCACTACTTACCAAAGATAATCGTGTTTTTTCAATTACGGTTATGATTATACCCTAACAATCCACAGTCATAATCATACCAAGTCCATCTAAGCATTACAGCCATGCGAGATGACTTTCAACATAATATAAGCATGAGGATAATGATATAAAGAATCAATCAAATGAGATAAAGGATAAATATTAAACATTTATAATATAATTTATCCAGGATTCAAGAATATCCCCATGTTATCAATCACTTAATAATCTCATAATCTAATATCATTAATATTATAACAATATTTTAATCACTTCTTAAATTTATAAACAATTTATCTCAATTGTTTACGCTTTACCATATAATGCATTTAATCATTCAAAAATGCCATACTCATAAGATATCATCACCAATTATCAAATCCTCATCAAAAAATATGCATATACTCTATATAGGATTCTCTAGCCATAAAATCTTATTTTCAACTTTGTTACTTCACATAACATATTTAACTCATATGTTCAGAATTAAACTATTTTTTATGAAAAATACCAAATCAGTCCCAAAAATATTTCTTTTCTGGGATTTAGCATAATATAGTCCCATAATGAAAATATATTTTCTCGAATTTTAAAATTCATTTACTATTTTTCAAAAATTAATTTCTAATTAATTCCTTAAGAAATTTACTACCTCAAGTTTAACTCCAAAATTCCCAAATCTTGACAGGACCTTACACATGTTAATGTGAGCCTCCAGATTTAAATTTCATGGTCATCGAGTTATAGAACTCCTGGTTATAGCATTTTTTCGCTTCTGAAAACCTAAATATTGAAATAGTCATAACTTGCTCATTTTAAGTCGAAATGAGCTCATTTTTTGGAAAGGAGGTACTTTATACCATATACCTTCATGTCCCAAAAGTCCAGAATTTTTCTCATAATTTAAGTGGCAAAACAGCCCTCTAAAAATCATGGCAAGCAGACTTTTTGGTTTTTTTTTTACAGCTTTGCACTCCTTTGCTAAAATCAGTCCACACAAAATCTACAACACCTTTTCCAGTAATTCCACTTGGATTAGTTAGGTAACTCATAGATCTAACTCTAGGACTTGACCACACTCAAAAATTCAAAATATAATAGGAGATATGGTCAATTGAATTTCATGTTACGTTTTTCACCAAAATCGATTTTCAACTCTTTGTGATTTCTAAGAAACTTTCATGTTTTCACATACTAACCAACATAACTCATCATAAAACTTACTAATACTTCATATACCCATGATTTTCATCAGTTCTATACTTTTATTATGACTTTCATCATAATCCACGTAAATGATCCTTTTAGTTGAAGAAATATTTGAGGTTTAAGAAATGGGTTTTTATCTTTGGGGTCAATACAAAATTCGATTTCACGCTCTAGGGTAGGCTAGGAAGTCTTCAAGAATATGCCAAGAAATTTATTAATGATAGAAATATCATTCAAAATCTATTCTCTCGTCCAAGACTTGGATAGTACGTCACATTAATACCAACTGTGACTTCTATCCCTTAACCCAGATAAGCACCTCACAATGATACCTATCAACTTGCCATCTTCATTCCACGACGTCGCCTACAAAAAGTCCGGCTTTGCATTCCACACAAGGAAGTCAACAACGAAAGGATCGGGGCTCTTTACTTATGGCTTGATATAACAAAGATTAACTTTAGGGTTTGGTTACTTTGAATTAGTATAACAAAGTTGGTTAGGAATATGAAAGCTAACAACCTTACAAAAGAATAATGAGTAGTTAATCAATCATTTTCAAAAAATTACCTCAAAGGCAAGTATTTTCAAAGAGATAAGATCGTGAAAGTGTTTATTTGAAACAACAAGATTAATAAATGTTGGAGGTAACGAAGGTTTCTCCCAACGAAGTTTCAATAGATAAATCAAAGTCTAATTTTTTCGAGTCAAATTTAAACATTGAACACAACTAGGTAGAATAAAAGAGTGGGTAGAACTTGTATTGAATAAAGTATAGACTTCGTAATAATTTATAATTAATTTACCCGTAATAACTTCGTTCGGGTTTCTCGCTAAAATGCTCTCGCTTAAATTATCGAGTTTGACTTTTACTATAGGGTACATTCCACCCTTAAGTGCTTCTTCACATTCCCCGATCCATGATTTGAATCATTATTCTCCGATCCATATCGAATTCGGGTTGACCGCTATGCATGTGGTAATTCCGAATTCGATGTTGGGTTCTCCCATTCATTCCAAAAAGCAAAGTCCATTTCATCTATTTTGGCTTTATTTGATCGGACGCCTTTTTCTATACTATCAACACGTTAGTGCGGCTTTTACCCATGCATCGCTTATTCTCCTTCGTTCGATTGTTTCTTCTTTCAACTGATCTTTGATTTTAAATTCTCGATTCCAACTTTAATATCTTACACCCTCGCCAAAGCGTGATTTTGTTCGAGCATCACATATCGGTAACCCAATTTTGAATTGTTGTATCCCTTTGTTCCACGACCGCTTGTTTGCTTCTTCAACTTTGTTCTTTCTAGCTCACACGAACACGATTTTTAAATTCTAAGTTTTGATCATAAACTTCTTCTAACCAATTCTCCTCGTGTTCCTCTTCTTCCTCTTCTTCCTCACTCTCACCGCTACCTCTGCAACTAGCTCAAAATGCAACAATTAGTTCTTCATTCACTACGTGGATATCTCTAATTTGTTCCTCATCCCGACAATCTGCATTAACTTTCGATTAGTGATTAAAGGCGTCATATCTGGTCACATTCACTCCATTGTGAATATTTTCACCGCCATTTCCAAACACCGCCCATAACACAAGGGTTAATTAATATATCAAATATTATCCATATACTCGACCGACCAATTAAATAACAAATAAACTTAGGTAGATCATACTAGCGAAGGAATTTCCCTGCCTCTCCCTCCTAGTTCTTATCTCGCATCTTAGCCAGGGATCATAACCCTAAGCTCTGATACCAACTGTGACGCCCCCAAAATTAGGTATATGTCACCCATCTTGGGTCGCCACTTACATGGTACATAAATTCAAATACAACTTACTAATATAACTGCTGTGGTACAATACGACATAAATCGTGAGTTTGAATACAAATCTTGTCTACTAGATATTATACAAACTCAAAAGGAGTCCTCATTACAACTATTATCACACTATTTCACGTAATAGTGAGGACTACTAATGCTATCCTCTGGACCATTACCCGCTCCCCTGACTCGTCCCAAATATGTTCTCATTTCACAAGAGAACAAAGAAAAGAAAGGGTGAGCTCAACTAGCCCAAGAAGAAATATTATGACTAAGATAATGCGTAATAAATTATCATTAGCCTTCAACAATGTTAAACCGATAAAATACAATAGACAACCGGTTTAATCTGCAATGAAATATGGAATCCATTAAAAGAGTCAAGTAGAAAATATAAAGTCTACTATCTTTTAGGTTTTAAAAGGTTTTCATAAATTTTATCACTAAGACTCAGTTTAATGAATAAACCACAATATCTAATCATCCTCGTACCACAGGCCAAGGATTTTCATCAAATTATCAATGGTCATGACTATACCGAATCACCCCCGTCATAATCATACCAAAAACTATCCATCATCGCATTACGAGCCACCGAGGACCTTTATCATATCATTTATAACAAGCCATGATTATAGCGAATGATCCTCATCATAATCATACTAAGTTCATCTATGCACGTAAGCCAAAGATAACATAATATATAATATGAGGATGATGACAATGACATAATAATTCAATAAAACAAGTTAACGAATTAATTTATTCAGGAACTAATAACGTCCAAATTGTCAACATGATCTTTGCTTTGTAGAGTAAAATTCAAGAATGATCGTAAGAATATTTTCATGAAAAGATATTTGGATGAAACGCAAATATCAAGAATATTCTACTAATTTCATGGAGTATAGAAGTCAAAGTTTTAACCAACCGGGTATAATAAAGAATGGAATAACAAAGAAATCACCATGCATGCGGTATTGCCAGATAGACGAGTTATTCCAATGAATAATAATAATAACGAACCAGTCGTGAAATTCACACCGAGAGGATGTTCCAATGAAATAATAAAGATGGAACCAGATCCGGTGTAAAACACATGATAGATATATTCCAACGTAATGATAAAGACGGAACCAGTCCTGTGTAAAACACACGCATGTGATGTTCCAACGAATAATAATAAGAAAAAAATAATGTAAAACACACATGCATGTGATGTTCCAATGTAATAATAATAGAAGAATGAAATAATGTAAGAAGAAGATCACAAGTATAGGGGATTCGCGTATATGTTTATTCCAATGAATAAATAAGAATGGAATAACATAAGGATTTCACCAAGTATAGGTATGCCACATATACAAAAGTTATGTATAGGGTATGCCACTTTTAAAGTTATTCCAATGTAATAATAAACAATGGAATAACAATGTAAGTTCTCTTCATGAATACAAAAAGAATAACACTTTACGGTACAACAACAAATATAATATTCCTACCTTAGAAGAAGCTGAATATTGGCAAGGTGAAGTAGCATAATACTTTTCTTTCTCTCTATAGTTTCTCTCTCTAGAGTTTTTAAGTGAATTAAATAAGAAAATAATGAAGGAATGAGCTTCTATTTATAGGAAAATAGAATGCATAGTAATTAATCCATGAACGGTCCAGATTGATTTACTTTAATCTGACGGTCCATATTTAAAGCAAAATCTTTTAAATAAAATATAATATATTCTATTTATATAAAAACATTTTACTATGCAAACACTATGTAACACTATGCAAAACACTATGCAAAACACTATGCAACACTATGCATAATAAAATATAATATATTCTATTTATAGAATAACTTTAATAAAGTATTCATTTTATATAAAAGATGTTTCGCTTTATTACGTTAATAATACTGAATAAAACAAAACGTCATTATCGCTATAATAATTCATATTATTAATCGAATAATAATGGAATCAAACCGAGTGACTTCTCATAAAGCATCAATAATCAATACCGTAATGCTACTATGCAACCACACGTACATCGTACTTTTTACTACCGAGTAGTTCAACAAAGATCAACCAGAAAACTTCCGTCGTTATTTCAATAAAATATTTTTGTCGCTTTCTCAATCCGACAATAATTACATTGTAGGGTCCACCAATGATTGAGCTAGCTGCACGAATATTCCCTCGCTAAACCTAATATTCCCCACCAATCGAATATAATATAACCACTTGCATACTTTGCAAAATTTATAAATACTACCCACAATTATATAATATTATCTCAAATTCACACCATAATATAAAAAAATTATTTTGACAAAATTTAAATCTTTATTGATAAAATCTGGGGTCTCACAATAGTCCTCATAACAAAGAACATATTTATAACATAAAACAACAAATATCAAAAACAGAGAACGATTTAAAGTCCCATTAAATTTTTCATCAATCGATATTTTCAAGTTTTCCCATTTCAAAAATTTACTAATTAAGTACTTTGATGTTATGGATTCACTATATAGCAACCTGATCATCAAGTGACACCTAATACACAAATTTAAACAACAACTAACATCTAACAACATAAGATCTCATGATTTCGAATTTTAGGGTTATTATACCTTCTAAGCTTTGATTCTTGATTTCTGATCTTTGATCTGTTCTGGGAAAGCTGAGATATGATATAAGGTGATATTATCACTCCCTTTCTAACTCAGAATTCGAAGTTTAGAGGGAGAGAGAGTTGTTAGCTTTTGAAAACTAAAGTAAGTCATTTCTTACTTTTTAATCTATTTGTATTATTGATGCAATCAATGAGCTGATCTAGATGGCTGATAATTGAGGTAAAGAGCACATGCTAGGGCTAGGGATTTGGTGAACCACTCACCTATAGTCAAAGCCTACAAACCAACTTATTAAAAAAAATACAAAAAGGGCATTCTAGTCTTTTTGCATACAAATTTAATGACATTTTTTGTTAGGTTTGTAATATTCAAGAACGCAATCAAATTGCATAAATTAAGCGGAAATGTAAAAAATCGAGTTTAAAATTTTACAAACCATATACCCTTGATCACCTTTTATGCATAATTATTAATTAAACAAAAGGAAAGAACAAGAATCATACCCTTGAAGATCCGAGCTTCCTCAGTGTACAAGTTCACCTCCAACCTTTTCGCTCAACTTGAATCCACCGGGTTTGGTTCCTTCCTTTGATCAACGTTAGCCACCCAAGTGTTTGGCCTCTGAGGTGATCTACCAAGGAAGAAGAAGGATTCAAGAAGATGGGTGGTTGGCTAAACCCTAGTTTTTCTATCTCTATAGAAAAGGAGCGTACTCTCCAACCATTGGAATTATAACGTAGTCTTTTATATCCGATATAAGACTCATTTTATAAAGATATCAAGTAACCCTATTAAAATAAGATATTATTTAATTAAACCCTTTTAATTAAAGGGGCTCCCCTAATCTTATTAGGGATAATTAATTAAACTCCTTTAACTAATTTTCCTTCCTAATCCAATTAGGAATAAATGAGAGTACTTATATTAAATTAATTCCTAAACTCTTTTAGAAATTAAAATAATAATAATAATTGTAATAATATTAATAAGACTCCTCTTATTAATTTATATTTAATATTTCTAAAATATTAAATAATAAATATTAAGCTATTTAATTTATTCTATCACCATAGATTAAATTAAATATATATAACATATTATTACGATTATGCCATTAACTTCTTAAATAATTATTCTTCCTTTTATGGTGTGACCCTTTAGGTTCTCCATATTAAACCTATTGTGAATAAAACAATTAGAACAATTCTAATCTTATTTAAATAAATAAATTAAACAATTAATTTATTTAAATAAATAATATTTATTCTACAATAGGATAAGCCTCCCTAAGCGATCAACGACTTTCCGTATAATATAGATTTCAACATTAATCATAAAAGAACCTTTGAGTAAATAGTTACCGTACAATTCAATCCTTCCACCATACAATGTCCCAATTAAATATAAGACATGGAATTATCATCAAGTCTTATTTTATTTAATTATATGTATTTCGACTCTTAAATGCACAACTCCAAATAATGCAAATTAGAAACTCCTTTCTAATTTCATTCTCGCCGCCCAAGGACTACTTTGGGTTGTCATTTATCGAATCACATAGGACATTTCTCTTCTTTTAATAAGTAAGTGGTAGATTCTTTATTGATCATACATTATCTCCATGTACAACTTATTATACCCAAGCATACCCTTTGATATACCCTAAGGGTCTTAAGGAATAAGTCAAAGTACAACTCATCATACACAAGATACTATGATGATCTCAAGTCCAAGGATCACTTGTATACTACTATCACTACAGAATTCCTATTGATGCATAAGTAAAACTCCATTAGGTATTCCTTAGCGAGCCACGCTCAATGAACTTATTCTCTAATAAGCACCTACATACTTGCTTTAGTGTCTCCACACAAATGATCATGAGAAAAATCATCCTCATCCAATGAGAAAGCAACGTATGTACCAATCTATCCTGATTCACTAATCCCCAATTTAGTAATCCAACGATTGGGAACTATTTTAGTTTTAAGCTTTCTAAGAATTTAGATCTCATTAGAATGATCATCATCATTATTCTAAAAGCATTGCTTAAAACTATGGGTTTATCACATATTATAAAAACAACATCATGTAGATAATTAAAAGCCTTTAATAAATTAATACTTTTATTAATAAATGAATAAGATTGTTTCAAAGTATATGCTTTATCATCAAACATGATTGGCTTGTGTGCATACTACTTTCAATCTCCCACTTGCACTAAAAGCCAATCGCCATGGTATCTCATACTCTTCTTCTCTAAGTGACGATTATCCTGCATTGTGGATAAGCTTTAGTTAATGGATATGTAATGTTGTTCATGAGAGTCCACTATCTCTATAGTGATTTCCCATCTTTCAATGATTCTAATAATCAAATGAAAGTGCCACAACACATGTTTAGATCCAAGATGAGATTTGGAACTTTCCTAGTTCTCGTAATGAACTTTTAATCCAAATAATCAACTTGCGACTTCATTTATAGCTATATACTTTGTCTTTATCACTAAACCAACAACTCTTTCTTTGTTTGGAACCTTTCCAATTCATCGCACCAATTGCTCAAGATAACGCTTTACCTTAAAGTGGATTTTTCATCATCTTGGTTTGTCTCGAAAACTTGAGTCTGTTAAGCCCTCTAGTTTTAATTTAGACCCACCATGAATATGATCACATCCTTAGTGCTTAGGTTAAGCACTTTAAGATGTTTTTCACCGACTCATAGTGAACTTCTCCATAATATGACCGATCAACATCGGTCTCGTACATTTCATTGCATACATGATTGTCACTCATGCGACCTCTCTTTTCGAGTCTGTGGGGACTATTAGGAGATACACTCCATAGCTCATCGACATGAGACATCTCTTGAGTTTGCCATGCTAAACGACTTTAGCATCAAATGAATATACGTTCCTCGGGTTAAGTCGAGCATCCTCTTAAATCTATCTATATATAGATTTATATCCCCAATTAAGATACTCTTCCAAATCATTCATGGAGGAATGTTTAGACAACTTTATCTTTACTGATTGTAGCATTAGTATGTCATTCCTTATCCGTAGTATATCAACATATAATATTAGGAATGTCACGACGCTCCACGCTCCCAATCGACCCTTTTGTACACACTAGAACTCTTACCTCATCGTATGTAACTCGGATCATCATCTTCTACTATGACGCTGCCTCATCATCATCATCCATGATGAATCCATACCTCCTAGGTATCTTCTGATGATACTATTTTAGATTTATTTATTCGGTTGTGGTACAATAGGTCTATCTATAGGTTCCTCTTATTTGACTTATAGTGTTTTATGGTTCTTGAACTCTTCAAGATCTATTATCCTCCCACTAGCCCCTTCAATAATAAACACCTTTATCTTAGAAGGCGTGTGTTTTCGCAAACAAACACCTTTTGCTAAGTAGGATTATAGAACATCTACCCTAAACTTACTTTAGGATGTCCCACAAATCAGTACATGTCAAATCTTGTCCCAAGCTTATCCTTTGAAACCTTTTCACATAAGTTGGACAACCCTTATCTTAACATACTTAAGATTAGGAATCCTCCCCGTCCATAACTTTTATGGAGTCTTGGGGCGGGGATTTGAGGTTACCTTTTTCAGAGATATGCAACCATTTCTAGGACATGATCTTAGAAGGATACTGGAATGTCGGTAAAATCATTTTGGACCGCACCATGTCCAACAAGGTATGATTTTTCCATTCAAATACATCAATCAATTATTACGTATCGAGGCGTCCATTATGAAAAAACCATTTAAGATGATCTAGAAACTTATTTCACAAGTATTTATTCCTTGATCTAATCAAAGAATCTTAATACATTGTCAATTTGTTTCACTTCTGAATTCTTTGAACCTTTCAAATAATTCACACTTGTATTTCAACAAATACATACATTCAACTCTTTGAATGATCATCTCCTTTTCTTATACTAATTTGTTCAATATGCAAAATTATTTTCATGTAAGTCAAGTATACAAAATTTATTAAGTAATATTCCAGTTCTATACAAAACATTATTATTATAAATAGAACAACAATTGTTCTTAATTATAATACCAAAGATTTAATTGTCCAACAATAAAATGGAAATAATATTTTTAACAAGAACTGGAATACAATAACAACTTATTGACTTAATAGATTTGCCCGTAGGTATTGTTAAATTATAAGTTTCTATGGCTAATGCAGCAACCTTTGCTTCATTTCCCACACATAGGTTTACTTATATTTGTTTAGCTTTCTACTTCTGCTTGGTCCCTTCATAAATCTATATTTATGATAACCAAAGTCGGTATCCAATACCCAAGTAGAACCTCGACTTAAAGAAAATTTATTTTAAATCATGAACAAATTTGTATTTGTAAATCAAACTTCACTAAGCTTCTTTGGTTAGCCTCTCGCAAGATGCTTCTTACGAGCTTTCTTTCCAAAGGTCCAAAGCTTATTGTAGTGGAAGCAAACTCCTTTGCTATCCGTGACGCTTTTTTGTTCTTATTATCCTTTGTTTTTGCCTTTCTATTTACCTTCTTTTGAATCGCTCTTCTTTTGAAAGATCCTTTGGCCCCTACCAAGAAGACTTGATCTTTCTTGGTTGGAAAGTGACTCTCAACATTTTTCAATATGTTAAGCAAATCAGCGAGACTGATATCTAGCTTGTTCATATGAAAAATTCACAACATTTGTGAAAGGAGTCCGGGAGTGAGTGTAATATCAATTCTTGGCTCAACTCTCCATCCATGACAAAACCTATTGTCCTAATTGATCAATCAAATTGATCATGTTTAGAACATTTGTCTGTACTATAGTGCCATTGGCCATTCTAGATCGGAAGAGCTCCTTAGATATCTCGATATCTATATGTCCCACTTTCTCACCATCAACTACTTGATGTGCAAGAATATAGTAGGAGCATCCATAGTTTCATCTTGACGTTTGAAGTTCACTACTCATGGATGCGAGCATGATGCATTGAGCCAACTGTGCATCATTTTGCCACTTTCTAAAAGTAGCAATGTCTTCCTCAGAGGTATTGTCTGCAACCATTGCAGGGATAGACGTATTAAGGACATAAGATAACTTTTCAGCCATGAGAACTATTCTCAAATTCCTTAACCAATCCGCTTTAATACTTTGTTTGGTTAAATAACATCTAATATGTTTCGCAGTTGATAGTAATTTAGACATTGTAAAATTTCAGAATGAATTTATAATTAACAACATTTTAACATACATTCTTTTTATTAATTACCAAAATAATTTAGGTCTTGTTTTAAATTGGTATCTCCCACTATTTTCTTCAAACTATATTACCCTCACTTATATAGTTCGGCAAAATCTAATTAAAGATTTGCTAGTGAGAATAAGGATCCCATTTCAAATGTATATAGCCTTGTGGTGACAACAAACTATATATAAATAAATAGGTAGACAACTTTTGTCAATTACATCAACTATGCAACTCATTTTCTTTTGCTCTCTTAGATTATTTTGATCAAGTGGTGGCACATCCTAATCAAAATTATCCAAGTTAAGTCCGACCTAGCACTCCATATATTCAAAAAAAAAAGAAAAAAATATCATCCTTGTGGTGACACAACAAAACAATATATTGTTCAATTTTCTTTATAAGCATCAAATGTGATAAATTAACATCTTAAATACTTAATACTTGCCTTGTGGTGACACAACAAACTCATATTAAATATTTAATACTCTATTAATTTTATCATGCTAGAAGGCTGACGCTCGATATTCCAAATATCTTTGAACGCTTAAGACTTAATATAAAAAATTGAGGGGTTTGTTATTAATTTTGTCTCATCTTGTTTAGCGCGCATGCACATATATATATATATATATATAAAATACACGTCATATTAATGAACATGCGAAGCATGTTTGCATAATATATAATATATATAGTATAAACATGCACATATAGAATACTATATTCTACTCGGATTGATTATGGACTTTTATTCTAGTTTGGTTCACTAGAGCCACCAAGTGAACCAAAAGGTCAAACCCTAGGGGTGCAAGAAATAATATTTAAATTAACTATTACATTTAAACCCAGGCTCCATTACAAACGGGTCTTTAAGCGCTCCTTACTCCTTGATCTCCAATTTTTCAAAATTAATTCTAACTATTCCTATTACAAAACTATTTAAAATAAATAGAAACCTTGATCGCTAAATAAGGGAAGTACATAGGAGGAGATAGAATTTACATTAAGAAAAATTAGAGAAGACGAGGTACGCAGACCCCATTTAATAAAACCCATACATTCATGCATCCAACTAAAATAAAATCCAATCACATTGGTCAATTGTCCATAATCAATCTCATTTATTATCATACATATCACCATATGCATCAATACATAACATTCATCGATGAATAATAAACATTCAATATATATATTGATATCATTTAATGGGCAAATTTAGTTAGTATAAAATCTATTTTTGAATCAAAATAAACTCCTTTATTTTAATCCAAATTTAAATCAAAATAAAACTATTTTATTTTAATTTATCCAATTTTGAATAAAATAAACTATTTTATTTTAATCAAAATCTTTAATCAAAATAAACTCCTTTATTTTAATTAATTATGGAATCCAATTCCATGTAATAAAAAAAACTCCTTTATTAAAGGAAACACATATTCTCTTTCCTATTCACAAATAAACTCCTTTATTTTGAATAATATGAAATCTTATTTCATATCTAAATAAACTCCTTTATTTAAGGAAATTAGGATTCTCTTTCCTATTCACAAATAAACTCTTTTTATTTTGAATAATATGAAATCTTATTTCATATCTAAATAAACTCTTTTTTATTTAAGGAAACATATAATCCAATTTCAACTCCAATTAGTTATCATGGAATCCAATTCCAACTCTAATTAGTTAGCATGAAATTTAATTTTAAAATTAAAATAAACCTTTAATTTTAATATTAAAATAAACCTTTTATTTTACTATTAAAATAAATTTTATTTTAATTATAAAATAATTGAGAATATTATATATATAATATAATAAAATATATATATTTATTTATATATATATACCATATATATTTAAAGCGAAGTCAAGTATTCAAAATCCCTCGTTGATATGATTACATAACATGATTTCAAGAATTCTTTAAAAAAACTATTAACATAACATAACATTAATTATGATCCTGTAAATCATAAAAGTGACCGATATCACCTTTAAGCGAATTACGCCCATGCGAACTTGTTAATAACTTAGTGATTCACGTGTGCCTCCAAATAAAGCTAATGAATATGAAATTTCATACATGATCACAAATCTTGTTTTCAAAAAATAGGTTCCGCGAATGGTATTTTTTTTTAATAAATTTTATACAACAAATTTATGCCCAATTAAATTGTTCTAAACACATATCAATATACATATCAAATTAAAATAATTAATAATTCACATAAAGGTTTGGCTCTGATGCCACTGTTAGGTTTGTAATATTCATGAACGCAATCAAATTGCAAAAATTAAGCGGAAGCGAGATAAATCAGAGTTTAAAATTTTACAAACCATATACCCGGATCACCCTTTATGCATAATTATTAATTAAACAAAAAGGAAAGAACAAGAATCATACCCTTGAAGATCCGAGCTTCCTCAGGTACAAGTTCACCTCCAATCCTTTTCGCGTTCAACTTGAATCCACCGGGTTTGGTTCCTTCCTTTGATCAACGTTAGCCACCCAAGTGTTTGGCCTCTAGAGGTGATCCACCAAGGAAGAAGAAGGATTCAAGAAGATGGGTGGTTGGCTAAACCCTAGTTTTTCTATCTCTATAGAAAAGGAGCGTACTCTCCAACCATTGGAATTATAACGTAGTCTTGATATCCGATATAAGACTCTCTTATAAAGATATCAAGTAACCCTATTAAAATAAGGTATTATTTAATTAAACCCTTTTTTAATTAAAGGGGCTCCCTAATCTTATTAGGGATAATTAATTAAACTCCTTTAACTAATTTTCCTTCCTAATCCAATTAGGAATAAATGAGAGTACTTATATTAAATTAATTCCTAAACTCTTTTAGAAATTAAAACAATAATAATAATTGTAATAATATTAATAAGACTCTCTTATTAATTTATATTTAATATTTCTAAAATATTAAATAATAAATATTAAGCTATTTAATTTATTCTATCACCATAGATTAAATTAAATATACATAACATATTATTACGATTATGCCATTAACTTCTTAAATAATTATTCTTCCTTTTATGGTGTGACCCTTTAGGTTCTCCATATTAAACCTAAGCAGAATAAAACAATTAGAACAATTCTAATCTTATTTAAATAAATAAATTAAACAATTAATTTATTTAAATAAATAATATTTATTCTACAATAGGATAAGCCTCCTAAGCGATCAACGACTTTCTAGATAATATAGATTTCAACATTAATCATAAAAGAACCTTTGAGTAAATAGTTACTGCATAATTCAATCCTTCCACCATACAATGTCCCAATTAAATATAAGACATGGAATTACTGTCAAGTCTTATTTTATTTAATTATATGTATTTCGACTCTTAAATGCACAACTTCAAATAATGCAAATTAGAAACTCCTTTCTAATTTCATTCTCGCCAACCAAGGACTCTCGGGTTATCATTTATCGAATCACATAGGACATTTCTCTTCTTTAATAGAAGTGGTAGATTCTTTATTGATCATACATTATCTCCATGTACAACTTATTATACCCAAGCATACCCTTTGATATACCCTAAGGGTCTTAAGGAATAAGTCAAAGTATAACTCATCATACACAAGATACTATGATGATCTCAAGTCCAAGGATCACTTGTACTACTATCACTACAGAATTCCTATTGACAAAAAGTAAAACTCCATTAGGTATTCCTTAGCGAGCCAATGCTCAAAGTTGAACTTATTCTCTAATAAGCACCTACATACTTGCTTTAGTGTCTCCACACAAATGATCATGAGATCAATCATCCTCATCTAATGAGAAAGCAACGTATGTACCAATCTATCCGGATTCACTAATCCTCAATTTAGTAATCCAACGATTGGGAACTATTTTAGTTTTAAGCTTTCTAAGAATTTAGATCTCATTAGAATGATCATCATCATTATTCTATAAGTATTGCTTAAAACTATGGGTTTATCACATATTTTAAAACAACATCATGTAGATAATTAAAAGCCTTTAATAAATTAATACTTTTTATTAATAAATGAATAAGATTGTTTCAAAGTATATGCTTTATCATCAAACATGATTGGCTTGTGTGCATACTACTTTCATTTTTGACATTGGCCAAACCTTTAGGGTTTAGTGTTTGAAACCCTTAGGGTTTGCAATTTAATTTTCTAAAATTTTCAATTTAGGTTTTCAAAAATAGAAAATTAATAATTCTAAATTATAATTAGAATTTTGTAAGTATATTAAAATTTCTTAATCATACTTTAAATCTTACTAATTAGGATTAGTATTTCCTAGTTAAAATTGCTAATTAGGCAATTAGGGTCAAAATGGTCATTAGGGTTTATAAACCACTAATTAGGGTTTCTAATAGAAAAATAATTTTCTAATTTAGAAATTAAAATTTCATAATTAGATTAGGGTTTTCTAATTACTTAACTTGAAAATTAGAATTAATATATCCTAATTAACATTAAAAGTATTAAATTAACACTTTCATTTTCCCTAATTATAAATTAGGGTTTCAAATCCCGAAGTTAAGGTTTTCTAAATTTGAAATTAGGGTTTGCTAATTAATTAAGCTTTACTCTAATTAATATTATAATTAATAGCACTTAAGCAATATAATAATCATTTAAATTCCCGAATTAGGGTTTTAAATTTCTGAATTAGGGTTTCGGATTCCCGGAACTAAAATAAGGGTTTCCAGAACCGGTTTCTAGGGTTTCTTATAATTTGCTAGGGTTTTCTAACCGAACGTTGACGTTCTTAATATATACTTAGGGTTTGTTACAGATATCGTTTATCTGGTCAACCCTTGACCCTTAACCACATACTGTACACATATACACAGAACATATTCACGTATTTCCTTAATCCTGAATAATTCACCTAAATCCTTCACATAATTTTGAAATCCTCAAAATTCTATCTTAAAAACATCAAACGCATCCACTTATTTTCTGTCTAGGTTCTAATACTGAACCTTAAATTAATTAATAAAAATTTTAAAAATATTCTAAATTCTCGGGTTGTCACATTCACCCCTTCTTCTAAAAATTTTGTCCCCGAAATTTACCTTACACCATACACCATTCACCATACATACACAGCATCACATGCTACCCAATACACCACTCACAAGAGTAAAAATTTTCAAATTTTGCTGAGGGGTCATATAGACCATGAACACTTAGTTTTAACGGTATTCATACCGTAAAACAATACATTACTTGGTATGTTTACAATCACAAAGAAGGTAAACTACCGTTGCTAGTACTTTAGGTGATTAGGCTATCATACTCTTATGTCATGCATAATGTATTAATCATGTATAGCGAATATTTACTCTACTTGATTGGATTATTTATCCAAACAACATAGTCCACCTTAGTCTTATCATAGGATTTCGCACCAAAACAATTTGGGTCGGGAAATTTCTTTCAATGAACACTTAGAGTTTTCATAAACATTAGTCTAGCTGAATCGAATAGCATAGACTCATATCAATAATTCAATTCAATCAAATTATTTAGGTGTAGCCAAACCCCGTTGGCAAATTAATTTTTTTTTTTTTGAAAATATTTTCGAGAATGACGTCATGATGCCGTACTGTATTAACAGTCTGTTTAAGGATGCCGTCATTGTGTGACGTTGTCATAACACATCATACAATAGTGGAACAACGATTTTAGATCTTCCCACTAAGTATTCCTGTATTTACAACTCCATCAACTTTTTATAATCTCTACACTAGGTTACATGGTAAATGAGTGATAATTAAAATATATTTTGATATTTCAAATCGTTTGCGTCTAGCTGAAATAAGTAGCATATACTTTAAATCTTTTCAAAAATGATTACGAGTCTACTCATTTTTATTTTTTATTTCAAAAGCACATAGTGCGTATTTAGCTTGATGAGAACATTTCGAAGTCTAGCATAGCTAGGAGTTTTGGAAAACTTATGTCTTCACTAATAATCATTTGCTTAACAATCTATCTATTCCTATAGTCTTTCATACTCCATTTACACACAACTATACCCAGTTCATCAAACCAAACTTATGAGTCCATAAATTGCCACAATCATATGAGTTTAAGAACTTATCCTAGTCTGACCTTTGGCGTCCGTTCGCTGAGGGGTTCATAAATATTTCATATAACTATGAATAAAGTATGTCACATAAGTATAAGTTTTAAGAACTCGTACTTAACCTTATATCCTCTACCTATGACCTATCTATCTGTTATACACATGAGAAAGGAATCACCCTCTTAACATGCATATATCAAATAGGCGGACACAAACATTTCAATGATTATCAATTGTCGAACTAAGTAGTTTTTACACCAAGTACAATTCCCACCACACACAAGGAATCATCTGACAACTCACCGCCGACACTGAATCCTCAATTGAATCCCCACCTACCACTAACACCCTTCTCAATACGAATTTCATTTAACTCAGATTCATAATCCTTTCACGAATCTGCATGCAATTCATAGTACAACTAACTCTCAAAGAATCTTAACAACCTATTCAATCATTAGATTGATTCTTATCCCTGCTATCACTTTATCAGATCACGGAGTGATCTCATCGTATATATTACGATTTATTTTTATGTCTTGATCGTTTTATTTTACGATATTCTATCACTGTACTTTTAGTCTTTTAGACACTATCTATTTCTCACTCTTGTTCAACTTTATTATCGAGTTAGGGAACTCAGATCTTATAACTCATAGAGATTCGCCTTTGAATCTTACTGGATCAACTAACTCTATTTGAGTTAGTACTTATCCTAATCAATGCGATTATTAGTCTCAGGTATTCCTACCTAAGGTTCATAACCTACAGCTTTGATACCAACTGTGAGGGCCCCGAATCCGAGGTCCCGAATCACCGCCGATCCGGTTTGATCATTCTAACACTATTACTATTTTTACGGAGATATAAACATAAATTGTTTATACATTAAACTTACATACTTTTCCCCAAGGTCGAGTAACCTTAATTTAATACACAAATCTTAACTTTTCTAACACATAACATTATATTATACAACTATTACAAATCTAATCGCACACATTAACTTTACGCTGGAACTATCTTTAACCTTTCCTTGTATCCGACGCATTCGTCTTAATCTGCAATGTTTATCATGATATAACAAGGGTGAGCATAAGGATTGCCCAGCAAGTTTAAGTTCAATAATATAACGATATATCATGATTGAAAGAGTCTGAATAATAAGATGGCTATAATTCAATAATATAATTGTGAACTAGCAGGAACAAATTTATGAATGAACAAGTATTATACATGAACAAATATATCTGAACCAACTGGTAATGAAGGTGATCAGCCTTTCATACCTGACTTATACATACAATATGTACAAAGTACAATTCATGGCAACCAGCAATGATTAACCATAAGCTTATCCGAATGAAACAACTCTTAGTAGAGTTAAATAAAAACAAACTTGCTCGAACCGATTGATTCATCATTCATGCATTTTATAATCAGATTCAAGAAGACTAATATTAGTAATATAGATCTCCAATATTAGAATAATATCATCACAATATAATACTATTATATATATAGATATACATAGAATAACCTAAAGACATAACACATAACACATAACCATATCAGTCTATAACACACATATGACTCGGTATTAAATTAAATTATTTCAGTCTGACTTGAATCCGACAAAATTCTAACGTCCTGACGGTTTAGTTGGTAATTATCGAGTTTAAGTTCAATTAAACTCTGCCTAAACACTTAACAATTAACTTAAATAATTTTAATAATAGTCAAAATATTTTTCCAAATCTCATAATAATTTTTAAATAATTATTACTATTTATCGTGTATTTTCAATCATTAGAATTGTATTTAAATAAATTAAATACCACATAATTTATTTATTATTAATATTTATTTATTATCAAATATTAATAAAAATCATCACTTAATATTATAATATATTTATAATATATCAAAGTATTTTAATACCTTAAAATCATATTTATATGATTTTTAAACATAAATTCATTATCCTAGTAATTACTATTAATATTAAAATATTAATATTTTCATGATAAAATATCAAAAGTTATATTTTATAACTTTAAATATTTTCTAACACTTATATCATTTTTATATGATTTATAAATCATTAATTCTATTTTTCTATAATTTATTTAATATAGTTATTAAATAAACTAATTATCATTAATATTGATTAATTAATGAAATTCATCACAAGATATCAAAATTCACTAAAAATAACTTTAAATATTTTCTTATACCATAATATTATTTTTCATGATTTTTCATGTATCTAAAGCCTGGAAAAGCTTGTCAGAGGTTACTTAGATTTACAGCCGCCCGAAAGCGCTTTACGTGAACGGTCAACGAGGTTTATTTGCGTCAGATATCTCAATATACTAATGATCTGGCCTTGTTTATTGTTTTAGATCATAGTCCTCATGACAAAGAACATATTTATAACATAAAACAACAAATATCAAAAACAGAGAAAGATTTAAGGCGTCTGACATTAGGTTGTCAGTCGATATTTTTCCATTTTTCCCAGATTTCAAAAATTTACTAATTCGTGTACTTTGATGTTATGGATTCACTATATAGCAACCCAGATCATCAAGTGACACCCTAATACACAACTTTAAACAACAACTAACATCTAACAACATAAGATCTCATGATTTCGAATTTTAGGGTTATTATACCTTCTAAGCTTTGATTCTTGATTTCTGATCTTTGATCTGTTCTGGGAAAGTTGAGATATGATATAAGGTGATATTATCACTCCCTTTCTCCCTCAGAATTCGAAGTTTAGAGAGAGAGAGAGTTGCTAGCTTTTGAAAACAAAAGTAAGTCATTTCTTACTTTTTAATATATTTGTATTATTGATGCAATCAATGAGCTGATCTAGATGGCTGATAATTGAGGTAAAGAGCACATGCTAGGGATTTGGTGAACCACTCACCTATAGTCAAAGCCGACAAACCAACTTATTAAAAAATATATAAAAAGGGCATTCTAGTCTTTTTGCATACAAATTTAATGGCATTTTTGACATTGGCTAAACCCTTAGGGTTTAGGGTTTGGGTTAGGGTTTGAAATCCTTTAGGGTTTAGGGTTTGAAACCTTTAGGGTTTGCAATTGATTTTCTAAAATTTCCAATTTAGGTTTTCAAAAATTGAAAATTAATATTTCTAAATTTTAATTAGAATTTTCTAATTATATTAAAATTTCTTAATCATACTTTAAATCTTACTTATTAGGATTAGTATTTCCTAATTAAAATTGCTAATTAAGCAATTAGGGTCAAAATGGTCATTAGGGTTTATAAACCACTAATTAGGGTTTCTAATAGAAAAATAATTTTCTAATTTAGAAATTAAATTTTTATAATTAGATTAGGGTTTTCTAATTACTTAACTTGAAAATTAGAAATAATATATCCTAATTAACATTAAAAGTATTAAATTAACACTTTCGTTTTCCCTAATTATAAATTAGGGTTTCAAATCCCGAAGTTAGGGTTTTCTAAATTTGAAATTAGGATTTGCTAATTAATTAAGTTTTACCCTAATTAATATTATAATTAATATCACTTAAGCAATATAATAATCATTTAAATTCCCGGATTAGGGTTTTAAATTTCCAAATTAGGGTTTCGGATTCCCGGAACTGAAATTAGGGTTTTCAGAACCGGTTTCTAGGGTTTTTTATAATTCGCTAGGGTTTTCTAACCGAAAGTTGACGTTCTTAATATATACTTAGGGTTTGTTACAGATATCGTTTATCTGGTCAACCCTTGACTCTTAACCTCATACTGTACGCATATACACAGAACATATTTGTAACATTCCAGAATTTTAAAGTGTAATATTAAATATTTATTGATATATAAGTATTTAATGGATTATGTTTATTGTTGAATAAATAATTGTTCAATTTGAGTTGATGTGATTTAGTTAATTATTTGTTGAATAAATAATTAAATATTAAATATTAAATATTTATTTGCAATATTAAATATTTATTGAATTATATAGCAATTTGAGTTGATGTGATTTAGTTAATTATTTGTTGAATAAATAATTAAGGAGCTAAGAAAATTAATTGTTATGAGTTTATATACCAATTTAATTTAATAAGTAAGCTAGAGAGCTTATAGTGATTTAAATAAATTATAATATTTTAATTAAGTTTACCAAACAAGGTGTAAGGGTTAATGGGTTATTTTATTAAGCCTAGCCAAACAAGCCTTATGGCTTTTGATTTTCAAAATTCTATAACTGATGTCAGTTAAAATCCTATACTTAATATCTATATTATTATTATTATACGTTATATGATAATACGTAAACTAGAGTTGGGAGAAGAGAGAAGAAGAAGAAGAACACAGAGAAAAATTTGAGAAAACTCTAGAGAGAGGTGAGTGATTCTAACAGGTTTTTGAGAAAGAAATTGGAGAAAAAAATAGCCATCATCTTTCTAATCAAAGGTAGGAGCTTAATCTCTTCTTTAAAAGTTTAGACTTCTTCTTCCACAAAGTTCTCTCAGAACTTAGCCACAAACATGTGAAGTTAGCGATGAGGAGTTCGGCAGCTTTTGTTTAAGTATACAAATTTGGAAAATAAATGTTATGTGTTAATAATATGAATGATAAATGATGATTTCAGTAGTATTAAACTATGAATGAGCATGTTATCAAGAGTTAATTAGTATTAACGTAGTTTGATTTTGTGAATTGGTAATTTAACCTACATGATGTATACATTTTGTTTATATAGATATAAAATGTTGGTAATGACTAATTATGTCATGATGACATATGTATAGGGTATTGATTCAAGTTGTAAGGTTTAGCTTGTGCTAAAGGCAAGTTTTCTAACTCTAAAACTTTGTTGTACAAGTTTAAATTCGTTGAGCACATTATTGCTTTTGATTCCATTTCAATTATACAAGTTGTTAACCTTACACTTTCGTAGAGTTAGATTGTTTATTATTGATAAAGCTCTTGTATCTATTGGTTCATGAGAGTACAAGTATTCCAAATCTTATATTTTATTATTGAGCAAGTTCTTTAATATGTAACTTGTGATTTAGCATGCGAGTTGTTCTATTTAAATATTCTAGTATTGAACAACTCTATCGTTCAAATTACTATTCATTATGCATGTTTAGTACCTAAATTCTCAATAACCTTGAATGTTATGATTATTCAATGCTTATGCTATTAGATTATTCCTAAAGCATAATGTTAATTTACAAATATCAATTCAGCTTATGATTATTCCATAGCATACAATTATTTCTTTTTTGTAATCAACTAATCCTTAGTTGATTACATTGAATCTAAATTACCACAGTAATGTATCCAAACCAAACTTACTTTTGGTGCGGACTTGTATTCTAAATCTTTGAGATGAATAACTCTTTTAATAGAGGTTTACGCTTAGCGTTGAAATGGTTGTGCACAATACATTGTACGAAGGGTTGATCCCCCTAAGTACGTGGAGTCCTTATAGTCTTATGACTGTTAACGTTAAAGTTGAAAGATTACTTATAACTGTGGACATGATTCATGGTCATTAGACCCTTAGTGAATGTTATAATTTTCATAAAATTAATAGAATATATTGTTCAGTTCTATTGAGCCTATTTTTGGCAATTGATGTAAAAGTTTAAAGATTTACTTATTGTTATTTCAAGTGGGCCTTGTTTGCTCACTCTTGCCTGTAAAATTTCTTATAGCTAAAGTTGAAACTGGTGACGTACCTAGCACCAGTAAGGGAAAAAGAAAAGATGAACAAGTATTGAACACTTGTAATAGATTGGATAGTTTTATTATCAGACTTTGGTTTAAAGATTGTAATGAAGTTTATTAAATTTCCGCATTTGAATGATTGTTGTTAAAGGTTAGATAACCTGGGAGATTTTTATTTAAGTTTAATCCTGTATGGGCAGGTTTGATTATTCAATTTTATTGTAATTGGGTAGTTAGAAATGAATGTTTTGATTTAGTGAACAATTCTAACTCGTGGGAATAAAGTACCGGATTTGGGGGTGTCATAGAGTTAGTATCAAAGCTTTAGGTTATGAACCTTAAAGTGGGGAAAAAGCCTTAGGAAGTAACCTTTGAAAAGATAGTGGAGATAACTCTTATCGAGTTTTAAGAAAGAAGTAATAAAACACTTATGTGCTTATGTGTTTATAGTTTATGTACTCGTGAGTGTCGAGTAGTAATGATTAATAATTAAAACTTTAAAACTTTGTTGTCGGGATGACTAATGCCTGAGAATCCAACAAAGTTAGGGAGGAGGGACCTCAAATGCCTATAGAGGAGGAGCCTCGCGACATTCGTGTAGTTTTGGGAACAACTCATCGCCACGGAGTCAGCCTTGTTGGTCACAGTAGTTGAAGATGAGGATGATGACGTAGAAACAGATGAGGAGGATCCCGTTGAGTTACCACAGGAGGATGAGGATGACGAGGACGAGGAGGAAAGGATTCCACCTAACTCGATAGCCGGCAGAGTATAATGGCGAGGTGCATGACCGTAACGTGGAACTTCGTGGATACAGATTGAGGAGTTGCATGAGATAGTAGTCGAACAACAATCGCAATGACACAAAAAAGACGGGCGAGATCCGTGGATCGTGAGGAACGAATCGACAAACGCCGAGGAGAAAATCTAGCATGATCAAGGAGAGAAAGAACAATTGATCGAGATGGTTCACCGAATCAAGAACAAGATGAGAGAAGAAGTCGCTAAGAGGGAAGAGAGTCAAGATGCATACGAGGAAGCTTATCAACGAACTGGAAGAGCAGTAAGGAACTCACAGGTGAAAAGGATGAAGATGGAAGAGATGGATAAATTATTTGACACCGCAATTAATTGAGCTCAAGATCGGGTCATGGGATATCCGATTCAGTTCGTGACGCTGCCATCATATGTATTAGATCGCAGGACAATGTTTCGAGTCATGGAGGAAGAACGTGATAGGGCTAAGAAGTATCTTAATAGAACATCGTAGTTGTTGTACGATGAGTGAAAGGTTAAATAAATTGTAAATCCCAAGTGTTATGCAACCTATGGGATATGATTATGATGTTGTCTTGAAACATTTGTAGTTCAGGAAAGTAATGTAGATGACAGTGATGCTATTGTTTTATGTTTTCCAAAAAGGTTTTGAATAAATAAAAGTTGTTACTTTATTCAAAGTGTTATGTGTTATGTGATTATTTCTTTTATGGAGGCAAGTTAATTAGAAAATACTTAAAGAAGCTGAGTAATAGTCTAATAGATGTTTTGTTTTAACAGAAAATGCCTCCCAGACGTTAACCACCCCGACAGAGAAACAATGAGAGAACTACCAATAACGACAATGTTGACGATAACCTCGTTTAACAACTAGTGACACTACTGACAGGAGTGTTGCAGAATCAACCACAAAACCATGGTACAACGTTTAAGGATTTCAAGGCGGTTGGACCACCCAATTCCGGGGTCTATGAATCCAAATGAAGCAAAACCCGGATTATGGAGATAGAAAAAGTATTCGATGTCGCTAGGGTAGGGGATGATCATAAGATCGCTTTCATAACGCTCATGTTGAAAGCGAAGCTAAGTTATTATTGGTGGCGTGCCAATAAAACTCGTGAAGGGCTAGGAGTGATGACTCGGGATAGGTTCAAGGAGTTGTTCTTGAGACCTATTTCCCGAGAGTTCAAGAGTCGCTTAGAAGTGCGCTTTCTAGAATTAAAGCAAGGAACGATGATGGTGTCCTCGAGTATGCCGCAAAATTCAATGAATTGATGAGGTTTCATGCCATATCAAGTCAAAGATGCATTTGAAGACGAAGGCGAAGCGAGAGATTTGAACAGGACCAAGCCCCGGTCAGACAAAGAGGGTATCCTGCTCCAGCTTGAAGACATTTGCAATGATAATGGAGAAAGCAAGACTCACCAAGGTGGAGGCGAGGCAAGAACAAAGTTCAATCAGGAACAAAAGAAGAAGAAGAATGAGAATGAGATTAAGAATGGAGGTGGTAGCAGTGGAAACAACAACAACAACAACAACAACTTGAAGAGGAAGTGGAATGGGAACATAGGTGCTGGAAACCATCAGGGTAACCAGCAAAACAAAAAATTTGAAGCATGTACGACATGTGGGAAATTTCACAAGGGTGCGTGTTTGATGGGGAAACGAGTTTGCTTCAATTGTGGCCAGGAGGGTCACATCACCCCAAGTTGCACTCAACCAAAGAAGAATGTATGCTTCACGTGTGGATCCAAGGATCACTTTGCTCGTGAATGCCCTAAGAAGAGAGGGAAGGAGTGACAACCAGAAGCAATGGAGGTAACAATGGAAGTACATGGGCCATTGCAGGACCGACAGCATCAAACAAACCCACGCCCGTAACCTTCAACATGATATGCGCAAGATGTTTGTGCAATCAAAAGATGTAGTGTCGTATTATCCCAATCAATGATATAAATGCTTATGTATTATTCGATTCGGGTGCTACTTGTTCGCTTATATCCGATGAATTTGCTAAGAGGTTAGAATTGCCTAGAAAGAACCTAATTTTCCTTTGAACATAGAAATTGCGAATAAGGAAGTAATCCTCATAGATTCAGATATAAGAACCGTAGTGTGAACATTAAGGAGAATATCTTGTTGGTAGATTTGATTCCGATTAGACTCGGGAATTTGATGTAATTTTGGGGATGGATTATTTGTTCAAATATGGAGTAAGAATCGATTGTCACAAGAAGTGTAAAACCTTATGACTCAAATCAAAGGTAGTATTTATGGTAGCAAGTCGCCTAGACAAAGGAAATGTCTGACGACTATGCAGTCCAAGAAATTGTTGAGTCAAGGTTGTGTGGGCTATTTAGCTTATATAGTCGATACTCAGAAGAAGGGTGTGAAACTAGAAGAAATATCGGTAGTGAGAGAATTCGTAGACGTGTTTTCAGAAGATTTGCCAGGACTTCCGCCTGAAAGAGAAATTGAGTTCGTGATCGACTTAGCGCCGGGAACAGCACCGATATCGAAGGCCCCGTATAGAATGGCTCCGGTAGAAATGAAGGAACTGATGGTACAGTTGCAAGAGTTGCTGGACAAGAAATATATTCAACCAAGTGTATCGCCGTGGGGAGCGCCAGTTTTATTCGTTAAGAAGAAGGATGGATCAATGTGTCTTTGCATTGATTATAGAGAGTTAAACAAAGTCACTATTAAGAATAGGTATCCGCCGCTTAGAATAGATGACTTGTTCGATCAGCTGAAGGGTGCTAAATATTTCTCGAAAATAGATTTGAGAAGTGGGTATCACCAATTGAAGGTAAGAAAGGAGGATATACCTAGAACGACATTCAGAACTCGGTACGGACATTACATGTTTCTGGTGATGTCTTTTTGGTTTAACCAATGCCCCTGCTGCGTTCATTGATTTGATGAACAGGGTGTTTAAACCATTCTTAGACAAGTTTGTAGTGGTGTTTATTGACGACATTCTAGTGTATTCCAAGACTCAAGGAACATTTACGTTTGACATTGGAAACACTAAGGAAGGAAAAGCTGTACGCGAAATTCTCTAAGTGCAAATTTTGGCTCGATCGTGTACAATTTTTGGGTCATGTGATTGACAAAGATGGGATTTCAGTGGATCCATCAAAAGTGGAAGCTGTAATCAATTGGGAACAACCAAGAACACCGTTAGAAGTGAGGAGTTTCTTGGGACTGGCTGGTTATTATAGAAGATTCATCCAAGATTTTTCTAAGATAGCCACTCCGCTAACAAATTTGACAAGGAAAGCTGTAAAATTCGTTTGGATGGAGAAGTGTGAAGAGATTTTCCAAGATTTGAAGAAAAAGTTAAGTATGGCACCTGTGTTGACATTACCAGATAATATAGGAAATTTTGTGGTGTATAGTGATGCCTCACATAAAGGGTTGGGTTGTGTTCTTATGCGTAATCAACAAAGTTATTGCCTATGCATCAAGACAACTCAAGGATTATGAGAAAGGGTATCCGACTCATGATTTGGAATTAGTCAGCAGTTGTATTTGCTCAAGATATGGAGACACTATCTTTATGGAGAAAAATGTGAGATCTACACGCACCACAAAAGTCCAAAGTATATTTTCACTCGTAAAGATTTGAACATCGCGTCGAGAAGGTGGATGGAGTTGATAAAAGATTACGATTGTGAGATCTTTTATCATCCAGGCAAAGCGAATGTGGTGGCAGATGCTTTAAGCAGGAAAGGTCGGGAGAAGTTGATGCTGATAACAACTCAGGAGGAGCTCATTTCAGCAATGACAAAACTGGAGTTAGAAATCAAATTTCCAAAAGAATCTGACGAACAACTATTCCAGATAGAAGCTGGTCCAACTTTAGTGGATAAAGTGAAGAATGCTCAACTACAAGATGAGGAGTGTGGGGAAATCAAAGAGAATCTGGTTGAGGGCGGTGATGTAAAATACAAGGTTGATACCGAAGGATTACTACGGTTCGAAGGAAGAATTTGGGTTCCAGCAGTGCTAGAACTGAAAGAAGAAATTTTGACCGAAGATCATAGCTCAAAATATTCAATTCATCCAGGAAGCACGAAAATGTATCAAGATTTGCGCCAAAATTTTTGGTGGCCGAATATGAAAAGGGATGTTGTAGAATGCGTAGCGAAATGCTTGACATGTCAAAGAGTAAAAGCCGAACATCAAAGACCCAGCGGATTACTCCAACCGTTGGAAATACCGGAATGGATGTGGGAACACATCACGATGGATTTTGTGGTGGGTCTTCCAACTACTCAGAGAGGATGCGATGCGATTTGGGTGATAGTGATGATCGACGAAAATCAAAGACACTTTCTACCAATAAAGATTAGATTCAATCTTGATCAGTTGGCAAGATTGTACATTAAAGAGATCGTTTCGAGGCACGGAGTGCCAGTATCAATTGTGTCCGATAGAGATCCGCGATTCACGTCAAATTTCTGGAAGACACTACAAGTATGCATGGGGACACAGTTGCGAATGAGTACGTCTTATCATCCACAAACAGATGGCCAAAGCGAACGAATAATTCAGACATTGGAAGATATGCTGAGAGCATGTGTCATGGACTTTAAAGGAAGCTGGGAAGAACAATTACCGTTGGTGGAATTTGCTTACAACAACAGTTATCACGCGAGCATCGACATGCCACCTTACGAGGCATTGGTACGGCGAAAGTGCGAACTCCACATCTTTGGGATGAAGTCGGTGAACGCCAACTGTTAGGACCAGAACTGGTGCAACAAACTGCTGACGTTGTCAAACTCATTAGGACAAGATTAGTAGCAGCCCAAGACAGACATAAAAAGTATGCTAATCAACACAGACAAGATCGTGCATTCGACGTAGGAACTTTTGTATTCCTAAAAGTTTCTCCCTGGAAGGGGAAAGTTCATTTCGATAAAAAGGGAAAGCTAAGCCCGAGGTTTATTGGACCCTTTGAAGTGCTGAGAAGAGTGGGAGAAGTGGCTTACGAGGTAGCTCTACCTCCAGAGTTGGAAAACATTCATAATGTTTTTCACATTTCGGTGTTACGACCATATAAACCCGACTACAAACATGTGATCGAGTACGAACCGTTGCAGTTCGAGAAAGATTTGTCTTATGAAGAGGTTCCTATCCAGATAGTCGACATGAAAGAACAAGTGCTCAGGAATAAAGTGATACCTTCTGTGAAGGTGATATGGAGGAACCACAATGCTGAAGAAGCTACGTGGGAACTCGAAGAGAAAATGTTGAAAGATTAACCTGAGTTATTTGTTTAATCTGTGTCTTCGATTCTGGGGACAGAATCTTTGTAAGTAGGGAAGAATGTAACGAATGATTTGTTTGAGTTGTGATTCTGAGTACGAATCCTTATAAGGAGGAATGATGTAACATTCCGTAATTTTAAAGTGTAATATTAAATATTTATTGATTTATATAAGTATTTAATGGATTATGTTTATTGTTGAATAAATAATTGTTCAATTTGAGTTGATGTGATTTAGTTAATTATTTGTTGAATAAATAATTAAAAAATTAAATATTTATTTGCAATATTAAATATTTTTTAAATTATATGGCAATTTGAGTTGATGTGATTTAGTTAATTATTTGTTGAATAAATAATTAAGGAGCTAAGAAAATTAATTGTTATGAGTTTATATACCAATTTAATTTAATAAGTAAGCCGGAGAGCTTATAGCGATTTAAATAAATTATAATATTTTAAATGGGAAATGGTAATTTAAAATATTAGTCGGTCGAATAAAATTATAATTATAAAGAAATTATAGTTTTGTGATAATGATTTATGTGTTAAAGTAATTTAATAGATTAATATTTTAATTGATTATTTAATTAAATAGAAGTGTGACAAATAACTTTGCTTATAAAGGAGTTACTAAAATAAATTAAAAGAGTTTAATTTAGTTTTACCAAACATGTCTTATTGCATATTAAGTCTTTAATCTAATGATGTTTTAGCAAACAAGGTATAAGGATTAATCCATTTGTTTTAATTAAGTTTACCAAACAAGGTGTAAGGGTTAATGGGTTATTTTATTAAGCTTTAGCCAAACAAGCCTTATGGCTTTTGATTTTCAAAATTCTATAACTGATGTCAGTTAAAATCCTATACTTAATATCTATATTATTATTATTATTATTATTATTATTATTATTATTATTATTATTATACGTTATATGATAATACGTAAACTAGAGTTGGGAGAAGAGAGAAGAAGAAGAACACAGAGAAAAATTTGAGAAAACTCTAGAGAGAGTGAGTGATTCTAACAGATTTTTGAGAAAGAAATTGGAGAAAAGAATAGCCATCATCTTCCTAATCAAAGGTAGGAGCTTAATCTTTTCTTTAAAAGTTTAGACTTCTTATTCCAAAAAGTTCTCTGTAAAATTTTTATAAAGGATTAATTGTTATTATGTATATAGTTTTGTATGATTATTGATTATAAGGTTGTTTCATGAATTTGTATGTGATTATAGAAAATTTAAGTCATGTATGTATGTATGTGTTTTGTGAAGAAAACCATATTACAAAGTTTTTTATAAAAATACATATGAATACGGCTTAATTTAAAATAGAAATTAAGGTTTAATTAGTTGTTAGATTGATAAATTGATTATAGAAATTGATAGAGTATGTATAATCATAACTATGATGTTTTGAAATTTCTGCTTTTGATTGAAAAATAAAATCATAGTGTTAAATTTCATTAAAAAGTCAACAATGAAGTTTTTGCCAAAAACATTGAAATTGGGTGTTGTAACTTTGATGTTTGTGTTATTTTATGAGTATAAACATGTTAGAAGTCTTTATAATATGTTTATATGAAGTCTATATGTGTATTACATGATAATCACCTATTAGATTCGAGCTTTTAGGCCAATTTGGCTTTTGTTCATATCTTTGTTAGAGCTTGGTCGCCAGATTCTAGAGTCCAAGCCGCAATGCGCCAAACAAAGAAGATAAATCTCATGCCAAGCAGATACGGTAGGTATAAATTGTAAATATTGACGCCTATGTCATGTGTGGAATTAATGGCTCATGACCCGAAGTCATAGCCTTGGCTAACTCAATACATTACTCAATATGAACCACGATGTAAACTATGGCATATAAGCAATACGAGTTAGCGATGAGTTCGGATAGCTTTGTTTAAGTATACAAATTTGGAAAATAAATGTTATGTGTTAATAATATGAATGATAAATGATGATTTCAGTAGTATTAAACTATGAATGAGCATGTTATCAAGAGTTAATTAGTATGAACGTAGTTTGATTTTGTGAATTGGTAATTTAACCTACATGATGTATACATTTTGTTTATATAGATATAAAATGTTGGTAATGACTAATTATGTCATGATGACATATGTATAGGGTATTGATTTAAGTTGTAAGGTTTAGCTTGTGCTAAAGGCAAGTTTTTTAACTCAAACTTTGTTGTACAAGTTTAAATTCGTTGAGCACATTATTGCTTTTGATTCCATTTCAATTATACAAGTTGCTAACCTTACACTTTCGTAGAGTTAGATTGTTTATTATTGATAAAGCTCTTGTATCTATTGGTTCATAAGAATACAAGTATTCCAAATCTTATATTTTATTATTGAGCAAGTTCTTTAATATGTAACTTGTGATTTAGCATGCGAGTTGTTCTATTTTAATATTCTAGTATTGAACAACTCTATCGTTCAAATTACTATTCATTATGCATGTTTAGTACCTAAATTCTCAATAACCTTGAATGTTATGATTATTCAATGCTTATGCTATTAGATTATTCCTAAAGCATACTGTTAATTTACAAATGTCAATTCAGTTATGATTATTCTATAGCATACAGTTATTTCTTTTATAATCAACTAATCCTTAGTTGATTACCGTTGAATTCTAAATTACCCTGTAATGTATCCAAACCAAACTTACTTTGGTGCGGACTTGTATTCTAAATACTGAGAAGAACAACTCTTTTAATAGAGGTTTACGCTTAGCGTTGAAATGGTTGTGCATAATACATTGTACGAATGGTTGATCCCCCTAAGTACGTGGAGTCCTTATAGTCTTATGACTGTTAAAGTTAAAGTTGAAAGATTACTTATAACTGTGGACATGATTCGTGGTCATTAGACCCTCAGTGAATGTTATAATTTTCATAAAATTAATAGAATATATTGTTCAGTTCTATTGAGCCTATTATTGGCAATTGATGTAAAAGTTTAAAGATTTACTTATTGTTATTTCAAGTGGGCCTTGTTTGCTCACTTTTGCCTGTAAAATTTCTTACAGCTAAAGTTGAAACTGGTGACGTACCTAGCACCAGTAAGGGAAAAGGAAAGATGAACAAGTATTGAAGACTTGTAATAGATTGGATAGTTTTATTATCAGACTTTGGTTTAAATATTTTAATGAAGTTTATTAAATTTCCGCATTTGAATGATTGTTGTTAAAGGTTAGATAACCTGGGAGATTTTTATTTAAGTTTAATCCTGTATGGGCAGGTTTGATTATTCAATTTTATTGTAATTGGGTAGTTAGAAATGAATGTTTTGATTTAGTGAACACCGAATCCTGTGGGAATAAAGTACCTAGATTTGTGGGTGTCATAATATTCACGTATTTCCTTAATCCTGAATAATTCACCTAAATTCTTCACAGAATTTTGAAATCCTCAAAATTCTATCTTAAAAACATCGAACGCATACACTTATTTTCTGTTTAGGTTCTAATACTGAACCTTAAATTAATTAATAAAATTTTTAAAAATATTCTAAATTCTCGGGTTGTCACATTCACCCCTTCTTCTAAAAATTTCATCCCCAAAATTTACCTTACACCATACACCATTCACCATACACCATACATACACAGCATCACATACTACCCAATACACCACTCACAAGAGTAAAAATTTTCAAATTTTGCTGAGGGGTCATATAGACCATGAACACATAGTTTTAACGGTATTCACACCGTAAAACAATACATTACTTGGTATGTTTACAATCACAAAGAAGGTAAACTACCATTACTAGTTCTTTAGGTGATTAGCCTATCATACTCTTACGTCATGCATAACGTATTAATCATGTATAGCGAATATTTACGCTACTTGATTGAATTATTTATCCAAACAACATAGTCCACCTCAGTCTTATCATAGGATTCCGCACCAAAATAATTTGGGTCGGGAAATTTCTTTCAATGAACACTTAGAGTTTTCATAAACATTAGTCTAGCTGAATCGAATAGAATATACTCATATCAATAATTCAATTCAATCGAATTATTTAGGTGTAGCCAAACCTCGTTGGCAAATTATTATTATTTTTTTTTAAAATATTTTTGAGAATGACGTCATGATGTCGTACTGTATTAATAGTCTGTTTGAGTATGCCGTCATTGTGTGACGTTGTCATAACACATCATACAATAGTGGAACAACAATTTAAGATCAAATTCACACTAAGTATTCCTGTATTTACAACTCCATCAACTTTTTATCAACTCTGCACCAGGTTACATGGTACATGAGTGATAATTAAAATATATTTTGATATTTCAAATCGTTTGAGTCTAGGTGAAATAAGTAGCATAGACTATACTTTAAACCATTTTAAAAATGATTACGAGTCTACACATTTTTTTTTCAAAAGCACATAGTACGTATTTAGCTTGATGTCAACATTTCGAAGTCTAGCATAGCTAGGAGTTTTGGAAAACTTATGTCTTCACTAATAATCATTTGCTTAACAATCTATCTGTTCCTATAGTCTTTCATACTCCATTTACACACAACTATACCCAGTTCGTCAAGCCACACTTATGAGTCCATAAATTGTCACAATCATATGAGTTTAAGAACTTATCCTAGTCTGACCTTTGACGTCCATTCGCTGAGGGGTTCATAAACATTTCATATAACTATGAATCAAGTGTGTCACATAAGTATGAGTTTTAAGAACTCGTACTTAACCTTATATCCTCTACCTATGACCTATCTATCTGTTATACATATGAGAAAGGAATCACCCTCTTAACATGCATATATCAAATAGCGCGACACAAACATTTCAATGATTATCATTGTCAGAACTAAGTAGTTTTTACACCAAGTACAATTCCCCGCCCACACAAGGAATCATACAACTCAGCTGCCGACATGAATCCTCAACTGAATCCCCACCTACCACTAACACCCTTCTCAATACCAATTTCATTTAACTCGTATTCATAATCCTTTCCTAAATCTGTACCAATTCATAGTACAATTGACTCTCAGCAATCTTGCTGTCAACTGTTCAATCATTAGATTGATTCTTATCCCTGCTATCACTTTATCAGATCACGGGTGATCTCATCGTATATATTACGATTTATTTCTATGTCTTGATCGTTTTATTTTACGATCTTCTATCACTGTACTTTTAGTCTTTTAGACTCTATCTATTTTTCACTACTGTTCAACTTTATTATCAGAGTTAGGGAACTCAGTATCTTATAACTCGCCGAGATTCGTCTTTGAATCTTACTGACCAACTAACTCTATTTGAGTTAGTACTTATCTTAATCACTGCGGTTATTAGTCTCAGGTATTCCTACCTAAGGTTCATAACCTACAGCTTTGATACCAACTGTGAGGGCCCCGTATCCGAGGTCCCGAATCACCGCGGATCCGGTTCGATCATTCTATTACTATTTTTACGGAGATATAAACATAAATTATTTATACATTAAACTTATATACTTTTCCCCAAGTTCGAGTAACCTTAACTTAATACACAAATCATAACTTTTCTAACACATAACATTATATTATACAACTATTACAAATCTAATCGCACACATTAACTTTACACTGGAACTGTTTTTAACCTTTTCTTGTATCCGACGCATTCGTCTTAATCTGCAATGTTTATCATGATATAACAAGGGTGAGCATAAGGATTGCCCAGCAAGTTTAAGTTCAATAATATGACGATATATCATGATTGAAAGAGTCTGAATAATAAGCTGGCTATAATTCAACAATATAATTGTGAACTAGCAGGAACAAATTTATGACTGAATAAGTATTATACATGAACAAATATATCTGAACCAACTGGTAATGAAGGTGATCAGCCTTTCATACCTGACTTATACATGCAATATGTACAGAGTACAATTCATGGCAACCAACAATGATTAACCATAAGCTTATCCGAATGAAACAAATCTTAGTAGAGTTAAGTAAAACAAACTTGCCTGAACCGTTGATTACCGCTACGCAATTTATAACACTGTATCCGAAGACCTAATATTAGTAATATAGATCTCCAATATTAGAATAATATCATCACAATATAATACTATTATATATATAGATATACATAGAATAACCTAAACACATAACACATAACACATAACCCTATCAGTCTATAACACATATATGACTCGGTATTAAATTAAACTATTTCAGTCTGACTTGAATCCGACAAAATTCTAACATCCCGACGGTCTAGTCGGTGAATTATCGAGTTTAAGTTCAATTAAACTCTGCATAAACACTTAACAATTAACTTAA
Organism: Panax quinquefolius; assembly: GCA_020205615.1. Lineage (NCBI taxonomy): Eukaryota > Viridiplantae > Streptophyta > Magnoliopsida > Apiales > Araliaceae > Panax > Panax quinquefolius. Next base: position 34,797,817 of record CM035170.1, read on the forward strand.
ATAATTTTAATAACAGTCGAAATATTTTTCCAAATCTCATAATAATTTTTAAATAATTATTACTATTTATCGTGTATTTTCAATCATTAGAATCGTATTTAAATAAATTAAATACCACATAATTCATTTATCATTGATATTTATTTATTATCAAATATTAGTGAAAATCATCACTTAATATTATAATATATTTATAATATATCAAAGTATTTTTAATACCTTAAAATCATATTTATATGATTTTTAAACACTTAAATTCATTATCCGGTAATTACAATTAATATTAAAATAATAATATTTTCATGACAAAATATGAAAAGTTATATTTTATAACTTTAAATATTTTTCTAACACTTAAATCATTTTTATATGATTTATAAATCATTAGTTCTATTTTTCTATAATTTATTTAATATAGTTATTAAATAAACTAATTATCATTAATATTGATTAATTAATGAAATTCATCACAAAATATCAAAAGTCACTAAAATAACTTTAAATATTTTCTTATAACATAATATTATTTTTCATGATTTTTTATGTATTAAAATTATTTTTAAATCATTTATTTAATATTATAATTAAATAAATTAAATACCATTTATATTCCAAAAATATTAAATATTTATGAAATATACTCAAAATAATTAAAAACTATTTTTCAGGCTTTAAAATAATTTTTCGGAATTTATTTTGTATTTTTAATAATTAAAAACTATTTTTATCTATTTTTATATAATTTCCAGAAAATCAAAAAATAAATAATAATAAAACCGTCGCTAAAGGGCCCTATAGCGACAGACTCGTCGCTATGGGTGTTCTTGAGCAAGAACCCATAACTACATGGCAGTTAACAAGTAGGTAGGTTTGACCGTGAATAGATTCTTGGTCTTCATGATTCTGGGCTACTAATGTTGTTACACATGTAGTATAAGTGTAATACTATAACTACAATCAAATTTCCTGGCCATTCAACAACCGATCAGAGAGATCTAAGCTCTCCAAGTCGTTGTCAGACTCTGTTCTTAAGTTTCTGGGTTTTCCAGAATCGAGGTAGCTACTTTGAGCCTTTAAATCATTGCCTTCCCAGCTTGGTTTGTGTGATATAATGGTTCAATCGTGTAAAGAACATGTCAGAGTCCATTTATATAACATAATATCATAACAACAACATAACATATGACAGATAATGGCAGGTCAAAGTAGGGGCCAGGGGCTGTTCTTGAGAAATCTGGGTTTCCCATATTTCGTCCCCAGGCTGGTGGTCAACGCATGTTTGACCGGCTAAAAATTTGTGTCGATGCAAGATCTGGTTAATATAAGGGCTGGAATGTGCAGTCCTTATACTAGTCTACAAGATAACAACAACAACTTGTCCAAACTAACAAACAACCGTGAGATCTAAAGCCTGGAAAAGCTTGTCAAAGGTTACTTAGATTTCCGTCATTTGCCTAAAAAGAAGTTTTTCGAATCTAATCAACGAGGTTTGACCGCTCGTATCTCTTAATATACTAATGATCTGGCCTTGTTTATTGTTTTAGATCAAAGTCCTCATGACAAAGAACATATTTATAACATAAAACAACAAATATCAAAAACAGAGAAGGATTTAAGGCGTCTGACATTAGGCTGTCAGTCGATATTTTTCCAGTTTTCCCAGATTTCAAAAATTTACTAATTCGTGTACTTTGATGTTATGGATTCACTATATAGCAACCCAGATCATCAAGTGACACCCTAATACACAACTTTAAACAACAACTAACATCTAACAACATAAGATCTCATGATTTCAAATTTTAGGGTTATTATACCTTCTAAGCTTTGATTCTTGATTTCTGATCTTTGATCTGTTCTGGGAAAGATGAGATATGATATAATTAAGGTGATATTATCACTCCCTTTCTCCCTCAGAATTTGAAGTTTAGAGAGAGAGAGAGAGTTGCTAGCTTTTGAAAACTAAAGTAAGTCATTTCTTACTTTTTAATCTATTTGTATTATTGATGTAATCAATGAGCTGATCTAGATGGCTGATAATTGAGGTAAAGAGCACATGCTAGGGCTAGGGATTTGGCGAACCACTCACCTATAGTCAAAGCTTACAAACCAACTTATTAAAAAAAATACAAAAAGGGCATTCTAGTCTTTTTGCATACAAATTTAATGGCATTTTTGACATTGGCCAAACCCTTAGGGTTTAGGGTTTGGGTTTGGGTTTAGGGTTTAAAACCCTTAGGGTTTGCAATTTAATTTTCTAAAATTTCCAATTTAGGTTTTCAAAAATAGAAAATTAATATTTCTAAATTATAATTAGAATTTTCTAATTATATTAAAATTTCTTAATCATACTTTAAATCTTACTAATTAGGATTAGTATTTTCTAATTAAAATTGCTAATTAAGCAAGTAGGGTGAAAATAGTCATTAGGGTTTATAAACCACTAATTAGGTTTTCTAATAGAAAAATAATTTTCTAATTTAGAAATTATATTTTCATAATTATATTAGGTTTTCTAATTACTTAACTTGAAAATTAGAATTAATATATCCTAATTAACATTAAAAGTATTAAATTAACACTTTCTTTTTCCCTAATTATAAATTAGGGTTTCAAATCCCGAAGTTAGGGTTTTCTAAATTTGAAATTAGGGTTTGCTAATTAATTAAGCTTTATCCTAATTAATATTATAATTAATAGCACTTAAGCAATATAATAATCATTTAAATTCCCGGATTAGGGTTTTAAATTTCCGAATTAGTGTTTCGGATTCCCGGAACTGAAATTAGGATTTCCAGAACCGGTTTCTAGGGTTTCTTATAATTCGCTAGGGTTTTCTAATCAAACGTTGATATTCTTAATATATACTTAGGGTTTGTTACAGATATCATTTATTTGGTCAACCCTTGACCCTTAACCACATACTGTACACATATACACAGAACATATTCACGTATTTCCTTAATCCTGAATAATTCACCTAAATCCTTCATAGAATTTTGAAATTCTCAAAATTCTATCTTAAAAATATCAAACGCATACACTTATTTTCTGTCTAAGTTCTAATACTGAACCTTAAATTAATTAATAAAAATTTTAAAAATATTCTAAATTTTCGGGTTGTCACATACACGGTACTACAACATACTTATATATTCAACTATATATACTTATATATTCAACTATATATCTTATTGACATGAATGTAATTACTAAATTATTACATCACATCTGAACATTACCCAGGTTTCTATAACGATTACATTCTTGTATTGTCATAATATTATTCATTACAAAAATAATATTATATTATTACTAGATAAACTATTTATCAATCTTCGCCTTTCCTTTATCCTTACCGGATCCTTTAATCCGTTCGGCCTTAGCTGAAAATCATATAATTCAAGCAAGGTATGAGCATTAAATTGCCCAACAAGTTTACCAATTTTAATAACAACAAAATCAAGAATCATATAATTTATCTTCAATAACTAAATAAATAGTTGTGAAGTACTATGAATAACAAAATAACACTTTTCTTTTCTTTAAAACATTTCTAGATGACATGTGACAACCCGAGAATTTAGACAATTTAATAAAATCTTAAAAGATTGAATAAGGTTAAATAATAGACCTAAACAGAAAATAAGTGTATGGATTTGACATTTTTGAGAAGGATTTTTGAGAATTTAAAAATTTTTGGTGATGACTTACAGGGTTAAGTATATAAGTGTATATGTGCTTTGTGTGCAGTGATTATATGTGTACAGTTTGTGGTTAAGGGTCAATGGTTGATCAAATAATTTATATTAGTGACAAACCCTAATGATATATTAAGAACATCAAGGTACAGTTAGAAAACTCTAATGATTGATAAGAAACCCTAATACCGGCTCTGGAAACCCTAATTTTAGTTCCGGGAATTCAAAACCCTAACTGGAAATATTAAAACCCTAATTTGCAATCTTTAATATTAATTAGGAAACCTTAATCCTAATTAGCAAGCCCTTAAGTAATTAGGAAACCCTAATGTCTAAATTAGAAAGTTTAATTTTCTATTTAAAACCCTAATTGGAAATCCTAAAAAAATTTAATTTGTAAAACCTAAGGGTTAAACCCTAAGGGTTGAAACCTAGGGGTTAAAACCTAAGGGTTTTATATATCAAATGTCCAAATTGTCCTTAGTAGGTGCGAAAAGACCAAAATACCCTTTACTTAATTTTTTTAAGTTAAAAGAGTAATGGCCAAAATTGTTGCCACATCTCTTGAATTGGAACCTTACACCTTGAATCATATGATTGAAGCCACATAACATCAATTATAGCCACACGAATCAAAAGTGTGAGATTAAAGAAAGAGAAAGTTCACAAACTTGGCTCATTTGTTATCCAACACTTAGCCAACTCCTTCTCTCTCTTTAGCCATGAAAAATCAAAGTATTTCAGTCCCTAGATAACTTCCTAACACACCAAAATCAGTGTGGTAGAGCCAAGATCAAAGCATATTCAAGAGAAGGTAAAACCCTAACTAATATTTTGATCTTGTATGCTAAGATAAAATTGTTGTTTATGTGTTTATTTAAGTGTTATTAGATGTTATATGATGATCTATGATGTTATATCATAGATCTATATCATCAAAGTGGGTTAAAATCAAAGTTTTTGAAAACTGCCATGAACCCTAAAAAGTTGTCTGACAAGCATATGTGAGAGGCCACATATCCTTCCCTGTTAATGATTTGTGGTGTTTTATGTTTTAGATTTGTAGTATGCCATAAGTACTATAAGCTGGAAGTGGAATCATAGTCATTACATGTCCAGATTACAAGATATTATTGGTCAAAGTCAGTTGACCGAGCATGACTGAGCAATTCTGGGTAACCCAGAAACTGCCCAGATCGTGTCTAACAAGATTTTTAAGGGCCAATATTTGTCAGGTGTTATGAGATTTGTATGTATTGTTGTATCTAGTGTGTAACATGTTATATGAACTTTAGATCCATGCCTCTAGATCCTTTAAAAAATCAACAGATTGTAAGTTGTGGATGGTCAAAGTAGCCTACTCGACCATGACCTTGAGTTTCTGGAAATTCTAGAAACCGTTAGAACAAGCCCTCTGACAGGATTTGACCGGATCTCATCTTGTGATTGTGTTATAGTTGGACTGAGATGATGATATGTCGTTGTTCCTTGACACGAGAAAAACAGACTTGGACCATGAGAATGTGACGCCCCCAAAATAGGTATACATCACCCATCTTGAGTCGCCAAATACATGGTACAAAATTCAAATACAACTTAATAATACAACTGTCGTGTAAAATACGACAAAACATACACTGAGAGTTTTAATATGAATATTGTCTTCAAGACAGTATTCAACTCAAAGGAAGTCCTCAATATATTTATTATCACACTATTTCATAGAATAGTGAGAACTACTAATGCTATCATATGGACCGTCACTCCATTTCCCGACTAGTCCCTGCTACGTTCTCATTTCCTGAAGAGAACAATGAAAGCAAAAGGGTGAGCTCAACTAGCCCAGTAAGAAATATTATGACTAAGATAATGCAGAATAATTTATCGTTAGCCTTCAACAGTGTTAAACTGATAAAATATAACAAACATCAAGTTTAACTCATGATAAACAAGCAATCCATTAGAAGAGTTAAGTAGAGCATAAAGTCTACTATCTTCTATGATTTAAAAGGTTTTTCATCACTTTTATCATTGGGACTCAAACTTTAATAAATAATCCACATCATCAATCACCCCACTTTACTACGACCAAGGATATTCTTTAGTATCACGACCACAAAATATCCATGCACTACGGGCCAAGGATATTCGTGTATTCATCAATGGTCATGATCATGCCAACAACTGTCCATCAATGCACTACGGGCCAATGAGGACTTTTACCACATCATTTGTAACATTACGGTCATGATTATACCGAATAATCCCTGGTCATAATCATAATCATACCAAGTCCATTTATGCACTACAGGCCACAGATGACTTTCAACATAATATAAACATGAGGATGATGACAATGATATAAGAATTTAATAAAACAAGTTCAAGTATAAATTTTTAAACATTTATAATTTAATTTATCCAGAATTCAACAATATTCAAATTGTCAACATGATACTGCTTTGTGGAGTAAAATTCAAGAATAATAGTATATCAAAAATGATTTGGACCCAAAAGAAATCAATTTTTGTCATGAATAGTACCCCGGGTGAATAGTAATAGAGTGAATAGTACCCGTGAATAGTGACTTTAGGAATAGTAATCCCGTGAATAGTACCCCGACATGAAAAAGTTAAAACTTATCAAGAATGTTCAGAATAATATTTTCATGAAAAGATACTAGATGAAGCGCAAATATCAAAGATATTCTACTAATTTCATGGAGTATAGAAGCCAAAACTTCAACAAAATGAGTATAGAATTCGAAATCTGAAACGAAATAATATTACTTACATACTACAGAGTATGAAAGAAAATATTATTTCAAGCGAATATTGAACAAAAATAACATCCCTTACCTTGAAAAGAAGAGTATTCCAACTGGTATAGCAGTGATATTCTTGAAGAATACTTATATTGTTTTCTACGCTCAAAGCTTTCTAAAACTCGAAAGAAATACGCTTAATATTATAGAAGAAGAATTCTCTGATTCTGGTTTGATTTTCAATTCTAACTAAGCATCGTATTTATAGGAGAATGGAAAGGATGCTATTTGAATTTAGAAAATCACGGACTGCATAATAAATATTCAACGATCGAATTCACGGACTGATTTTTGAAAAATTTAATTTACTATGCAGCACTATGCAATAAAATATTCTAATAAAACAAAAACTTTAAATAATATATATATATATATATATATATATATATATATATATATATATATATATATATATATATATATATATATATATATATATATATACTTCTTCCATCTATGGCATCACCAAAACCCACCATTTCTCACATTATCATCAAATCCCACCATTACCCACATTTGTCACCACACACCCACACACACACACACACACACACACACATACACATGTCAATATATATATATATATATATATATATATATATATATATATATATACTTCCTTCCGATAATTGTAAAAAATGAGTAAGTGGGAATCTAGATAATAAGTAAAATTTATAACAAATACTTCATAAAAATCACCTCAATATTTTTAACAACATTTATCATCTTTATTATAATTCAAAATATTTAACAACCAGTGTCGCTCCTCGAGAAAGAGGGGGCTTTCCAATAAGGATTTCTCCCTATCATGCCAATTAGGTGACCAAACCTCTCCTCGATGTAACTTCTGTACATCGTCAATATTGCAAATAATAATATTAATAACTTTGTCGTCTCAATTATTGATTTAATAATATATAAAATATCGACAATAATTGAATCAAATAACGTGTGATACTATGCAAAGAATTATCGTGGCAATAATTGAATAAAACCGAGTGACTTCTCACGTAAGCATCAATAATCAATACCGTGTGCTACTATGCAACCACGCCAGACATCGTATTTTTTAACACCAGCTAATTTAATAGTTAATTCAGAAAACTTCCGCCGTTATTTTCATAAAAGATATTTCGCTGCTTTTCTCATTCCGACAATAATTATGTTGTGGGGTCCACTAATGATTGTGCCGTCTGCATTTAATATTCCTAAGTTAAAACAAATATTCCCCGACCAATATAATATAACAACTTGCGTACTTTGCAAAATTTATAAATATTACCCACACCTATAACATTATATCAAATTCACTCTATATTATTCAAAAATGATATTTATAGAAAATTCATCTTTATTCATAAAAGTTGGGGTCTTACAACCTCCCCTTCTTATGAAATTTCGGCCTCGAAATTAGGATACATACCTGGCGAAGAGGTGAGGATACCTTGATCTCATTTTAGATTCTAACTCCCAGGTTATTTCCTCAACATCGTGGTTTCTCCACAAAACTTTAACTTGAGGTATAATCTTGGAGCGTAGAATATGTTCCTTCTTATCCAAGATTTTAAGAGGAACCTCTTCATACGTTAAATCTTCCGCTATTTCATTCGATTCTAACTTAATAATGTGGTTCGGGTCTTCCACATATTTACGTAACATAGATATGTGAAAAACGTTATGAACACGAGACATACTTGGCGGTAAGGCGAGTCTATAGGCCACAGTTTCTACTCGGTCAAGGATTTCAAATGGACCAATGAATCGAGGATTGAGCTTTCCTCTCTTTCCAAATCTCATAACTCCCTTCCATGGTGCCATACGTAACAACACATGCTCTCCAACATTGAATTCCACGTCTTTTCGATGAAGATCAACATAACTCTTTTGTCGATCTTGTGAGGTCTTTATACGTTGCTAGATCATTTGAATCTTTTCCGTAGTCATACATACCAATTCCGGTCCCAACAAAGTTGCTTCACCCACCTCGTTCCAGCATACTAGAGAATGACACTTGCGTCCATACAACGCCTCGAATGGAGCCATGCCAATACTTACTTGATAACTGTTGTTGTAGGAAAACTCCACCAATGGTAAAAACTTGTCCCAACTTCCCTTGAAGTTAAGGACACAGAGTCTTAATAAATCTTCAAGAGTTTGAATAGTCCTCTCCGATCGCCTCGTCTGCTTTGAGGATGATATGCCAACTAAATCGTAAATCCGTGCCCATAGCTTTTTGCAAACTAACCCAAAATCTTGAAGTGAATCTTGGGTCTCAATCAGAAACTATGGATACTGGCATACCATGCAATCTTACAATCTCGTTTATGTACATACGAGCAAGACGTTTAAGTGTATAAGTTTCTCGTATAGGTAAGAAATGAGCAGACTTGATCAATCTATCAACAATGACCCAAATTGCATCTATGCCTTGAGAAACCTTGGGAATACCAGTAACGAAATCTATGATAATATGCTCCCACTTCCATTCTGGAATTTCAAGTGGTTGCAATGGACCTTTTGGCACTTGATGCTCCGCCTTGACACATTGACAAGTTAAACACCTTGAGATAAACTCCGCGATCTCTCTCTTCATATTGCTCCACCAAAATGTATGTCGAAGATCATGATACATTTTGGTACTCCAAAGATAGATTGCAAACGATGTGTTGTGCGCCTCCATCATGATTTTATACTTTAAATCAGGGTGGTTAGGAACATAAAGTCTGGAGTTGACTTGAAGTATTCCTTCTTCATCGATTCTTGCTTTCAGCATAGCACCTTCTTGCACTTTTTTCCTCATACGCATCAGCTCCAGGTCTGTAGTTTGAGCAGCTTTAACTTTATCGATTAAAGTCAGTTCTACTCGTATATTCGCCATCATCACATGGGTCCTTGGAGTCTTTAACTCTATCTCCATCCTTTGCAAGTCATACAAGATGGGCCTTTGCGTTGACAATATCGCACTCGTACCCGCATATGATCTTCTACTCAATGCGTCAGCTACCACGTTCGCTTTTCTAAGATGGTATTGAATGGTATGATCATAATCTTTCAACAGCTCAAGCCATCGTCGTTGCCGCATGTTGAGTTCCTTTTGAGTGAAGAAATATTTGAGGCTTTTATGATCCGTATAGATCTCCACTTTCTCCCCATACAGGTAATGCCTCCAAATTTTAAGTGCGAAGACAACATCTGCCAACTCTAGATCATGAGTAGGATAATTCCTCTTATATTCTTTGAGCTGTCGTGAGGCGTAGGCTATAACTTTCCCATGTTGCATGAGAACACATCCTAAACCTTTGTCTGAAGCATAACTGTAGATGAAAAATCCCTCCAAGCCAGATGGTATTGTCAGAACAGGTGCTGAAATGAGTCTTCTCTTGAGTTCTTGAAAACTCTTCTCACATTCCTCGCTCCAATCGAATTTTGTATCTTTTCGAGTTAGCTGAGTTAATGGAGTAGCAATTCGAGAAAACCCTTCTATGAATCTCCGATAATAACCAGCTAAGCCGAGAAAGCTACGTAATTCGGTCACTAACTTAGGTTGCTCCTAGCTTTGTATTGCTTCAATCTTTTCCAGGTCAACAGATATTCCATGACTTGATATCACGTGCCCAAGGAATGAAACTTCCTCAAGCCAGAACTCGCATTTCTTCAACATGGCATAAAACTTATTTTCACGAAGCTTTTGGAGTATTAGCCTCAAGTGTTGCTCATGATCATCACGGCTTTTGGAGTAAATGAGGATGTCATCAATAAAGACAACCACAAAATGATCCAAATATTCCTTGAATACTCGGTTCATCATATCCATGAAGGCCGCAGGAGCATTAGTCAATCTAAAAGACATGACTAGGAATTCGTAATGCCCGTACCGAGTTCTGAAAGCAGTCTTTGGAATGTCATCGGTTTTAATCTTTAATTGGTGATATCTGGAATGAAGATCAATCTTTGAAAAGAATTTGGCGCAATGCAACTAGTCAAACAGTCATAAATACGTGGCAATGGGTACCTATTTTTAATGGTGACATGATTTAACTCCCGATAATCAATACAAAGTCGCATACTCCCATCTTTCTTCTTCACGAATAGAACAGGTGCACCCCAAGGAGACGTACTAGGACGAATAAAACCGATGTCTAACAATTCCTGCAATTGGGTCTTTAACTCCTGAAGTTCAATAGGAGCTATTCGATATGGGGCTTTGCAAATAGGTTTTGTACCGGGTTCAAGGTCGATACAAAATTCAACTTCACGCTCTGGGGGTAGACCAGGAAGTTCTTCAGGGAATACGTCAGGAAATTTATTAACAATAGATATATCATTTAAATCTAACGTATTTTTGTTTAAATCCGTGACATGAGCTAAGAAAGCTTGACATCCGTTTTTCAATAAACGAATAGCTTTATGGCTTGAGATGATAGTGATTGATTTTAATGGTTTGGTTGCTTGAATTTCAATAATAGGTTGGTTAGGAATATGAAAGCTAATAACCTTATGAAAATAATCAATTTTTGCATGATGAGTAGTTAACCAATCAATCCCTAGAATTACGTCAAACATAAGTATTTTTAAGGAAATAAGATCCACAGGTAATGTGCGAGTACCGATTTGAACCAAACAGGACTTATAAACAGTGGATGTAATGAAGGTTTCTCCCAACGGAGTTTCAACAAATAAGTCAAAGTCTAATTTCTCCGGAGTCAAATTTAAACGTTGAACGCAAGTAGGAGAAATAAAAGAATGGGTAAAACCGGTATCAAATAAGGTATAGACTTCGCTAGAGTTTATGATAAGCTTACCCGTGATGACCTCGTTTGGGTTCCTTACTTTCTGGGAGGTCACGACAAACGCTCTCCCTTGAACTACTGGTTTTGACTTTTCTGGAACGGCTTTTGGTGCCTCCATCCCAGCTGGACTTGGCTTTCCTGAACTACAAAATCGAGCTAGGTGACCTTCTCTTCCATAATTGTAACACGTTTTGGATTGTTGCGCACAGTTTGGACTGATGTGTCCCTCCCCTCCACATTTGAAGCATATGATAGGTTGTGAGACCCCAGATTTTATTAATAAAGATATAAATTTGGTCGAAATAATTTTTAATATTATGGTGTGAATTTGAGATAATATTATAGTTGTGGGTAGTATTTACAAAATTTTGCAAAGTATGCAAGTGGTTATATTATATTCGATTGGTCGGGAATATTCGCTTTAGCAGGTGAATATTCGTATAACTACCAATCATTGGTGGACCCCATTAATGTAATTATTGTTTGATTGAGAGAAAACGACAAAAAATATTTTATTGAAATAACGGCGGAAGTTTTACCGTGGTTACCGCTTGAACTACTCCTTAGTAGTAAAAGTACAAGAATACGTGTGGTTGCATAGTAAGACACCTGTGTTGATTATCGATGCTTATGTGAGAAGTCACTCATTTTGATTCCATTATCATTTATTAATAATATGAATTATTATAATGATAATGACGCTTTTGTTTTATTCAGATTATTAACGTAATAAAATGTAAACATCTTTTTATATAAAATAGAATACTTTATTAAAGTTATTCTATAAATGTAATATATTATATTTTATTATGCATAGTGTTGCATAGTGTTTTGCATATAAAGTGTTTTGCATAAGATTGCATAAAGGTTTGCATAGTAAAATGTTTTTATATAAATAGAATATATTATATTTTATTTAAAAGATTTTTCTTTAAATATGGACCGCCATGATTAAAGTAAATCAATCTGACCGCTCATGGATTAGTTACTATGCATTCCATTTTCCTATAAAATGTAAGCTCATTCCTTCATTATTTTCTTACGAATTCATTGAAACTCTAGAGAGAGAAATTATAGAGAGAAGCTATAGAGAGAAAATTATAGAAAGAAGAAGAGTATTCTCGCTACTTCACTACTTCTATATTCAGTTTTTTACTTGTAAGGGGTGTTATTCTTTCTTCTTCGAAGAGAACTTCATATTCCATTCACTATTATTCTGCTGAATAACTCGTAAAAGTGGCATACCCTATACATAACCTCAGATACGCTGCCAGACATACCCTATACTTGGTGAAATCCTTATGTTATTCCATTGCTTATTATTCTGCGCTGAATAACTCAGATACGCCGGGTTTACCCTATACTTGGTGACATTCTTCTATTATTCTCATTGGAACATCCTGTCTCGCAGGTGTTTTACACCTAACTCCGGTTCCGCTTTTTATTATTCTCGCTGAACATCCTGCACAGGTTTTTACACCGACTCGGTTCCGCTTTTATCATTCTCGTTGAATATCCTATCTCATGTGTTTTACACCGGATCCGGTTCCATCTTTATTATTCTCGTTGGAACATCCCGCTTGCGTGAATTTCACCGACCCCTCGTTCCGTATTATTATTATTCGCTTGAATAACTCGCCTATGCGTAAGCACCGCATGCACGGTGATTTCTTTTGTTATTCCATTCTTTATTATACCCAAATGGTTAAAACTTTGACTTCTATACTCCATGAAATTAGTGGAATATCTTTGATATTTGCGTGCTCATCCAAAGATCTTTTCATGAAAATATTCTTCCGATCATTCTTGAATTTTACTCTACGTAAACAAAGATTATGTCGATAATAAGGACGTTAATAATTCATGGATTAAATAATTCTTGAACTTGTTTTATTGAATTATTATGTCATTGTCATCATCCTCATGTTATATTATGTTATCTTCGCTTACGTGCATAGATGAACTTAGTATGATTATGACCAGGATCATTCTAAGATAATCACGACTTGATATAAATGATGTGACAAAAGTCCTCAAAGGGCCTCGTAGAATGCAAAGATGGATAGTTTTTGATATGATTATGACCAGGGGTGATTCTTAGATAGTCATGACCATTGATAATTTGATGAAAATCCTTGACCGTGGTACGTGGATGATTAGATGTGGTGGTTTATTTATTGTCGAGTCTCAAATGATAAAAATTGATGAAAACCTTTTAAAACCTAAAAGATAGTAGACTTTATTCTCTACTTGACTTTTTAATGGATTGCTTATTCCGTCCGCAGCTTAAACCGGTTGTCTATTGTATTTTATCGCTTTAACATCATTGAAGGCTAATGATAATTTATTCTCGCATTATCTTAGTCATAATAGTTCTTATCGGGCTAGTTGAGCTCAATTCACCCTTTCTTTCATTGTTCTCTTGAAAATGAGAACATAGCCGACGAGCCTGGGAACGTAAGTAATGGTCCGTAGGGATAGCATTAGTAGTCCTCACTATTCTCGTGAAATAGTGTGATAATAGTTGTAATGAGGACTCTTTTGAGTTTGTATAATATCTAGTAGACAATATTTGTATTCAAACTCACGCTTTATGTCGATTGTACACCACATGCTTATATTAGTAAGTTGTATTTGAATTTATGTACCATGTAAGTGGCGACACCAAGATGGGTGACGATACCTAATTTTGGGGGCGCCACAATTAGGTATCGAGCTTAGGGATATGATCCTCGGCCGAGATGTGAGATAAGAACTAGGAGGGAGAGACGGGAATTCTTCGCTAGTATGACCTACCAAAATTTATTTGGTATTTAATTGACTCACGTAGTATAGGGATAATATGTGATATGTTAATTAACCCTTGTTTTGTGATGTTGTTTGAGAATGACATCCTAAAATGCCGAGATAAGCAATGAAGCACACGTGAGAGTGTTGATTCAAATCAAACAAAAGGTAACGACCAACAACACGATAATAATCATATCGGTGGCAACGGCCATCGTAATAATGATAACCATCATGGGGAAATTATCATGCTAAGAATGGTAACCACTTCTGTGGTAATCATGGCAAAGATAATTGAAGTGGAAATTGCAAGAAGAGAAGGTCATTTAGCTCAATTTTGTTGTGCACCAAAGTCAAGTCTAGCCGACGGTGGCACCAAAGGTGGATATGGACAAAACAAAGTCGTTGGTTTTAGGAAGTGCATTTTTCATGACTTCTCAAAAAGCGAGTAAACCGAACGGTTAGCACTCAAGTTAGTTATTTATAAATTGCAAGTCTATACCTTATAAGATACCGGCCTCTACCCATTATTTTATCTCTCTTGCTTATGCTCAACGCTTAAATTTGACTCGGAGAAGTTAGACTTTGACTTATCGGGTGAAACTTCGTTAGTAGGAGCCTTCGCTATCGCTACTATTTTTAAATCTTGTTTGATTCAAATAAACACTTTCACGCTACTTCGTCGATCTTATCTTTTTGAAAATACTTGCCTTTGATGTGATTTTAGGAATCAATTGGTTAACTACTAATCATGCTTTTCAGAAGGTTGTTAGCTTTTATATTCATAACCAACCTTGTTAAGCGAATTCAAGTAACCAAACTACTAAAGTCAATTATTGTCATATCAAGCCATAAGTAAAGAGCCCCGAACTTTTCGTTGTTGACTTCCTTGTGTGGAATGCACCGCTTCGGACTTTCAAGAGGCGACATCGTGAATGAAGATGGCAAGTTTATAGGTATCATTGTGAGGTGCTATCTAGGTTAAGGGATAGAAGTCACAATTGGTATCAATGTGACGTACTATCCAAGTCTTGGATGAGAGTCACGCTTTTGAATGACATTTCTATTATTAATAAATTTCCGGCGATTCATGAAGACTTCTTAGCCTACTTAGAGCGTGAAATCGAATTTTGTATCGACCCCAAAGATAAAACCCATTTCTTAAACCCTCAAATATTTCTTCAACTAAAAGGATCTGTTTACGTGGATTATGATGAAAGTCATAATAAAAGTATAGAACTAATAAAAATCATGGGTATATGAAGTATTAGTAAGTTTTATGATGAGTTATGTTGGTTAGTATGTGAAAACATGAAAGTTTCTTAGAAATCACAAAGAGTTGAAAATCAGATTTTAGTGAAAAATGTAACATGAAATTCAATTGACCATATCTCTTATTATATTTTGAATTTTTGAATGTGATCAAGTCCTAGAGTTAGATCTATGAGTTACCTAACTAATCCAAGTGGAATTACTGGAAAAGGTGTTGTAGATTTTTGTGTGGACTGATTTTAGAAAAGGAGTGCAAAGCTGCAAAAACCGAAAAAGCTTCTGTCATGATTTTAGAGAGGCTGTTTCGGCCACTTAAATTATGAGAAAAATTCTGGCCTTTTGGGACATGAAAGTATATGGTATAAAGTACCTCCTGTCCAAAAATGAGCTCATTCTGACTTAAAATGAGCAAGTTATGACTATTTCAATATTTAGGTTTTTCCGATTTAAAACGCTATAACCGAGTTCTATAACTCCGACCCATGAAATTTAAACCGAAGCTCACGTTAACATGTGTAAGGTCCTGCCAAGATTTGGGAATTTTGGAGTTAAACTTGAGGTAGCTAATTTCTTAAGGAATTAAGTGGAAATTGATTTTTAAAAAATAGTAAATGAATTTTAAAAATTCCGAGAAAAATTTATTTTCATTATGGGACTATATTATGCTAAATCCCAGAAAAGAAATATTTTTGGGGCTGATTTGGTATTTTCATGAAAATAGTTTAGTTACTTAACATATGAGTTAAATATGTTATGTGAAGTAACAAAGTTGAAAATAGGATTTTATGGCTAGAGAATCCTATATAGAGTATATGCATATTTTTGATGAGGATTTGATAATTGGTGATGATATCTTATGAGTATGGCATTTTGAATGATTAAATGCATTATATGGTAAAGCGTAAAACAATTGAGATAAATTGTTTATAAATTTAAAAAGTGATTAAAATATTGTTATAATATTAATGATATTAGATTATGAGATTATTAAGTGATTGATAACATGGGGATATTCTTGAATTCGGATAAATTATATTATAAATATTTAATATTTATCCTTTATCTCATTTGATTGATTCTTTATATCATTATCCTCATGTTTATATCAGTGTTCAAAGTCATCTGTGGCTTACGTGCATAGATGGACTTGGTATGATTATGACCGTGGATTGTTTGGTATAATCATAACCGTAATTGAAAACACAATTATCTTTCGTCAGTAGTGTATGGATAATTTGTGGTCGTGATACTAATAAATATCCTCGGCCAGTAGTGGTGGATGATTCGATGATGTGGATTAATTATTGAGCCGAGTCTCAAAGAATGAAATATTAATTCATGGATGTGTTCAAAGTCATCCGTGGCTTACGTGCATAGATGGACTTGGTATGATTATGACCGTGGATTGTTCAAAGATAATCATAACTGTAATTGAAAACACAATTATCTTCGGTCAGTAGTGCATGGATAATTTGTGGTCGTGATACTAATGAATATCCTCGGCCCAGTAGTGCGGGGATGATTCGATGATGTGGATTAATTATTGAAATGAGTCTCAAAGAATGAAATATTAATTCATGGATGCGCTTCAAAGTCATCTCGCGCTTACGTATGCATAGATGGACTTGGTATGATTATGACTGTGATTGTTCGGGTATAATCATAATCAGATTGAAAACACGAATATCCTCGGCCAAAGGTGCATGGATAATTCGTGGTCGTGATACTATTAAGTCGAGTCTCAAGATTATTGGTTTTACATCTTTGGCCCAGAGAAGGCAAAGATGAATTGTTAATGAATATCTTCGGCCTGGATTGCAAAAATGAATTTAATGTTTTAAACGATAAAGGTATTCAAGGTATCCTCATCTCTTTATCATACCAGTGTATCGCATTCTAATTTCGAGGGCTTAAATTCCATAAGGAGGGAGATCAGAGACCCCAGATTTTATTAATAAAGATATAAATTTGGTCGAAATAATTTTTTAATATTATGGTGTGAATTTGAGATAATATTATAGTTGTGGGTAGTATTTACAAAAATTTGCAAAGTATGCAAGTGGTTATATTATATTCGATTGGTCTGGGAATATTCGGTTTAGCAGGAATATTCGTACAACTACCAATCATCAGTGGACCCCATTAATGTAATTATTGCTTGATTGAGAAAACGACAAAAAATTTTTATTGAAATAACTCATGAAGTTTTACCGTGGTTACCGCTGAACTACTCTCAGAGTAAAAGTACAAGAATACGTGTGGTTGCATAAGTAAACACACGGTGTTGATTATCGATGCTTATGTGAGAAGTCACTCACTTGATTCCATTATCATTTATTAATAATATGAATTATTATAGCGATAATGACGCTTTTGTTTTATTCAGATTATTAACGTAATAAAATGTAAACATCTTTTTATATAAAATAGAATACTTTATTAAAGTTATTCTATAAATAGAATATATTATATTTTATTATGCGATAGTGTTGCATAGTGTTTTGCATAGTGTTTTGCATAGTATTGCATAAAGGTTTGCATAGTAAAATGTTTTTATATAAATAGAATATATTATATTTTATTTAAAAGATTTTTCTTTAAATATGGACCGCCAGATTAAAGTAAATCAATCTGGACCGCTCATGGATTAGTTACTATGCATTCCATTTTCCTATAAATAAGCTCATTCCTTCATTATTTTCTTACGAATTCATTGAAACTCTAGAGAGAAAATTATAGAGAGAAGCTATAGAGAGAAAATTATAGAAAGAAGAAGATTCTTCGCTACTTCACTACTTCTATATTCAGCTTCTTTTACTAGTAGGGGTGTTATTCTTTCTTCTCAAGAGAACTTCATTATTCCATTCACTATTATTCTCGCTTGAATAACTCGTAAAAGTGGCATACCCTATACATAACCTCGTGTGATACGCCAGATACCCTATACTTGGTGAAATCCTTATGTTATTCCATTGCTTATTATTCTGCTGAATAACCTCAGATACGCTGGCTTTACCCTATACTTGGTGACATTCTTCTATTATTCGGCTGAACATCCTCGTCTCATGTGTTTTACACCTGACCGGTTCCGCTTTTTTATTATTCCGCTGGAACATCCTGCTCAGGTGTTTTACACCTGACCGGTTCCGCCTTTTTATCATTCTCGCTGGAATATCCTATCTCGTGTGTTTTACACCGGATCCGGTTCCATCTTTATTATTCTGTTGGAACATCCTCGCTTGGTGTGAATTTCACCGACCGTTCCGTTATTATTATTCTGCTGAATAACTCGTATGCGGGCACCGCATGCATGGTGATTTCTTTTGTTATTCCATTCTTTATTATACCCAAATGGTTAAAACTTTGACTTCTATACTCCATGAAATTAGTGGAATATCTTTGATATTTCATGTTTCATCCAAGATCTTTTCATGAAAATATTCTTCCCGATCATTCTTGAATTTTACTCTCTACGAAACAAAGATCATGTTGACAATAAGGACGTTAATAATTCATGGATTAAATAATTCTTGAACTTGTTTTATTGAATTATTATGTCATTGTCATCATCCTCATGTTATATTATGTTATCTTTGCTTACGTGCATAGATGAACTTAGTATGATTATGACCAGGATCATTCTAAGATAATCACGACTTGATATAAATGATGTGACAAAAGTCCTCAAAGGTATTCGTAATGCAAAGTGATGGATAGTTTTTGATATGATTATGACCAGGGGTGATTCTATAGTCATGACCATCGATAATTTGATGAAAATCCTCGACCGTGGGTACAGATGATTAGATGTGGTGGTTTATTTATTGTCGAGTCTCAAATGATAAAATTGATGAAAACCTTTTTAAAACCTAAAAGATAGTAGACTTTTATTCTCTACTTGACTCTTTTAATGGATTGCTTATTCACGCAGCTAAACCGGTTGTCTATTGTATTTTATCGCTTTAACATCGCTGAAGGCTAATGATAATTTATTCGCATTATCTTAGTCATAATAGTTCTTATCGGGCTAGTTGAGCTCACCTTTTTTTTCATTGTTCTCTTCAGAAATGAGAACATAGCCGGACGAAGCCTGGGAACGGGCAAATGGTCCGCAGGATAGCATTAGTAGTCCTCACTATTCTCGCGGAAATAGTGTGATAATAGTTGTAATGAGGACTCCTTTTGAGTTTGTATAATATCTAGTAGACAATATTTGTATTCAAACTCACGCTTTATGTCGATTGCATACCTACGCTTATATTAGTAAGTCAGTTTATTTGAATTTATGTACCATGTAAGTGGCGCACCCAAGATGGGTGACGATACCTAATTTTGGGGGCGCCACATAGGTGGTCGCTCTCCTTCCTTAACAATGGGTAATCGTGCCGACGCTCATCCATCATTGTTGAATCTCCTTTTCTTGAAATGTCCACTCTTATTGTCTTGCCATGATTACCACCGGCGGTTACTATTTCGCATGTTTGATTCCTCCACGTTTGTTGTCACCGCTTTCGATGACTATTACCACCGGTATTATCATTTTGCTTTTTTTCTCTTGGTTGGGTCGACTCGTTATCGCGCTCCAATAATCGAGCCCTATTTACAACATCCTAATACAAACACGCTTTATGAGAAATTAGATATTGATGTATCTCGGGTTTTAAACCTCTTAGAAACATCCACGCCATTCTCTCCTCATTATCAACCAAATGGGACGAACCGGGACAACTCAAAGAAACTTAGCTTCAGATCGCGACACGGGCCATATTGTTCGCTCCAACTTGATGAACTCTACCTCCTTCATGTGACGAATACTTTCGGAAAGTACTTGTCGTTGAATAGTTCTTGGAACTTCTCCCAAGACATCTTCAAAGGCGGGAGTTGAGTACGCTTTTACCGATTCCCACCAAAGAATCTGCCTCTCTCGCAACATAAAGGTGGAAAAGGGAACCTTTTGCTTCTCAGAGCATCCCAAGACATCAAATATCTTGGTGATCTGCTTTATCCACGTCTCCGCCTTAAGTGGTTTTGGTTCTCCAATAAACTCTGGTGGTCCCAGCTCCCTGAACTGCTTAGCGGTGACCGTCCGAGAGTTGCCAGTGTTTCCACCTGCATTTTGGACACGAGTCTCTCTTGCCTGATGTTGTAAGAATTGCAGAAAGCTCCTAAACATTTCGTCGTTCGCCATTTGGTCGGTGTTGTTGTTCACCTGAGGATTATTGCCTTCCTGATGCACATTATCCTAGGTGTTGATTTGTGGTGACTCAACGGTCTCCTGTGCTCCATTGCTATTCTCAACATTATCAGATGTCATTTTCAAACACTGCCACAAAACAAGGGTTAATTAACATGTCACATATTATCCCTATAATCCGTCTGACCAATTAAATACCAAATAAACTTAGGCATGTCATACTAGCGAAGGAATTACCCGTTTCTCCCCTCCTAGTTCTAGTCTCACATCTCAGCCAGGGATCATATCCGTAAGCATTGATACCAACTGTGACGCCCCAAAAATAGGTATACATCACCCATCTTGAGTCGCCAAATACATGGTACAAAATTCAAATACAACTTAATAATACAACTATCGTGTAAAATACGACAAAACATACACTGAGAGTTTTAATACGAATATTGTCTTCAAGACAGTATTCAACTCAAAGGGAGTCCTCAATACATTTATTATCACACTATTTCATAGAATAGTTAGGACTACTAATGCTATCATCTAGACCGTCACTCCATTCCCCGACTAGTCCCTGCTACATTCTCATTTCCTGAAGAGAACAATGAAAGTAAAAGGGTGAGCTCAACTAGCCCAGTAAGAAATATCATGACTAAGATAATGCAGAATAATTTATCGTTAGCCTTCAACAAAGTGTTAAACCGATAAAATATAACAAACATCAAGTTTAACAAAGAAATAAACAAGCAATCCATTAGAAGAGTCAAGTAGAGCATAAAGTCTACTATCTTCTATGATTTAAAAGGTTTTTCATCACTTTTATCGCTGAGACTCAGCTTAAAAAATAATCCACATCATTGAATCACCCCTGCACTACGGCCAATGATATTCTTTAGTATCACGACCACAAATTATCCATGCACTACAGGCCAAGGATATTCATGTATTCATTAATGGTCATGATCATGCCAACAACTGTCCATCAATGCACTACGGGCCAATGAGGACTTTTACCACATCATTTGTAACATTACGGTCATGATTATACCGAATAATCCCTGGTCATAATCATACCAAGTCCATCTATGCACTACAAGCCACAGATGACTTTCAACATAATATAAACATGAGGATAACGACAATGATATAAAAATTCAATAAAACAAGTTCAAGGATAAATTTTTAAAGACTTATAATTTAATTTATCCAGAATTCAATAACTTTCAAATTGTCAACATGATACTGCTTTGTGGAGTAAAATTCAAGAATAATAGTATATCAAAAATGATTTGGACCCAAAAGAAATCAATTTTTGTCATGAATAGTACCCCGAGTGAATAGTAACTGAGTGAATAGTACCCGTGAATAGTGACTTCGGGAATAGTAATCCCGTGAATAGTACCCCGACATGAAAAAGTTAAAACTTATCAAGAATGCTCAGAATTATATTTTCATGAAAATATACTGGATGAAGCGCAAATATCAAGGATATTCTACTAATTTCATGGAGTATAGATGCTAAAACTTCAACAAAATGAGTATAGAATTCGAAATCTGAAACGAAATATTATTACTTACATACTATAGAGTATGAAAGAAAATATTATTTCAAGCGAATATTGAACAAAAATAACATCTCTTACCTTGAAAAGAATACTATTCCAACTGGTATAGCAGAGATATTCTTGAAGAAAACTTATACTGTTTTCTACGCTCAAAGCTTTCTAAAACTCAAAAGAAATATGCTCAATATTATAGAAGAATAATTCTCTGATTCTGGTGTGATTTTTAATTCTAACTAAGCATCCTATTTATAGGAGAATGGAAAGGATACTATTTGAATTTAGAAAATCACGGACTGCACAGTAAATATTCGACGAATGAATTCACGAACTAATTTCTGAAACATTTTATTTACTATGCACCACTATGCAATAAAATATTCAAATAAAACAAAAACTTTAAATATAATATATATATATATATATATATATATATATATATATATATATATATATATATATATATATATATATATATACAAAAGCAAATAAACGTTTGCAGATCAAGTTCAGGCTCAATCGAGGCATAACTCGATAATGATCCAATATAAAATAGTATATATATATATATATATATATATATATATATATATATATATATATATATATATATATATATATATATGTACAAACCGAAATAAAACCACGGACCGAAGTCCAGGAAAACACACTCAACACGACTCTCAACGTGAATAATATTGTGTGCAAAGATGAAGAGAAAGACTTTAAAGTGTGTGAGAAGGCTTACAGTGGGCTGTCAAAGAAGACTTCTATATCTTTAAAGGGATGAACACTCGGCTCCCACCGGTACAAAATGTAACTATATGTGAGCTCACAAGTGTTTAAAATGAGAAAGCACTCAGTATAGGGTGAGTATAGAGCAAATTTGACATGGCTTCCTCGCCTTTTTCTCTTACAAAATGGCCACCCCAAGCCCTCTATTTATAGAGGGAGGAGCCGCAGGTGTACCTGCGACTAGACTGCAAAAATGCAGTGGCTACTACCAATTAAAAACGAAGCTTTGGTGCATTTTTCAAAATTTCAAGAAAACCCGGCCTTTTTGGCCCGAATTGCTTTTTAGCCCTACTACTAAGTGGCCCATGAACTCTTTTCTTTTTTTTTATAAATAAAATGTTACTACTTGTGGGTTGTGAGGCTTGAACACAAGACTTGTAAGTAAATAAATAAGAGTTCAAACCAACTGAGCTACAACAACTATTTTTTTTAATGCAATCTTCAATATATTTTAACTATAATTGAAAACTATAATTAAGATATGTAGTTAATGTAGGTAATTAATTAATAATAATAATTTATAATACTATTAAAATTTTAATTGATTGAGATATGTAATTAATGTAGGTAATTAATTAATCGTGTTTGTTTGTATTATTATTTATTATTAATTATTTTACTATTTTTAATATTTATTATTATTACTATTTCTAGTGTAGCAAAGAGTTTGCAAAAAAAAATAAAAAAAAAATTAAAGGGAGAATCCTCATGGTAGAATTTGGCCGGCCGCCACTCAGCCATGGGCTTCATAATTTCAGCCCACCAAAACCCGAGCATTTTTGCCCTACCAACGCCGCCGCCTCCCCTCCCTGCTTTTCTGTGTTCACTGCGGCTAGGCCACAGATGTACCTCAGCCTAGTTGAAGTTGCCGGCTCATGCGGTCCCGTCGTCTCGAAGTACGTGCACGCATTCAATGAAATGTTCGCTTGAACTTTCAGAATTGCAATCCGGGCATCCGACTGAGGTATGTAAGACCTATTTCGGATCGCCGTTGTCGAGAGTTACACAATAACATGGGATTAGAGGTTGTACGAAGATGGGACCATGCCCTCCGGTCTTCAAGCTTCAAATTCTATCCGTTGTCCTGCGTAATAGTCACTTAAGATTGGACCTCCTTGGTTCTTGTGGGGCATTGCTGTGTAGAAATGTATGTATGAAATGTTAAGACGGTGCGATGTGGCATAAAGGTGGCAAGATGACGAATTTGCCCCTCACCGGGGTTATCGCGGTTTGGGCTGATAAAGTAGACGTTGCTCACGGTTATCTCTGAGATTGGATTGCTGCAAGTGTGGAATGTCCTTAGTGTCATCTCTGAGGTGTGCATGTCTTCCCAGTGTTATCTCCGAGACTTGTACTGAGTGCGTCGGTGTGAGTGCCAAGGTTGAAGCTGATTGCATTTAAAACAAGCATTTCCGGGGTTATCTCCGGTACTGCACTCCTTGTGGTTATCTCTAAGGTTGGTAACTGCTAATCCCAGTGTTGGGATGAGACTGAATATCTCAGGGTTATCTCCGAGATGGATCATGTGACGCCCCCAAAATACGTATACATCACCCATTATGAGTCGCCAAATATATGGTACAGAAACAAATACAACTTCAGTAATACAATTGTCGTGTAAAATACGACAACACATATACTGTGAGTTTGAATACAACTATTGTCTAATAGAGAGTATACAAACTGAAAAGGAGTCCTCATTACAATTATTGATACACTATTTTACAAAATAGTGAGGACTACTAAAACAACTATCTTGACTCATCACTCCATACCCCGGCTAGTTCCTGCTGAATTCTCTCCTTCTGAGAAGAACAATGGAACAAAAAGGAAAATGGTGAGCTCAACTAGCCCAACAAAGAATATATTATGACTAAGATAATATACAAAAAATTATCATTAGTCTTCAACAGGGAAAAATCTGATAAAATATAATAGACAACAAGTTTTAGATCAACAACTGTAGCGGAAACAACAATCCATTAAAAGAGTCAAGTAGAGAAAGAATTCTACTATCTTCTAAGATTTAAAACTCCATCATCAATATTTTATCCCTGTAACATCAATCACTTTACATCTTGAATCAAATATTCATCTTTGCACTATAGGCCAAAGATATTCATTTGTATCACCAGTTGGTCATGTTCATCTCAACACCTGTTCATCTTTGCACTACGGGCCAAAGATATTCATTAAGTAATCATTCATCTTTGCACTACAGGCCAAATATATTCAGCAATATCATCATTTAAGACTGAGGATGATGAAAATTATTTTAAAGAAAACGACTCCAGTGAGATAAAAGAACAACTATTAGGGATTCGTAATATAGTTTATCCAAGATCAATAATACTTCATAATAACCAATTTTGAAGCAGAATTCAAAAATAAAGATCAAAACATGGATACAATCAAAGATAGTAACCATAATAGACTTCTTGGACAAAAAAAAGAAATTTTCATTTTTCGGTGAATAGTGTTGAATTCGTGAATAGTGCGTATACGTGAATAGTAACCCCGACACAAAAAGGTAGAAATTCCACAATAAAATACATACCAATATTTCAGTATAATGATATTGAAAGAATAACATCATTTAGGAAGAAAATAACATCCCTTACCTCAAAATAACGGTACATTTGATCGAAATATCAGATATAAATTCGAAGGAAGCTTGTACCGAACAACAACTCTCAAAGTATCTAAATACTCACAAAAATACGCTCGATAATCTAGAGAGAAAGAAAACTTGTTTCTGGTGTGATTTTCAATTCTAACCTAAGCGTCTATTTATAGGAAAATGTTAGAACGCCATATGAGACTAAAATAATAAAATAATATTATTTCTTTTCTTCCATTCTACGCACACCTCAATCAAAGCCAGCCATCTTTGAAGAAAAATAGCAGCCCACATGTATTCAACACCAACAAAAAGTGGGTCCCACCCATAATTTAATAAAAAATATTTTATTTTCTGAAACTTTAGTAATTCATAGAAAATAGCCCGCTTATCAGAAAAAAAACGAATTTTATGTCCATTCCGCACGAAATCAAATTCTCTACAACTTTGTAGCTTTGAGTTTTTCCAAATTTCAAACAAAAAATATCCGAAATCCACAAACGGATGATTTTTAATACCTCCATTCCGACAAAATACTGATAAAACACCTCAGCATTAATTCCTTCATTTATAACCACATAAAATAAATAAATCCATCATTTATATCCACATCAAATAAGTATTTTCTTATCATATAAATCAATAATTAATTATTCACAAATAATATTACAGAATCACAACTATGACAACCAGGCCGTTCCCAAGAAAGATGAGGCTTTTCGATAAGGATTTCTCCTTCATGGCGCAATGATTAGGTGACCAAACCTCTCCTCGATGTAACTTTCTAGACATTGCCAATAATGCTATCTAATAATATTATTCAAATAATATGAATTATTGATCCGATAATGGAAAATATCGCAAAGACAATTATTGAAACAGCAATAATATAAAATATCAACCCAGTAATTATTGAATCAACAAAATAAGATATTGAATAGTAATTATTGTAAAAATTATTGAGTAGTGCCTTCTTACGTAAGAATCAATAATTCAACAATACTGCGTAATACCGCAGCTATCGCGGCAACCAATATGCCAGACATCGTATTTTAACCACCAGGTATTCCAATAGTATTAATGATAACAATTACGTCGTTATTTATAATACTCAAACTTTGTCGTTTTCTTCATCCGATAGTTATTCTGTTATGGGGCCCATAAATGGTCACTACTGGCCGTCATTTAATATTCCCAAGCGTAAAGAATATTCCACGACCAAACAAATTTTTTATAACCACTTGCTTATTTTACAAAATTTGCACATTTCACCCATAACCAAAGTATTATATCAAATTATCACCTTATTATTCACAATAATAAATTTAGGAAATTCGATTTTATTTATAATAAGTTGTCGTCTTACAACCTCCCCTCCTTATGAAATTTCGTCCTCGAAATTGACGTACATACCTTGTGTTTCGAAAAGGTGAGGATACCTCGCTTTCATTTCTTATTCCAACTCCCAGGTCATTTCTTCAATAGCATGGTTTCTCCACAACACCTTAACTTGTGGTATAACCTTGGTGCGTAGGACATGCTCTTTCCTATCCAAGATCTTAACAAGTACCTCCTCGTACGTTAAATCTTTAGTTATCTCGTCTGGTTCTAACTCAATAATGTGGTTCGGGTCTTTCACATATTTATGAAGCATAGATTTGTGAAAAATATTATGAACACGAGACATGCTTGGAGGTAATGAAAGTTTATAGGCCACATTTCCTATTCGGTCAAGAATCTCAAATGGACTAACAAATATTGGATTAAGCTTTCCCCTCTTCCCAAATTTTGTAACTCCCTTCCATGGAGCAATACGTAATAATACAAGATCCCCAATATTAAATTCCACGTCTTTTCGATGAAGACCAGCATAACTCTTTTGTCGATCCTATGCCATTTGTATACGTTGTCGAATCATTTGGATCTTTTCTGTTGTCATGCATACCAATTCTGGTCCCAACAACGTTGCTTCTCCCACCTCATCCCAGCATACTGGAGAGCGACATTTTCGGCCATACAATGCTTCAAATGGAGCCACACCTATACTC
This sequence comes from Panax quinquefolius, assembly GCA_020205615.1. Lineage (NCBI taxonomy): Eukaryota > Viridiplantae > Streptophyta > Magnoliopsida > Apiales > Araliaceae > Panax > Panax quinquefolius. Next base: position 34,825,404 of record CM035170.1, read on the forward strand.
GCTTGATAATTGTTGTTATTAGAGAATTCCACTAATGGTAGGTACTTATCCTAACTCCCTTTGAAATCTAGGACATAGAGTCTTAATAGATCTTCAAGAGTTTGAATAGTCCTCTCTGATTTCCCGTCCATTTGAGGATGGTATGCTGAACTGAATCGTAAATCCGTGCCCATAGCTTTCTGCAAGCTAACCCAAAATCGTGAAGTGAATCTTGGGTCACGATCCAAAACTATGGATACTGGCATGCCATGCAATCTCACAATCTCATTCACGTATATATTAGCAACACGTTCAAGGGAATAAGTCTCCCGTATAGGCAAGAAATGGGCAGACTTGGTTAATCTATCAACAATAACCCAAATCGCATCTACGCCTTGAGAAACCTTGGGAAGACCCGTAACGAAATCCATAGTAATGTGTTCCCACTTCCATTTTGGAATCTCAAGTGGTTGCAATGGACCCTTTGGCACTTGATGCTCCGCATTTTCACATTGACAAGTTAAACACCTCGAGATAAACTCCGCGATCTCTCTCTTCATATTGTTCCACCAAAATGTATGTCGAAGATCATGATACATTTTGGTACTCCCAGGATGGATTGCAAACGGTGTGTTGTGTGCCTCCATCATGATTCTATACTTCAAGTCAGAATTGTTAGGAACACAAAGTCTGGAGTTGACTTGAAATATTCCTTTTTCATCAATTCTTGCTTCTGGAATAGCACCTTCTTGCACTTTCTTCTTCATACGCATCAGCTCTATGTCCGTAGCTTGAGCAACTTAAACATTATCGATTAAAGTCGGTTCTACTCGTATGTTTGATATCATCACGTGGGTACTTGGAGCCTTTACCTCTATCTCCATCCTTTGCAAGTCATACAAAATGGACCTTTGTGTTAACAACATTGCACTCGCATTCGCATATGATCTTCTCGCTTCAATGCGTCGCCTACCACGCTTGCTTTTCCAGATATATATTGATGGTGTGATCGTAATCTTTCAACAGCTTGAGCCAACGTCGTTTTCGCATGTTGAGTTCCTTTTGGGTGAAGAAATATTTGAGGCTTTTATGATCTGTATAGATCTCCACTTTCTCCCCATACAGGTAGTGTCTCCAGATCTTTAATGCGAAAACGACTGCTTCCAATTCCAAATCATGAGTAGGATAATTCCTCTCATATTCTTTGAGTTGTCGCGAGGCATAGGCTATGACTTTCCCATGTTGCATGAGAACACATCCTAACCCTTTGCCTAAAGTATCGCTGTAGATAACAAATCCATCCGAACCAGATGATATTGTCAGAACAGGTGCCGAAATGAGTCTCCTCTTGAGTTCTTGAAAACTCATCTCACAATCCTCGCTCCAATCGAATTTTATATCTTTACGAGTCAACTGAGTTAACAGAGTAGCGATTCGAGAAAATCCTTCCACGAATCTCCGATAATAACCAGCTAAGCCCAAAAAACTACGTACTTCAGTCACCGACTTCGGTTGCTCCCAACTTTGTATTGCTTCAATTTTCACCGGGTCGACAGATACTCCATGTTTTGACACCACGTGCCCAAGGAATTCTACTTCCTCAAGCCAGAACTCGCATTTCTTCAGCTTGGCATATAGCTTGTTATTACGAAGCCTTTGCAGTACCAGCTTCAAATGGCGTTCATGATCTTCACGGCTTTTGGAATATATGAGGATGTCATCAATAAAGACAACAACGAACTGATCCAAATATTCTTTGAACACACGGTTCATCATATCCATAAAAGCAGCAGGAGCATTAGTCAATCCAAAAGACATGACTAAGAATTCATAATGCCCGTACCAAGTTCTGAAAGCAGTCTTCGGAATATCCTCGCTTTTAATCTTCAAATGATGATATCCGTAATCGAAGATCGATCTTTGAAAATAATTGTGCTCCTTTACAATCGGGTCAAATAGGTCATCAATGCGAGGTAATAGATACCTATTCTTGATGGTGACATGGTTCAATTCTCGGTAGTCAATACAAAGTCGCATACTCCCGTCTTTCTTCTTTACTAATAAAACAGGAGCACCCCCAAGGAGATGTACTATGACAAATAAAACTGATGTCCAACAACTCCTGTAGTTGGACCTTTAACTCCTGAAGTTCAATAGGAGCCATTCAATATGGGATTTTAGAAATGGGCTTTGTACCAGGTTCAAGATCAATAAAGAATTCAACTTCACGTTCTGGGGGTAGGCTGAGAAGTTCTTCAGGAAATACGTCAGGAAATTCACTAACAACAGAAATATTATTCAAATCTGACGTGTTTTTGTTCAATTCCGTGACATGGGCTAAGAAAGCTTGACATCCATTTTTCAATAAACGAATAGCTTTATGGCTTGATATGACAGTGATTGACTTTAATGATTTGGTTGTTTGAATTCGCATAATTGGTTGGTTAGGAATATAAAAACTAACAACCTTACGAAAACAATCAATTTTAGCATGATGCGTGGTTATCCAATCAATCCCTAAAATCACATCAAATGTAAGAATTTTCAACGAAATAAGATCGGCAGGTAATGTTATGGTTCCAACTTGAATCAAGCAAGATTTATAAACAATAGATGTAATGAAAGTTTCTCCTAATGGAGTCTCAACAGATAAGTCAAGGTCTAATTTCTCCGGAGTCAAGTTTAAACGTTGAGCACAAGCAGGAGAGATAAAACAATGGGTAGAACCGGTATCTAATAAGGTATAAACTTTGAAAGAGTTTATGATTAGCTTACCCGTGATCACCTCGTTTGGGTTCCTCGTATTTTGGGCAGTCATGACAAATGCCCTTCCCGGAACCACCGACTTTGACTTGTATGGGACAGCCTTTGAAGTCACCATCCTCGTTGAACTTGGATTCGCAACTAGACAATCTCTAGCTATATGACCTTCCTTTCCATAGTTATAACACACCTTGGATTGTTGTGGGCAGTTTGGGCTGATGTGTCCCTCTTTCCCGCATTTGTAACAAACGACCGGTGCTCGTTCTTCTCCCCTAGAAACAGTTGATATTTGTTCTGACGTCTTTACGTTGTCATTGTTGTTCCTTCTCTTCTTGAAATCTCCTCCCGACTCGCTCCTTCTATTATCACGACCATGATTACCACTAGAGTGGTTACCGCTTTTGTCCGAATGTTTTCCTCCCTGCTGGTTTTCATTGCTCCGATGACTGTCGCCTTAAACATACTCATTATCTAGCTCTAATAATTGAGCCCTGTTTACAACATCTGAATATAAATAAAATTTATGAGAGATAAGATATTGCCGAATCTCGGGTTTTAGACCTCTCAGAAACATCCTCGTCATTCATTCCTCATTCTCGACCAAATGAGGTGCAAACTCGATAACTCTCTGAACTTCGCCTCGATCGACACCGCTATGTTGTTTTGTTCCATCGATAAACTCTACCTCCTTCATATGATTTAATACTTTCGTGAAAGTACTTGTTATTAAACAGCTCAAATGTTTCCCAAGACATGTTGAGTCAAGTCGGCAGTCAAGTACGCTTCACAGGCTCCCATCAGTAGTCTGCCTCACCGCGGAACATAAAGGTGGCGAATGAAACCTTCTATTCCTCCGTGCATCCCAAGACATCGAATATCTTGGTAATTTGCTTGACCCACGTTTCCACCTTGATCGGATCCGGCTTTCCAATAAATTATGGTGGTCCCAACTCCTTGAACTGCTTGACTGTGACAAGCCACGCATTGCTATCATTTCCACCCGTATTTTGTGCACGAGTCTCCCTCGTCTGGTTTTGCATAAACTGCAAAAAGCTCCTAAACATCCAATCATTCATCATTTGTTCGGTAGTGTTGCTTACAGGAGGAATATTGCCTTCCTGTTGCACGTTCCCCTGGGTGGTGATTAAAGGTGTCTCCACGGTCTGATTCACTTCATTGTTAATATTTGCAGCCGCCATTCTCAAATACTGTCACAAAACAAGGGTTAATTGACATGTCACATATTATCCCTATACTCTGACCGACCAAATAAATACCAAATAAACTTAGTCAGGTTATACTAGCAAAAGAATTTCCCGTCTTTCCCCTCCTAGTTCTTTTCTCACATCTCAGCCAGGGATCATATCCCTAAGCTTTGATACCAACTGTGATGCCCCCAAAATAGGTATACACCACCCATTCTGAGTTGCCAAATACATGGTACAGAAACAAATACAACTTCAGTAATACAATTATCGTGAAAAATACGACAACACATATACTGTGAGTTTGAATACAACTATTGTCTAATAGAGAGTATACAAACTCAAAAGGAGTCATCATTATAATTATTGATACACTATTTTGCAAAATAGTGAGGACTACTAAAACAACTATCTTGAATCATCACTCCATACCCCGGCTAGTTCCTGCTAAATTCTCTCCTCCTAAGAAGAACAATGGAACAAAAAAGAAAAGGGTGAGCTCAACTAGCCCATCGAAGAATATTATGACTAAGATAATATACAACAAATTATCATTAGTCTTCAATAGGGAAAAATCTGATAAAATATAATAGACAACAAGTTTTAGATCAACAATTGTAGCGGAAACAACAATCCATTAGAAGAGTCAAGTTGAGAAAGAATTCTACTATCTTCTAAGATTTAAAAGTCCATCATCAATATTTTATCCCTATAACATCAATCAATATACATCTTGAATCAAATATTCATCTTTGCACTATAGCCAAAGATATTCATTTGTATCACTAGTTGGTCATGTTCATCTCAACACCTGTTCATCTTTGCACTACGGACCAAAGATATTCATTAGGTAATCATTCATCTTTGCACTACAGGCCAAAGATATTCAGTAATATCATCATTTAAGACTGAGGATGATGAAAAATATTTTAAAGAAAACGACTCCAGTGAGATAAAAGAACAAATATTAGGGATTTGTAATATAGTTTATCCAAGATCAATAATACTTCATAATAACTAATTTTGAAGCAGAATTCAAAAATAAAGATTAAAACATGGATACAATAAAAGATAGTAACCATAATAGACATCTTGGACAAAAAGAAGAAAATTTCATTTTTTGGTGAATAGTGCCGTATTCGTGAATAGTGCCGTATACGTGAATAGTAACCCCGACACAAAAAGGTAGAAATTCCTCAATAAAATCCATACCAATATTTCGGTATAATGATATTGAAAGAATAACATCATTTAGGAAGAAAATAACATCCCTTACCTCAAGATAACAGTACTTCTGATTGGAATATCGGATATAAAGCCGAAGGAAGCTTGTGACGCCTCCAAAATAGGCCCATTCCATCCAACCTATTCTGAGTCGCCAATTACATGGTACATAAAACAACTACAACTTTATTACAACAATTGTTATGCAAAATACCACAACACATATGCTGTGAGTTTGGATACAAATATATACCAACTGTGACACGTGTCCCAACCGTGATGAATACCACAAAGATACCTTACATAAAGGTATAGTCAAAAACTATTTTAGAAATTAAAATCTTTGGGAAGTGCTCAAGGAAACCTTCGTATATGGGAGGCCATGCTTCTAGGTTATGATAGATATCATATGGCCACAGAATTATCCTTGGTTGGCCCAATAGACCCCAAAGAAAAACGAGAAGATTACTATCATATTCTTCCCAATGGTAAGTCTTCTCTTGACATATCATTATCTCCATTGTCTCTAATTGAGAATTATATTTCAAACAAACACAAAAATTATATAGGTAGTGCTCGTAGATATACTCAGTAAGTGGATGAGCACAACCCTGTCTTATGATGACACGAGGTTGTATGTCATTAGACATCTTCTACGATAGTGGCAAAACACCCTTCTAAAGTTGAGTTCACCTCACCCTCAATAGCTATAGACCACCGTTCTATTCCCCTGTTATCCCCCGCTCGACCCAGCTACACTTTTATTACCTGAAAAGGAATTGTGAAACAAAAGGGTGAGCACAACTAGCTTAGTAAATAATATCATGACTACAGATAATTAAATTATCAATAGCCTTCATCAGTAATAAATCAGAGATTTAGAACATATGGTAGATGATAAAACTTTTCAACCATAGTTGCAGCGGAACGAGCAATCCATTATAAGAGTCAAATAGACCATAAAGTCTATTATCTTCTCCATGTTAAAAATCCACCAACAATATTTTATCCTCAGTAACATCACTCAATGCCCTTTCCACAATCATATGAATAACTCATAATCATAATTGTGGTTCTAAATACCTCTTCTCATCCGGAGATCGAAGATAATTTTCATAACCTATCTTCACCAGAAACATCAAAGATCATGGTTATACCAAATCACATTTTCTGTTCATAATCATACTAATAAATTCATCTTTGCACTATGGGCCAAAGATATTCGTCAATGTAGACCATCTTTTTTGCTACTACCAAAGATATTCAACAACATGTCATCTTTGCACTACGGGCCAAAGATATTCATCAACAATTCATCTTTGCACTACATGCCAAAGATATTCCTCAACAGTTCATATTTGCACTACAGGCCAAATATATTCATCAACAGTTCATATTTACACTACAGGCCAAATATATTCATCAACAGTTCATATTTGCACTACAGGCCAAATATATTAATATCTCAAAGAAATATATAATCATTTCAGAATTTATATAAACAATAATTATAACCATGTTGATCAATTCACCTTTGCACTTAAGCTAAAGATATTCAATTATAAATTAATGGTCATGAACCTACCAATCAACAATTCATCTTTGCACTACTGGCCAAAGAGAACCCATAGTCACGATCATACCAATAATCTACCCATCTTTATACTCAAGTCAAAGAGAAATATCATCATTAGGGTTAGAAAAATGTTATATATGATAATAAAAACAATATAATCAACAGATAGATTTAATCTCAAGAGTAAGATTCATAAATCAACGATAATTTGATCACAAAAAGAAACCAATTTTGTCGTGAATTGTAACTCATGAATAGTAACTCATGAATACTAACTCGTGAATAGTAACTCATGAATAGTAACTCGTGAATAGTAACCACAACATGAAAAAGGTAGAAATTCCACAATAAAATCCATACCAATATTTCGGTATAATGATATTGAAAGAAAAACATTTCTTAAACTTATAAACAATTTATTTTAATTATTTACACTTTACTAAATAATGCATTTAATCAATCTAAAATGCCAAACTCATAAGATTTCATCACCAATAACCAAAACCCTCATCAAAAATCTGCATATACCTCATATAGGATTCTCAAGCCATAAAATCCTATTTTCCATTTTTCTTACCTCATACAACATATTTAATTCATTTACTCATAACTAGTCCATTTTTATGAAAAATACCAAATCAGTACAAACAAATTTTCTTTTCTGGGATTTAGCGGAATATAGTTCCATATTAAACATATATTTTTCTCAGAATTTTTAAAATTCATTTACTATTTTCATATGGCCAAAATAATAAATATTTAGACATTTATCATAAATTGTACTTTTGTCCAAAAATTCCGAAATTTACAGAGTATACTTATATCATATACATGTACTCCCAATAAAAATTTCACCAATTTTGGAGTTAACTATAAGGAGTTATAAGGGTTTACTTTTAAAATAGTCTTTTCTCATAAAATTCATAACTCATAATCTATACATCCAAAAATCGCCATTTTTGGACACAATCTAGAAAACTCATCAAATTATCATTTCAAATTTTTCCAGAATATTTGAAGGTCAAAAAAATTACGAAACTGAAAAACATAACAACCCTTAAAATCCCTTACTATCCCTTACCTCAAAAGAGCAACACTTCTGTCTGGATATCGGATATGACGCTGAAGGAAACTTGCACTGATGAATAGCAACTCACCAAGTATCTAAATACTCACAAAATACACTCGATAATCTAGAGAAAAAGAGAAAAACTTATGAATTCGGTGTGATTTTCAATTCTAACTTAGCCTCTATTTATAGGAAAATGTTAAGCACAAGAAGCATTTCTAACTCAAACCCGATGGCTTTACCTCGCTACTATTCCCACCCACTACATTTGAAAATTCAATTGAGCACATTTCTCACCAACCAAAAGTGGGGCCCACCAATTCTAGAATTTTCCACCAAAATTATTTATAACCTAATTTCCTAATCACCACCTCTTAAAATTCATAACAAATTATACGCTCATTATTAATTCAAAATTTGTGGACATATACTCAACTTATATATGTATAACACATCCAAAAATTACAACGATCCAACTATTTGGATTAAATATTATAACTCACACAATAAAGTCAGAATAACACCGATTTGATCTTTTAATACCTCCAATCCGGCAAAATATACGATAAAATACCTCAACATTAACTCCTTCATTTATAACCATATAAATAAACACATCATTTATATCCACATCAAATAAATATTTCATTATCATATAAATCAATAATTAATTATTCACAAATAATATTACGTAATCACAATAATGACAACCAGTGCGCCCTGTGAAAGAGGGGCTTTCCGATAAGAATTTCTCCTTCTCGGCCGCAATTATTAGGTGACCAAACCTCTCATTGATGTAACTTTCTAGACATTGCCAATAATGCTATCTAATAATATTATTCAAATAATATGAATTATTGATCCGATAATGGATATCTTGTCAAAGGACAATTATTGAAACAACAATAATATAAAATATCAACGCAAAGAATTATTGAATCAATAAAATAAAATATTGAATAAGAATTATCGTAATAATTATTGAGTAGTGCCTTCTTACGTAAGGATCAATAATTCAACAATCATGTGCAATACCGTAAACTGCTATCGTGAAACCACGCCAGACATCGTATTTTAACCACCGGGTATTCCAACAAAGTGTTAATTGCAGTAATAACTACGCCGTTATTCAATTTTGTCGCTTTTCTTCTTTCGACGCTTATCCGTTATAAGGCACACAAAATAGTCTACCGGCCGTAATTTAATATTCCCTACGTAAAAGATATTCCACGACTAAACGAATATTCTCAACAATAATGAATACTTTATAACCACTTGCATATTTTGAAAAAAAAATTCATATATCACCCTTAACTTTAACTTTTATCAATTTAACCATTTACTGAATAGAAAAATTGAATACTTTTATTTCATAAAATTCGGGGTCTTACAAAGCTTGTACCGAACAGCAACTCTCAAAGTATCTAAATACTCACAAAAATACGTTCGATAATCTAGAGAGAAAGAAAACTTGTTTCTGGTGTGATTTTTAATTCTAACCTAAGCGTCTATTTATAGAAAAATGCAAGAACGCCATAGGAGACTAAAATAATAAAATAATATTATTTCTTTTCTTCTATTCTACGCACACCTCAATCAAAGCCAGCCATCTTTGAAGAAAAATAGCAGCCCACATGTATTCAACACCAACCAAAAGTGGGTCCCACCCATAATTTAATAAAAATCATTTTATTTTCCGAAACATCAGTAATTCATAGAAAATAGGCCGCTTATCAGAAAAATACAAATTTTATGTCCATTCCACACGAAATCGAATTCTCTACAACTTTTTAGCTTTGAGTTTTTCCAAATTCCAAACAGAAAATATCCGAAATCTATAAACGGATGATTTTTAATACCTCCATTCCGACAAAATACTGATAAAACACCTCAACATTAATTCCTTCATTTTTAACCACATAAAATAAATAAATCCATCATTTATATCCACATCAAACAAATATTTCCTTATCATATAAATCAATAATTAATTATTCACAAATAATATTACAGAATCACAAATATGACAACCAGGCCGTTCCCAGGAAAAAAAGGGGCTTTTCGATAAGGATTTTTCCTTACTGGCGCGCAATTAGGTGATCAAACCTCTCCTTGACAGAACTTTCTAGACATTGCCAATAATGCTATCTAATAATATTATTCAAATAATATGAATTATTGATCTGATAATGGAAAATACTGTGAAGTGTCAATTATTGAAACAACAATAATATATAAAATATCAACACAATAATTATTGAATCAATAAAATAAAATATTGAACAGTAATTACTGTAACAATTATTGAGTAGTGTCTTCTTACGTAAGAATCAATAATTCAACAATATTGTGCAACCACGCATATTATTGTATTTTAACCACCAGGTATTCCAACAGTGTTAACGGTAACAATTACGCCGTTATTTATAAAACTCAAACTTTGTCGTTTTCTTCATCCGATGCTTATTCCAAGTATGGGGCCCACAAATGGTTGCACTGGTCGTCATTTAATATTCCCTACGAAAGAATATTTCATGACCAAATGAATATTCCCCAAAAAATGAATATTTTCTGACCACTTGCTTATTTTGAAAAATTTGCACATTTCACCCATAACCAAAGTATTATATCAAATTATCACCTTATTATTGACAATAATAAATAGAGGAAATTTGATTTTATTTATAATAAGTTGGGGTCATATAGATCGGTCTTCTCTGGTGGAATTTCTGGTATTAGAATTGCATGCCTCAGGGTTATCTCCAAGGTTGGAACTGATACTCCCGGTGTGTGTTCCCGGGTGGAGACTGAACTTCCGGTGGTATCTGGATTGGACATGAACTGTCTTCCAGGGTTATCTCTGAAAGATGAATCTGCCCTCCTGCAATGTCAGTAACAGTTGTGCAAAAAATTTTGAGTGTCTACATATGCCCCTCTTTATCATATTCATGCAATGCAATGCATGGATAGGATAAAGAATCCTAGACACTTAAAATGCAACAAGATAAACATGATGCTAAATGCATCAACATGATGAAAATGTATGATGCATGGGTGCGGGGTTGTTGCCCAACATGTTGGGGATGATTGCCGGCTCCCTGTTGCTTCTACTGGGGATTGGCAACGATTACCAGATTGGATGTGTGATCCAAATCTTTTAGGATGTTGACGTTGGGGTTATCACCAAAGTCATTAATCCTTAATATAGACTTGATTTCGAAGATGTGCCTCTTGTGTACAAGAGATCTGTGGGGATAATGCTCTGTCTGTTTGAGGATATGTATAATATATTCCATCATCGATCCTCCTCGATGATGCTTATCTTCTCTGGTTTGTATCGCCATGACATATCAACGTTCTGTTGGATTTACTACCAACAATATGTGTTATCAGGACTGCCTGACCTTCGCTGATATGTACGCCACCAGATAAAACCCCTGTTGGGCATATTGCTAAGGCTGCTTGACCTTCGCTGACGTGTAAATCACTGGAACATGCGTTTTAACCCCCGTCGGTGAGTTGTTTAATCCTCATTGACGTGTAAATCAACGACTGAAATCATCGGATGGCTTCCAACGCTTCGTTGGATTTACTTGCCAACGGTTATAATGATGTCAAGGCTGCTTGACCTTCGTTGATATATGTGTCAATGGAGCATTGCGTTATAACCCTCGCCGGGGATATGTACTTTGACATATGTAAACGTGTGATGCCCCCGTCGGGGATATATTCTGTAGAATACATGATGCCCCCACCGGGATCTCTTCTTGAGTCTACGTTGTAACCCCCACCAAGGATCTCATTTTGAGTATGCGTTGTAACCCCCGTCGGGGATCTCATTTTGAGTATGCGTTGTAACCCCCGTCGGGGATCTCGTTTTGAGAATTAGGGTGACGACCTGGAATTGGCGACATTGGACATGCGCAAGGTATTGCCTAGTGTGATTTGTAACAGCTAAGATCATCGACATAGTGTTCCCTGTGCTCGGGTGAATACTAATGATTGATGTGCAGATCCACGACTTGGTCTGAGAAAACCAGGATGACAAGCTATTCCGCTCAATTGTGTAGCGTTTTTACTCCTGATTTGGCTTTTTCAGCGTATGAGAACTCCGTTTCAACTCGAACTGGACCGAGATGGAGGGGTGGGACCCACGTGAGAAGTGCCGCAGTACACTGCGAGATCGCAGAGATGGACTGTGGCCACCGTGGATGGCTATATTAATCTTTGCCGTGTTGCTTTCTCAAGTCATTTCATGTTGCGCTGCGAAGGAAATCTGAGAGCTCTTCTTCAGATCTGCTGAGTTCAGACATCTTTCTGCAAATTCTGTCACCGTACAAGTATTCTACACTGTCCTGATAACGTATACATGTCTTCTTTTCCGGTTTTTATCCGTTGGAAAATGACTTATCATATAAAATGCATCTAAACACATAGTAGTGAATATGCATGCTCAAATGATTTGATAAAAAATATTCAACATAGTAAATGTTAGTATTAAACCTTGCTGAACATAATGATGTGAAATTTTTTGACTTTTGAGACAGTCAAATTGGCACCTTTTTTTGCTATTTCTTATCCTATTTGAGGATAAATGAGCAAAAGGTAAAAATGCAAAGTAATCCTGGTAATTAAACTACCCTTATGAATTGATGACTTTGACTTTTTAATGCATATAATATGTATATAATGATTGTCAGGTGTGCTACTGAATGGCCACCTAGTCATGCCTATGTGCATGTGGATAATCCTATTTACAAAGGGGACTGTCAAAATTTTTGAAAGTGTAGGTATTGAATATATGCATTTTTAATTCTACTATAGATGTATGTTAAAGTAATGCATTCATGCATGTAGTCATAAAATGCATTTTGAAAAGAAAGCTCTAGGTTATAAATTACCACACTCTTTTTGAGGTGATTTGGAGACTTTTGTCCGGATATTATGGATCCGGATCAGCCGAGTAGTTCTCGCAGGACCACTTCTGGTGTACGGAAGAGGGCTTCTGAAGTGCCTCGACCCCGTTCTGTTAGACAGCCTCGTCGGTTAGTGGAGACGGTGATATGTCCAGTTCAGGTTGATGTACCGGATGTCGAGGACGAGGAGGAGAATGTTCCGATTGCGGACCCCGCTCCTGGTGCACATGTTCCCCATAGGGACCTCCCGAGTATTCAGGTGGCAAACCCAGAGCTCTTGGGTGATTTGAGTCGACATCCCTCGATGTACTTGCATGACAACGAGGTATAACGTTAGATCTTAATCTTCTTTCTTTCCTATTGATGAGGAGTAAAGGATTTTGATGTTGATCTGTATTTCATGTAGGTTCCCGGCTTTACACAGCCTCGAGGGAACTGGTTCAACATTCACTCCATGTACCAGGCTCTGCATCCTGACTATAGAGCGATTGTGCATGACTGGGGATTTGGGGCGTTCTTTTCCATCCTTCACCGTCGTTATCCCTGGGGTTACCTCAGGGCATTGTTTGAGCGCTGGTTTCACCAGACTCAATCACTCCATTTGTTGGACTGTGAGGTGATGATGACGCCGATGGATTGGCGGTTTATCACAGGTATGGAGTTTAGAGAGGCACCTGTGCCTTGCATGGAAGATATTACCCCTACTGCCGTCAGATCCTTGCTAGGAGTTCCGGCAAAGGCGCTCAAGGGCAGGACCATCCGTACGGGTCCTTTGAGCGTAGATGCTATGAGTGGGCTATTGAGAGATCCCATGACAGATGATGTCAAGTCAGGGATCACATTCTTCGGCGATTGTTCTTGATGATCATTAGAGGCTGCTTCATAGTAGATAACTCTTCTACGGTGTCGGTCGCTTTGATCAGCGCCACGTGACATGTGGACCGTATAGGAGATTATGACTGGGGTTCCTACACCTTCGCCTATTTCCTCAGGGGCATGCGTATGCATTCGTAGGGCTTGATCGAGGCTTGGTTAAGATTCTACCCATTTCTGCTGGTGAGTATTTCTTTTGTAGTTTCCCATATATAGGTTAAGAGTGTTTACTGACCGCAAATGTTTGCCTTTGTGTTAGCAGTTTTGGGCCTATGAGAGGCTTCCATGTCTGTGTCCTGTGAGTGTGTTAGGTTTAGATAACTATCCATGAGGACGGAGATGGCATCATTCCATACTGGCGGAGGTCCCTATAGCTGAGGGTTTCACTCATTGCCATATACAGCTGGAGTTGTTGACGACTGACATTGTCACATGGATTCCCTATTCTGGGGAGCACTTGGCCATGGATTTTGAGGATGGGTACCCGACTGGTGTCGAGTACGTGATATCCACCCGTAGGGTTCCTCTCTTTACTGATGGAGGATGGGAGCTCTATTTAGGAGAGCGTGCTATTAGGAGCACCACAGGAGAGATTTGTATACCGATCTTGCCTCTTGCAAGGCGTTATTGGCCTGTGTTGCAGTCACCGATCATTGATATCCCATTGTTGGGGTTGGACAGTTTTGCACTGTTAGAGGGCCCTTGCACCCAGGAGATGTTCCAGCGTTGGTGGTCCCCTCGTACTATTGGAGCTCAGACACACACCACTCAGTTCATGGGGGATATGGTTCTAGATCCGTGATGCTGACGAATTGGCTAGCCTATGTCCGAGATCCGACTCATTTGACATAGATTGACAGTTTGACCAAGTGACTAGACCGGGCACATTTTTTTATTCAGCATTTGGGCAGAGATCTGGTAGAGGCAGATTCGTTTGATCCTCCCAGCTCAAGAGTTGGCCCCTCAGATGGCCCATTTGGCTTTGCCGGCGCAGATCCTCCTTTGAATAGGCCTGACATCCTTGTTGATAGAAATCCAGTGACCTAGGAGGAGTTACATCAGGTGGACAGGATCGATGATGTAGATATTGACACCATTGTCTTCTTCTGATGTGTATTCTCGTTATCCCTTTTGATAGGCCTCTGTTAGATATTGGGTGGCTGTGCCCCATTCTCGCTATATCTTTTGATAGGCCTCTGTTAGTAGTAGGTCGTCTGTGTCCCATTTCCCTGTATTTTTAGCTGTACAGAGATGATGTATATAGATGATGATATACTTAGGAATGTATGTACTATTTTCCATTCCCTATATCATATTGCCATCTATTATCTATAATGCATGTATCATGTTATGCATATGTATGCATGTCCAGAGATATTTCAGCATTGACCCCTGGATGGTCTTATGATACGGCCTACATAGATGTCTTCTTCGACAGTCAGCCGCATAGATCACATCCAACCAGACTTGGTAGCCTCCCGTCTGAGGTCGTGGTATGTTAGTATGTCACCTCCAGATAGGGTGACCGTAGATCTACTACTACAACATTCCATGACCCTTTTGATGTTTCAAGTTCTCGCATGATTTGTGGAGGGTATGCTGGAGTGTTGGATACCAGAGAGACAGGTCTTCCGGTTTGGTATTCAGGAGCTGACTCCTACATTGAAGGAGTATGAGCGGTTGACGGCTTTGCCTTTGGACAGACCTTACGCTCATATGGCTGTCGAAGATATGCACCGGCAGTTCATGACCCTCACCGGGTTACGGCGTAGAGTGGTAGAGGATGAGATTACATCTAGTCATGTACTATCCCATCATTTCCTGATAGACAAGTTTGGCTCATTGGACAACTATACACGTCATTCTGGAGATTTCATCATACTAAAGGATCAGTGGCATTTAGCCAGATTGGATGCATTCTTGATGTGCATAGTGGCATATGTGTGCATGCCACGATACATGAATGAGCTAGATATCAGTGTTATTATGGCAGTGAGAGCTCTCAAGGAGGGGCATACCATCATTCTGATGATTGTGGTGGAGACGCTGAGGTCGGCCACGTTTTGCAGCACTTACCCTGCAGGGGTATTCACAGGAATTTTGGTCATGTTGTACGTGTGGTTTATATCACACTTGGGACCGATTGGGACCTTTCGCCGACACATGTATTGCTTCACCCATGATATAGCTATGTTTTACTCCTTTCAGCCATAGGAGTGTACATACACTATGTCTTGGTCTATGTTCTTGGCGGAGATCAAAGATCCATTTGGCATTCTACCGTGCACAGGGCTTAGCTCACCCTACAGCTTTATTACTCATGCTTCGGGCATGGACTATCTCCCTCTAACTGGTTTGAGGGGCATGACTACCTATCACCCACTGGTCGTGATATCACAGTTTGACCAGTTTCAGGACTTCCATCATTTTGAGGGGGCGCTAGGCCTGCATTTAGCTTCTCGCCATCTATCAGCAGAGGATCGATCCTGGGTGTATGCATGTTGGGATCAACATGAGATAGTTGCATTCTCTATTAGCCATCCAGGCTGTTCGTCAGAGTATTCTGCGTGGATGGAGACAGAGACTTCATCAGCTGCGGCAGTATCCACAGTGCCGGGTAGTGATTCAAACGATGGAGAGCCCATGGAGGAAGTTGATTCTCACATCGAGGAGGAGCAGTCTACTGGGTTACCAACATCTCCTTTAGATTCTCCGAGTACTAGCACTGTTGTGATCCAGCATTTGGCACAGTACTTTGAGCACACTCTTCATCTGATGACCTTCGAGAGAGATCAGGCCAGAGCCTTGATGTTGATTGCTATTGATGGGAGATACGCAGCTCTGTTAGAGAGAGACGAGGCCAGATCAGCCAAAGAGATGCCGTGACAGTTGAGAGGGATAGTGCCATATCTGCCCGGGACATAGTCATTACAGATAGTACCACAATGAGGTCCCTTACCACTAGCATGATTGCAGAGATGAACACATACATTGATGAGCATAAAGTCACCATGTAGATGGCTGTAGATCTGTTAGCTTGTGTGGATACCCTTGTACAGGAGACCACAACGTTACCTCCTTCTGCTAAGAGGGATGCCATGTTGGGCTTGATAGCTCGCATATACACTGATTTGTAGATGGGCTTGTATTTTGTCATGTACAGTTTACATTATGTATATCAAACATCATTATATATATAGCAGGGAAATATATTTTTTATCACTTCCTTTTTAGGTACGTTTGTTGTTTGCTTGATATTTTCCTGTTTCTTCAAGGCTTGTGATCTTGATGTATTCTAAAATCTTCCTTGATGGATGGACACTGAGTTGTCACTAGATAGTTCAGAATGGATCAGTGATCTGTGTGGACCCCTACCATCTTTGGTGTCTTGAGACTGGTTTCTGAATGGAAATGTGGAGAGGAGTGTGGCTTTCCTCTTTGAGATTAACCGTACCACAGATGGTCGCCAGTACTCCTATTTAGGAAGAGCCTAGTTAATTCCATCTCTTATGGATTGGTGTTGCTCTTGAAGGTATAACCACAGCTTAGATGATTGCCGAATCTCCTATTTAGGATGAGTTCAAGTAATTCCACCCCTTTGGTCTGAAGCCGATGAAATGTGATGGATCAAAGTTTGATCCCAGTACCAGATGACAAGTATTTGTGTTTTGGTAGGGGGTGAGACCGAACCATAAATGGCTGCCTACGTACTCCTATTGAATAGGAGATCAGGTTTGCGTGGTTCGAACCTGGTGTAAGAGGTTCAACGCTGTAAGTGGCAGAAAGGGTATAGGAATGTTTTTGATGTTTTTGTTTTTGTAAGGAGAAGAGTGTAAGAAATGTTTTTGTTGCTTTTTGTTTTATTGCGACCGAGCCATATAAAATGGTTGCCTACGTACTCCTATTGAAGAGGAGATCAGGTCGACGTAGTTCGCCCCTCAGGACGATTCGCAGTCGAAGAGAAGTATGAATCCCATGTGCATTCTATACTGCGGGGAGAAGAAAGTTTGATCCCATGATTGGGATAAACTGTAGGTGTGAAAAAGTTTGATCCAGTCTTCAGGAAAAACTGCAAGTGTAGAAAAGTTTAATCCCATCTTTAGGATAAACTGCAGGTGTGAAAGGTTCAATCCCTGTGGGGATAACCAAAATTGTATGAATGTAGCGAAACCAGGCTGCTGGCTTGAAGAGTATGTTTCCCTGAGGGGAAAGTGTGGCGAAGAGTTATATGTGATGAAGGGTTAAAGAACCAGAATGACTGGTGGTCTGATGATCCAACACCAGGATGTTTTCTTGATGGTAACTTCAGACATAGTACCGTTTCATGGTGTCCGAGTTGATGAGTTGGGGAAATTTATCGCCGTCCATTTCCTGCAATCTGAGAGCATCTCCTGTCAATACCTCCTTGACAATAAACGGGCCTTCCCAGTTAGGGGCGAATTTTCCCTTGGACTGATCTTGGTTGTTAAGGATCTTCTTTAAAACCAAGTCATGTTACTTAAACTGCCATAGCCAGACTTTTCTGTTGTAGGATCTGGCGATCCTTTGTTGATATAACTGACCATGGAAGATAGTCGCGGTTCGCCTTTCGTCTATTAGAGACAATTGGTGATACTTGTCTTATACCCATTGGTCTTCATCCAGCTGAGCGTCTATCAACACTCTGAGGGATTCCATTTCAACTTCTATGGGGATCACTACTTCCATCCCATAGGTTAATGCGTAGGGGGTTGCCCCAGTGGAAGTACACATTGATGTTCTACAGGCTAACAAAGTAAGAGGCAATAAGTCAGGCCATTCTTTGTGGTTGGCGGACATCTTTTGCATGATCTTCTTGATGTTTTTGTTAGCCGCTTCAACATCACCATTCATCTTTGGGCGGTAGATAAAGGAGTTAAGGTGTTTGATGTGGAATTTACTGCATAACTCCTCCATCATTTTGTTGTTGAGGTTCTTAGCATTGTCTGACACAATGACCTCTGGTTGTCCATATTGACAAATGACATTGTTTCTGATGAAAGCAATGATGACTTCTTTAGTAACCCTGGGGAAGGAGGCTGCTTCTACCCACTTGGTGAAGTAGTCGATCATAGTGAATATAAGGCGATGCCCATTATTGGCTTTGGGATTGATGGGCCCGATCACGTCCATTCCCCACATTGAAGAAGGGCGAGGTGAACTCATGTGGAGGAGCTCCCTCGGAGGCGTGGATGGCATTTCCATGAATTTGGCATTGATAACACCTCTTGACGTGATCATCACGATCGACTTTGAGGGTAAGCCAAATAATGTCACATTACGAGGATCTTTTTAACAAGTAGGGGGCCACTCATGTGTGGGCCACATACTCCACCATGGACCTCATCCATGAGCCTCTGAGCTTTGTCCTGGTCCAGACATCTGAGCTGACCTAGTCCTTTAATTATTTTGTAGAGTGCATCTCCGCTCAGGTAGAATTTCATAGCAAGTCGATGGATTCGCCTTTTCTTAGTCGGGCTCGCCTCATTGGGTATAGATCCATCTCGTAGGTACTCCTTGATATGCTGATACCAAGGATGCTGGATGGGAGGTAGCTCATTCGATACTTCTCCAACATAGTTCCCATAGGCTGGTGCCTTGTGCAAGGCAAATGTGACGCTTGGCATGTGTTCCTTGTCAGGCATGTGAATCAAGGGGGCCAAAGTTGCTAACACGTCTGCAAAGTCATTCCTATTATGAGGAATGTGTAAAAAGGAGATTTCTTTAAACTCCAAAGCCATCTGTAAAACTTTCCGATGGTAAGGCAGCAAATGTAGCTCTTTGGTTTGATAGATTCTCGTGGATTGTCTGATTACCAACTATGAATCCCCAAAGACAGTTAACCGCCTGATGCCCATTGAACGGGCAAGTTTTAGCCCCATGAGACAGCCTTCATACCCAGCTGTGTTGTTGGTGCTGACAAACTATAATTTGACGTCGACGAGATCTCGCTCCCCATCTGGATACTAGAATCTCCGGCTCTAGAACCTTCCATATTAACAGCTCCATCGAAATACATTTTCCATGTATGGTATGTATCATGCTGATGGTGTTGCTGAACTGTCATTACCCCTTCATCTGGGAAGTAGGTTTCCAAGGGTTTGAAGTCCACTGAAGGTGCGGTGACTAGTTGATCCGTAATTCCTTGACTGTTGATGGACTTTTGCATCACGTAGATGATATCAAATTGTTGTAGGATCAACTGCCATCTAGACAGCCTACAGTTTAACATGGGTTTATTGAACACGCATTTGAGAGGATCCACGCGGGATATGAAATGGGTTGTGTGACCATGGAGGTAATGCTGTAACCTCATGGAAGCCCATGCTAAAGCATAACAAGTCTTCTCAATCAGAGTGTACTTGTGTTCACTGCTGCTGAATCTTTTGCTGAGGTAGTAGATAGCTTGTTCTTGGCCTCTATCGTCTTTCTGTCCCAGCATACAACCCATGGCATTGTCACTTATGGACAGGGGAACATCATCCCTGGGTGGTACCAAAATAGGAGCTTTGACTGACTGCTCTTTGATTATAAGGAAGGCTTTCTAGCATTCGTCGTTCCATTTCATGGAAGAATTCTTCCTTAACAACTTGAAGATAGGCTCATAGGTTGCTGTGAGTTGAGAAACAAACCTGCTAATGAAATTGATTCTTCCCAAAAATCCCCGTATTTTCTTCTCTGTCTGAGGAATGGGTATTTCCGTGATGGCCTGGATTTTGGTGGGATCCAACTCAATCCCTTTGTAGCTGACTAGGAATCCTAACAACTTGCCTGATTTAACGCAAAAGGCGCACTTGGCAAGATTCAACTTCAAGTTGTACTTACGCAACCTGTTGAAGAGCTTTCTGAGATGGTCTAAGTGGTCTTCTTCCCTTTGGGACTTGATAATGATGTCATCCACATAGATCTCTATCTCTTTGTGCATTAAGTCATGGAAAAGAGCCATCATAGCTCGTTGATAAGTAGTTCCGGCATTGATGAGGTCAAAGGACAATCGTCTATAACAAAAGGTTCCCCAAGGCGTGATGAAAGCAGTTTTCTCACGATCTTCCTCAGCAACCATAATCTGGTGGTATCCAACAAAGCAATCTGCAGAGCAGTATTGTCAATGAGAATGTGGATAAATGGCACGTGAAAGCTATCTTTAAGGAAAGCTTTGTTCAGATCCCGATAATCCACGCAAACTAGCATCTTTCCTCCAGGTTTAGGCACGGGAACTATGTTGGATATCCATTCAGGATATGTGGACACCATGATAATACCAGCTTGAAATTATTTCACAATTTCTTCTTTCACCTTTAAACTCCACTCAAGTTTCAATCGCCTGAGCTTCTGCTTGACTGGCTTGATTCCCTCTTTAATAGGAAGGCGATGAAGAACAATGTCAGTGAACATACCCACCATGTCTTCGTGAGACCATGCAAACACATCCTGGAATTGGGTTAGTAGCGTAACCATATCATTCCTTTAGTTTGGGGTAAGGTCTAAACCAATCTGGATTAACTTAGGGCTTTCTAAGGTTCCAAGATTGAAGGAAGTGGTTTGATTAAGGTTGGGTTTAGGTTTGTCTTCGACCCATTCTTTAATTTTTGGAGGAACCTCAATGTCCTCATGTATTTCCATCAAGGATGAATCCAACTTTACATCAAAGTTACAATCCTTGCGGAGAAGAGGCACCTTATCAGCAAGTACAGGCGCATCTAAATTCAGGGTCCTGAAACAAAATATGCTTTCACTTAGTATATATGAAATGGTTTGATCATACACAGTGTTAACATGTACTGACAAAACAACTGCTAATATTGTAAAGAAAAGTAAGCAATTATGATATCTACGGGGCATAAAGAGTTCCTGCCCGTATTACCCTCGTAGACCAATACAAAGAATGCTGCTCCAATTGTCGAGGGAAAAGTCCTGGTGGACTGTAGTGATGGAGGGGCTGTCATCGTCCTCCTTCTCCCGAATGATGGCCATTACGTCTGGGGCATATCTGTTTGTATGTTCATCATGGACAATGATGCGTATGCCTGACATCATTCTGACGATGTCTTGCTTAATTCTTTGTTCCTCCTCTTCCACTCTGGGGTCTGGAACAAAGACTTCTTTCTCCTTTACCGGTATCGGCTTGGGAAATAACATAACCATTATGCTGGT
Organism: Panax quinquefolius; assembly: GCA_020205615.1. NCBI lineage: Eukaryota > Viridiplantae > Streptophyta > Magnoliopsida > Apiales > Araliaceae > Panax > Panax quinquefolius. The sequence goes on from CM035170.1 coordinate 34,847,181, forward strand.
TGGCACCTTTACAGGTGGTTGTGTGGACTCAGGATTTATAGGTGGAGATAAACGTCGTGTAACTGAAGCTGGAGGAATTTGATGATGCTTATGAGGATTCCTATGATTGGAACTGGCAGAATAGCCCAGTCCAGCTTTACCAGTTTGACTGATCACTGAAATCGGGTGCGTAATACCCTGATGACTTTTACCCAGCCCTTGTCTCGGCTGAGGACCCAAAGATATCATTTCTTGAGTAAACGACATTACTTCGAAATAAATCTTGGGTGTGAGAGGTGGCGACCCAATAGGGTGGTAGTGAGTGTTGCTCACCTCCAGGGCATGAAAACTGACCGGCTCAACTTCTAAATTGAAACTGATGAGTGGTATGTCACTTTGTTTAAAACATTCCGGTTCAACGTTGACTGTGACTAGGCTATCATTAATGATGTATTTCAGTTGCTGATGAAGAGTGGAGGGGACAACCCCAACCATATCAATCCATGGTCTTCCCAATAGCAGGTTATATCCTGAATCTATTTCGAGCATGTGAAAAGATACGCAGAATGTATAGGGACCAATTTTGATTGGTAGTTCAATCTCTCCGACGGAATTCTACTGGGCTCAATCGAAAGCTTTAATAATTGTATGGCTACTTCGGATAAGTTTGAGATTGATGTTCATCTTCAGTAAAGTAGCATAAGGACAGATACTCAAAGACAAGCCTCCATCTGTCAAAACTCCAGCTAGCATATACCCGGAGGACAAAACCACAATGTGTAACGGCTTGCAATGACTGGTCCCTTCGGGCGGTATATCATCATCAGTGAAAGATATCACATTGTTGTTAAAAATGTGATCAACCAAATGTTGAAAATTTCCAAATCCACTGACGTTGGCAAGTAGGCTTCTTCCTAAACCTTCAGCAAGATCTTTCTGTGATCCTCGGAAGTTAAAACCAAGTCCAGGATTGAAATTTGATGTGGAGCTTCTCTTAAGCTTAAAACCACCTTTGCTTCATTATGACCCATAGTACGAAGGAATTTTTTAATCTTCTCCATGGGTATTTTCCCCTTTGATTTGATGGTAGACTTCATCACCCGTTGGGGAAGATACAATGGATTTTCCTTCGACAACTTTTACCATTAGTTGTATGAGAGGAGGATCCTTGACTTCTCCATAATTCCATGGGGGACTTTTGTAAGGATATAACGGATATTGTGGTCTGAATGGAAAATTGATTGGCTCGGGTGCAACCACTTTCAAAGGATTATCAATTCCTCTTAGTTGAATTGCTTGTATTGTGAGAGGTTTGATAGTCCCATCAGCATCAGCGGATATAATTGCTACCAGTCCCTTCCATTTAGTAGGACAAGTATTCTCACTCTCAAATAGCACCGTATCGTCGTCTGCTAGCTGCATGACACCGTTGTCAATTAAGTTCTGAATATGGTGGCGGAGTGCCCAACATTCTTCCGTGCTGTGACCGCGAGAATGGGAGTGATATTGGCATACTCCATCAGAATTAAACCGTACTGAACGAGAATTAATTGGAGGCAGAAGGAAAGTGGTCCTTCCTTCATTGATCATCATTTGAAGTATCTCCTCCATAGGTTAGCCCAGGTATGTAAATTCCCTTCTATTGGAAAAATCCCTACGAGCTTTGGCACTTGCTCTCTTCGTCACTTTGTCTTCCAGTGTTTCTTTCTCTGAAGGCGATGAGGGAGTATTCACAACAAAAGGGAGCAGACTAGCTTGCTTCTGTCTGACTAATTGGCGTGTGACTTGATGTTGATAGGTCACTAGTTCTTCCAATTGCTCAATCTGTTTACACAGAGCTTTCATCTTTCACTCGATTACGAACTGGAACTTTGCATAATCCCATTTTTCAACACCGTCTTTGATGGTCTGGGAGGATTCATCGTTAAAATGGGAACTCTGTCCATTGCTCCAGTTAATCATGTTGACCTTTTCCTCTTTATGTTGGGGAAGAGGGTTGTCTTGTACGTGAGATTGATCTGGTTTGGTGACCACGATCTCACCGTTGTCTATTAAATCCTGGATCTTATGTTTCAAGGCCCAACAATCTTGAGTATCATGTCCAGGTGCCCCGACATAATAAGCACATTTCCGAGTAGCATTGAAACCCCTCCCATTAGGGTTGGCTGGTGGAAGAAGATGCGTGATTTTCTTCTTAGTCATCAGAAGAGTGAGAATGTTCTCGAGTGAGTCCCCTAATGGTGTGAACACTCGAGGGCGTTTGACTTCTCCCCCTTTTGGCAATGGAGGGTTTGAAGACTGTGCTCGAAAGGGAGTGTAATTTCTCCTCTGGATTGGCATGTTCTGATTGCCTTTCTGACCTTGTAGTATCAAGGAAACATCCTCCTCTTTCTTTTTATGGACCCTCCGGGGGTTGTTTCCATAATTTCTGGATTGGATGTGCTCAGCAAAAACTTTAAGGGTAGCTAGGTCTTGAATCTTTCTCGATTTCAATCCCATCTCAGACATCTCCCCATGTTTAATCATTTCAGAAAATGGTTTACCAATGCCAGCTAAGACTCTTTCATAGAAAGGAGCTTCTTGTATGTCTATGAAAGTCATGACCATTTCTAATTCCGTCATGGAAGGAATAACTTGAACAACTAGGCGCCTCCACCTTTGAGCATACTCTCTAATAGACTCATTGGACTATTTCTTGACCTTGGTAATCTGATACCGGTCAGGAGCCATCTAAAGACTGGAAGCTGTATTGAGTGAGGAAGGCGTGAGCTAGCTCCTCCCAACTATGGATCTTTGAGTTGTCTAATCTGGTATACCATGAACAGACTTCTCTAGTCAGACTCTTTTGGAACAGCTGCATCCTAAGCTTCTCGTCCTCTGCATAAGATCCAAGTTCTCCAATGAACACCTTCAAATGTGTATAAGGATTTCCTAACCCATCATATTTTTTGAAGTCAAGAGTTTTAAATTTTTCTGGATAATGAACCCCAGGGAATATACAAAGGTCAGCATATGAAACACTTCCGTGTACTCCAATTCCTTTGATAGCATGAAGGGTTTCTTCCATTTGAAGGACTTTCTTCCTGATGTCACCAGTGTCGGGATCTCCTTTGAGATGGGTGATATCATGAATTTTATTGGTCGTATCCAATTGAAGTTCAGGTTCTGTAATAGCTTTATCAGGACCTTGGGTTCCTCCTTGTGTAGAGGATTCAACATATATGGGTATCCTCGTACCCTGAGTAGACTAGTGTAGTTCTTTAAGCAGAACAACCAAATATGTGATTTGTTTACTTAATTCATCAAATTCTTTGTACGAAACTGGATTAAGGTCAGTCTGGTCTGATGACGACATGATTGATTGTAAACTCGCGACATTTTTGGACTTTGATCAGGTAATAGTCCGATTGCTTCCTTGCAAAAGACTTGCGTAGTTTAGTCTTTAGGGAATGTGTAAATGTCTACATGCTATGTATCCATTCTAGGAATATTATCCTGCAAGGCGGATGTTAGCTGTTTGTAATCTAGGATAGCATGTTTTAAATATGTATGTACACATGTTTCTTCATATTTCTCATTACATGTAGATGAATATGGAATGAAATTACAAGTAATTGACTTTACAAGAAATTTAAAATGAGAAAGCATGAAGAGACTTTCCTCCGTGTTTGGTTTATCAGAGGCTGACCTATCTTAGGTTACTCTCGTGGCTTTTTGGCATGAAGGTTCCCAAATCATCGCAATTTACTTGATGGGAAGTTAATCCAGTCTTTCAACTGGAGCGAATTTGGGTGGTGCCTTTCACGAGCCTCGTTGGAATTAGTCTTCCTACGAGTCCGATAATCAAACAAACAGGATAGCCTCTGGTGGAGGAGGAACCACACAACATACATTCACATACAATGTGTCTCACCGATTTATGAAAATGATGACATGTGCGAAGCACTAATATCCTGGCGATATAGTGTAAAAGCATTAAAAGCGAGAAAATATATGCATTCGTACACATTTATCATAAATGTAAATGCAACATTCACACACAAGCATATAACAGTTTTAAAAAGCTTGTAATATCGGCTTAAGTCCTCTTACTGGTATCCCCAGCAGAGTCACCACCTGTCGATGTCGGGATTTTTATTTATCCCTTTTCGTTACTTGTTCTTTGGTGTTCTCATGTTATGTGAGATTTGTTTGAAAAAGGTCCGATATGTATCATGTCGACGATGGACTGTTAAGAGTCGCCAGTTGGTTTTTTATATGGTTGTACCAACATAACCGAGAAAAGGTTTGCACATTGACCCAGTGATGTGACACTGCTAAACGGATCGGTGAAACCGAGATTTATTAGGGTTCGGGGACTTGATTAGGTGGAGTGAAGGTGTTAGGCACCCCCCGACATCCGTGTTACCACGGTGACTGCCACTTTTTAAGAAATTGTTATATGAATGTGTGTGTGTGTGTGTGGATCAATGTGTAATTATTTGGAAGTAGTGTGAGGCCTTGTTCGTACCTATATACATAGGGTTTGAATTTGTGTAAAAATTCAGTTTTAAACAAGATATGGCAGTGATGTTTTATAAAAGAGGTTTTTCAAACCCTTGTTCTCAATAGTAATTGAGACCTTTTAAACTCCCATTTTATTAAGTGTTCAGCTTGATTGTTTTATTTTTTGAGATGCAAAGCATCTTTGATAAAATAATATACAAAATAGTGCCGAACTCCTCGTGGGTATGAAAAACATCTGAGGAAATTCAAACACCATGAATAAATTTACAAGCTGCTTACAGCTGGAAATGTCCATCACGGGAATCGAATCTAGATCCAGTAAACTGAATCTCTGATCACATGATTCCTAGGCTCACATGATGCCGCAATTGATAATAAAGCAATAAGTAGGTATATATATAAAAGCTGTAAATATATATATACAGACATGATCAACCACCACGAAGCACCTCCATGGGGGATCAGAAATGTAAATAAAGCTATAAAAGCAATCAACCGCCACGAAGTAAACTCCAGGCGGGATGAAAAGTAAAGAAAGTTGTAAAGACGATCAACCGCCACGAAGTAAACTCTAGGCGAGACTAAATGTAAATATATATATATATATATATATATATATATATTAAAGCAGTAAACTCTCCAAATGTAAAATCCAGGCTAATCGAACAAAGTTTGACACACAGTTCATATATACAAGTATATATATATATATATATATATATATATATATATATATACGAAAACAAATAAACGCTCCAAACCAAAGTCTAGGCTCAATCGATGCATAACTCGATAATGTTAGTCTATATATATATATATATATGTGTGTGTGTGTGTGTGTGTGTGTGTGTACAAACTGAAATAAAACCACGGACCGAAGTCCGGGAAAACACACGCAACACGACTCTCAACGTGAATAATAATGTGTGCAAAGATGAAGAGAAAGGCTTTAAAGTGTGTGAGAAGGCTTACAGTGGGCTGCCAAAGAAGACTTCTATATCTTTAAAGGGATGAACACTCGGCTCTCGCCGGTACAAAAAGTAGCTATATGTGAGCTCACAAGTGTTTATAATGAGAAAGCACTCAGTATAGGGTGAGTACAGAGAAAATTGGACAGGACTTTCTCGCCTTTCTCTCTTACAAAATGGCCACCCCAAGCCCTCTATTTATAGAGGGGGGAGCCACAGTGTACTACTGCTGCTGGGCAGCAGATGTACTGCTTGGTGACCTGAGTTGCCCTAGGCTTTGCGTCTCTCGCTCTGTCTCGAAGTACGTGCATGCATGCACTATAATGTCCACTCAAACTTTCAGAATTTCAATCCGGGCATCCGACTGAGGTATGTAAGACCTATTTCGGACCGCCTTTGTCGAGAGTTACACAATAACATGGGACTAGAGGTTATACGAAGTCAGGAAGATGGGACCATGCCCTCCGGTCTTCAAGCTTCAAATTCTATCCGTTGTCCTGGGTAATAGTCACTCGGGATTGGACCTCCTTGGTTCTTGTGGGACATTTCTGTGTAGAAATGTATGTATGAAATGTTGATACGGTGCGATGTGGCGTGAAGGTGGCAAGATGACAACTTTTCCCCTCACCGGGGTTATCGCCGGTTTGGGCTGATAAAGCAGACGGTGCTCAGGGTTGTCTCTGAGATTGGACTATTGCAAGTGTTGAAGGTCCTCAGTGTCATCTCTAAGGTGTGCCTGTCTTCCCAGTGTTATCTCTGGGTCTTGTACTGAGTGCCTCAGTGTGAGTGCCGAGGTTGATGCTGATTGCATTTGAAACAAGCATTTCTATGGTTATCTCCAGAACTGCACTCCTTGGGGTTATCTCCAAGGTTGGTAACTGCTACTCCCAGTGTTGGGACTAAGATTGAATATCTCGGGGTTATCTCGAGATGGATCGGTCTTCTCCAGGGGAATTTTCGGTATTGGAACAGCATGCCTCGGGGTTATCTTCGAGGTTGGAATTGATACTCTCGGTGTGTGTTCCGGGGTTGAGACTGAACTTCTGATAGTATCTGGACTGGACATGAGCTGTCTTCCAGGGTTATCTTTGAAAGACGAATATGCCCTCCTGCAATGTTAGTAACAGGTGTGTAGAAAATTTTGAGTATCTACAATTTGTATAAGTATGAAATACACATATTCATTCAAGAATTGTGTATACTTAGCTTTATCATATCATATATTTTCATATGAACAAAATCAAATGAAGTAAACAATTTGCCCAACATAAAGTATAAAGAAGAGTTAGAAAACTTGCCTTATACGTCTTCTAGTCTTTTACTTTAATTCAGTCTTTATATGTTCTACATGATATAATCATAATAACACATTAATTAGCCACAGAACAATCTTTGTATATTGGTTTACACTAACTTATCTTCCTTTCAAACATATCTTGTTTGAATCGTTAAATTTATAGCGTTCGTTAAGTTCTTTATCGCTTACTACGGCTTTTTGACGTTTAAACGTCATACCTCTTTATCATACACTAACGTCTAAGGTTGTGTTTGATAAAATTGAATATTAAGAACTGGATAATGTAGAGCATCTGTTTAAAATTATATATGAATGAAGAAATATTGTTTGATAATTAATTTTTTTCAAAGGTCTAAATAGTAGTATTTTACCATTTTAACCCTTAAACAAAACCTCACTTTCCCAACAGTTCTCCCTTCTTCCCCATCTTCTGTCTCTCATATCTCTCTCTTCATTTTTTCCCCTTCTCCATCTTCCATCTCTCATATCTCTCTCTCTTCATTTTTCCCTTCTCTCATTTCTAACAGACAAGAGAAAGCGAAAAAATGGATTTGTGTTTCTTCTTTCACTCTTTTTTTCTTCTCTTCTTAATATGTTTTTCTTCTTCACTCTTTTTTTCTTCTCTTCTTAATATGATCTTCTTCTCTCTTTTTTTCTTCTCTTAATCTATTCTTTTTCTTCTTCTACCTTCTTCTTCTTCTCTTTTTTTCTTTAAAGACATGAATTTGTGCTTGGTTAGTTTTTTTAAAAAAAATTATTCATGGTGGAATTGTAGATCTGGTTTGTTATTCTAGGTATATATATATGTGTGTGTGTGTGTGTGTGTGAATGTGTTTTTTTTTAATTTCTATATCAGATGGTGGGTTTCGTGTTTTGGCATGGTTTCAATCGGTAGGGATTGTAGAATTTGGGGATTTTAATGGAGGATTAATGGCATATTTTTGGTTAGATTAATGGAGAATTTGGGAGTTTTTTAATGGGTGAAGGAATTTAGGGATAAAGGAGGAAATTTATAATATTGAAGAGGTTAGTTCTGTCAAAAAAAATTGTTCAGACATACCTCTGATTGGTTTAGAATTACTTTTGTGTCTAACCGATTAGGAGGCATTAAGAGCCAAAAACAAATTTATCAAACAAGTTTTTCCTCTGACCGAATCAGAGGCACACCAGTTAAGAGGTGTTAAGAGCTAATCAAACACAACCTAAGTCATATAAACCTATGTATACCAAGAACGTTCGTATGGCGCGAATATTAAACGTATACATCGTTTAAGTATTTTACATTTACAATTCTTAATCTTTTAAACAACTTTAAACCCTTAACCTAAGGTTTTAATAACTTTGTAAAGTGTTACATTAGGTGAAATTTATGTTCATTATCTTTTCCTAAACTTTCCCCAAGTTCTGAGCAATCAAAAGCTCATTACTGTGCTTTGCCTTACTCTGGCGATGTGGCACCCGGATCTAGTTTAAAGCCGACGATGCGACGCTTGAAGTCAGAAGCTAACTCCCCGAGTCGGCGTTGCGGCACTCAGTTTTATGCCTTGGCCAGCGCAACGGCGCCAAGCTTAATCCCTTGAAAATTTTCTAAGTTTTTCAACACGATCAAACCGCTAACTTTGCTAACTCTTAACTTTATCATTCCAATTCGGAATGAATCCGTTCCCGAGCTAAATTCTTGTTCATATTACATACTACGATTTTCCCCGGATAGAATAATTTTTTGAATCCTTTAATAAGCCTTTTAGCAGGATCAAATTTCCTAAGTCGTTCAATTTACTTTGTTAACGTTTATCGTTCGTTCGTCCGTAACTTACTCATCCGATACTCGAATGAGTTCGTTCTCAAACCTACTGCTCACATTTTCCATGCTCTCTAACATTCTTATAAAATCCTAATTATTCGGGATCATTATCCAGCATTACATATTCGTCCGGAAATCATAACAAACTACGATTTCAATGGTTAACATCTTTTACTAAATTTTTTGACATAACTGAAAGTAGTATGCACACAAGACAATCATGTTTGATGATAAAACATATACTTTGTAATAATCTTATTCATTTATTAATAAAAGAATAGTTTAATTAAAGGCTTTTAATTTATCTACATGGTACTATTTTTAAATATGTGATAAATCCATAATTTTGAGCAATGTTTTTAGAATCATGATGATGATTATTGTAACGCCCGAGAAAAATCAGATTTATGTGAATTAAATTTTTATTTGATTGTTTGAATTAAATGAAATTAATTGTTTATTTATGTAAGTAAGCTGTTTGAAGGTCATTCTATGACCTAGGATGTGCGGATGTGGTTAGTATTCTGGCTATGTACTATGATTAATTGTTATGAATTTCCAAGGCTAAAATATTAGTTTTCTGAGAAATTTCCGTAAAAACACTATTCATCCGTTTCTGCTCGGAGATTAAGTATGAATTTTTGAGAAACACGTAATGATAGAATTCTAAGACGTGATGGAATATTCAATAATATTTCAGTTATGGCAAACGAAGTTTTCGCCTGCGGACTTAAAACCTTAGGGCTGGGAAAAGTGAGATTCGAGAATTAAATGACTGTGTATAATAATTAACGTTATTATACGTAACTAATATGAGTATGATACTAGTTATTATATGAGTATAGTATGAAGATTATTACGACGTATGATACGAATATCGTACGAATTATATACAAAGAGAATACGAGAATTGTACGAGTAGAATACGATTAGTCTTAGTGGACTTTGAGTTTATGGACTTTGTAGAATCCAATTGGACTTGGATTATGTCAAGCCCAATGCATTGTTAAATAAAGCCCAAGATAGACCCAATATTAATTTATTCTAAGGCCCAAACCAATTTTCTTAGTTTGGACCTTAACATTAATTCTTATTGGGCATATCTTGGTCTTGATTTCACAATATATTGGGCTTGACATAATCCAAGTCCAATTGGATTCTACAAAGTCCATGAACTCAAAGTCCATTAAGACTAATTGTATTCTACTCGTACAATTCTTGTATTCTCTTCTTATATAGTTCGTACGATATTCATATTATACGTCATAATAATCTTCGTACTATACTCGTATAATAACTAGTATCATACTCATATTCCTCACGTATAATAACCCTAAGCATTATACTTAGTCATTAAATTCTCGGAACTCACTTTTCCTAACCCTTAGGTTTTAAGTCCGCAGGAGAAAACTTCGTTTGGCATAACCGAAATATTATTGAATATTCCATTACGTCTTAGGATTATATCATTACGCGTTTCTCAGAAATTCAAACTTAATCTCCGAGCTGAAACAGATGAATAATGTTTTTATGGAAATTTCTCGAAAAATCTTTATTTTTGTCTTGGAAATTCAAAACAATTAATCCTAGCACATAACCAGAATACTAACCACATCCACACATTCTAGGTCATAGAACGACCTTCACACATCGTACTCACATAAATAATCAATTAAATTCATTTAATTCAAATAATCAAATAAAATTTAATTCACATAAATATCCGATTTCCTTGGGCGTGGTTCTAGTAAAGATAAAGGCAAGGCTAAGATGGATAATTAGTTTATCCTGTAATAGACTAGTATTTTGTATGAATTATGTCAGGAATAAGCATGTGAATGCTATTCCTATTTATATATGATTTGATTATGATATATATATATATATATATATATATATATATATATATATAATGAATGAATAATATGCAAGTATGCTTGAGTTAAGAAAAGCTGTAAAGTCCTTTGATAGATAATAGAAATATGTGTACAAGGACTTAGAATGAATTGATCAAATATGTTAGGTTGATCCTACATAAGCAAAACAGCTTTGTAAAGTCCTTAAAAAAAATGATGTACAAGGACTATAAATATAGAAAGATCAAGCTTGTTAGGTTGATCTTATGATGTAATAGATAGACTAGTCTGATCGTCGAGCACTGCACCAGAAGTCGTAGTCTGCCAAGTGAGTCAAGGTTAACTCGAGAGCTAATGAGACAGTATAGAAGTATGCAAGATAGTAGATCTCGGAGTTCGTAGACTGCTAGGGGAAACGAAAAATGATCGTAGTGTATCGAATATAGATTCCTCAGGATCGTAGTGTGCTGAGGAAGTCATGTTTAGAATTGTAGAGACAGCCTGTACGAGCCGACCAGTCATCTGCCGAAGCTAAGACAGAAAGGTAGACTACACTCAGAGTCGTAGAGTCTACTGATGCCAAAGCCAAGTCAAGGATCGTAGATCACACTCTGAGTTTGTAGAGTCTATTGATTACATGTAGAGATCATAGTTAAGCAAGATCAGATGAAGACAACAAGCACAAGGCAGAAATCGTAGTGTCAAGATCTGATCTCAGGATCGTAGTGTCTGCACAAGCCGAAGCTGAATCGTAGAGTGCAGAACTACGATCTAAGAAGAAGTGGTCACAATGCCAAGGATGAATCGTAGAGCATATACGGTTCTCAACAAATGAACACTCCTAGAATATCCAAAGGAATGAAGCCTCTGGTTCAAGCTGCAAGCTACATCCAAGGAAACCAGAGAGCACTCAACGAATGGCATGCAGGCTAGCAGAAGATCTAAGCACCAACCCAATTAGCATCAAGATTGAGTTGTAAGGCCATTCATGATGAAGTCTTCCACGAGGAGATCCAAAGAAGACTTCAGAAGCTGACTAAGGAAAGTTAGCTAATGCAGTAGCTATCAAGTGGACAGAAGACAACGATCTTAGAAGCAACCAAGATCGTAGTGTTTGCCAAACAAAGAAGAAACTAATGGAAGGTGAACCGAGGTACTGGTCAGCCTCTAAAGAGCAAGGCTAAATTGATTAAGTGCAGGGTCAGTTCATTGATGATAAGTGAACGAGAGATCACAAGGAGAAAGCAAATTTGGGCGCTTTACAAATCAAAGTGTCTTGATATTCAGAAGGGGACCAGAGCAAGGAATTAGGCAATCAATATCTGAGAACAGTCGAAGCAAATAGAAGTATTGAAGCACTGCATAATACAAGGAAGAGGTGTTCTACATTGAAGATCCAATCAACACTCTTCAAGATCGTAGTGTTAACCCTACCAGTCAATGAGCAACACTCAACAAGACACTACGATCAAGTCCTTGAAGACGTGCATCAGAATCGTAGAGTCCGAATAACTGAAGACTGAAGCAATAGCAAAGGTTCAATCTGAAGGGTAATATTCGGACAAATGCTTATTGAGAGCATCGATGCAATAGGACAACCTCTGATCGAGAAATCAGAAAGAGGTCATAAAGTCTTCGACCTGCATAAGACATTAAAGTGATACATCTGATAGGGTAGGTGAAACAGTAGACTGCAGCGTCAGAAGAAAGTATGACAAGTCACATCAAGCAGTCTACCTCAAGCAACTTGAGATCTATGAAGAGATTTGAATAGCCTTCAACGGCTACTTTCCAACGGAAGGATTGGGAAGGAGTATAAATGAGGAAGAGCTTCAAAGATCAAAGGTTGCTGGAGTTGCCGAGTTTGGAGAGAAGGTGGACTGATCTAAACCATGTGAAACATTGAGTCCGAAGGCTCACTCTACGATCCACCAAGAACACTCAGAAGTTAGATAAAGAAAGAAGTAGAAGTGTGAGTTCTACTATGTAGAAGTGAGAGTTCTACTACATGAAGAGTGTTCAGAACTGCCGAGAGAAAGAAGAGCATCATGACATCTTGATGTCCATCATGGGAAGACTCTAAGTACAATAGAGAAGAGCCTACAGTCATCTTAGCAAGTCCATCATGAGAAGGCATCAAGTAGCAGAAGGGAGATCACAAAAGCCATCTTGGTGTCAAGCATGAGAAAGCTTCTAAGTACCTAATAGAAGAGCCTACAGTCAGCTTGGAAGCCTCTCATGTGTAGTCATCAAGTACCAAGGAGAATGATCTTCAAGGCAGTTCAACAAGGGGTTTTCAGAAGTGGTTGAGTAACCAAAGAAGTTGAGCATCATGCAAAACTCAGCTGAACTTCAAGGATGATCAAGCCAAGCTGCTAAGTATAGAATTTGTTCAAAGCTGGAATAGCAGCTCAACATCGACTCCAACAACAATAAACAAACAACTCAACAAAGCCAGGGCCTGAGGGGTCCTTGTCCAGAGGGACTAAATGAAGCAGGGCCAGAATGGTCCTTGTTCGAAGGGACTAAACAAAGCAGGGTCAGAAGGGTCCTTGTCCGGAGGGACTAAACGAAGTTCCAAGGCTGCTGGCCTTGAAGAGTTCTTAGTGAACTAAAGTCCCAAGGCTGCTGGCCTTGAAGGAATCTTAGTGATTCTGTGGTGCGCCCTTCCTTAGTGGAAATCTGCGCTAGTTGAAAGCGTAAGAGTGGATTAGGAGCTTGAGTCTTGAACCACTTAAAACCCTTTTGTCTTTTACATTATGTCATTTACATTATGTACTATAATTATTATGTATGTTTTTAACGCTACAACTAAACTCACTCTACTGAACAATGTATGTATGATTATGAATATATCAATGAAGGGGATCTTTTACTTATTCCGCTGTGCTTGAAAAGATTCTTATGTTTGTCATATATTAATTATGAACAATATAATATAAACTAGAAAAGTATTTGAAATAAAAAGGATCTATTCAACCCCCCCCTTTTAGATCTATTGTGCCCTCTGGGAACTAACAATTGGTATCAAAGCAGGTTCTCATGCTATATTCAAGAACTAATCGCTTTGAGTCTGATCCCAGGCACTAACATTGTTCTAAACTTAGTTTAGTAGTAAGTAACTTGTTATATACGGATGAGCTCACATGTTGGAAATATTGTGTATAGGTTAAATGTGTATATACACCTGAAGCTGCTCAAATTGGTCCATGGTCTCTATTAATACATCAATAAGACCAATCCTAGCCTGCAGTCAATCTTGTAGTCCTAAGACTAGACGAGAACACTCAAGAGACGTCAATAACGAAATGTCATGCACCCACCAGTCTGAAAGATGAAGAAGCCATACATGCTAAGAAATGCTTATCAAGAGAAGAAAGAAGATCTTCTCAAACTTATGTCTGGCCAACCAATAGCTGGGTGCAAACTCTGTCAGCTAAAGGATGTCAAAGATCTTAATGTTGAGATTCTCTTGGCCTATATCTTCAAGACCACTACTGATTGATTAAAGGCCAACAAGAGCAATAAGCTGTCAGGAGCAAAAGTAAAGCTATGCTCATCAATACCTAAACTTAGTATATCTAAGGTAAATGACTGTTTAGTAACTGACAGTAAAAAGGTACGGTTCCTCACTATTATAAATGTATACATCATAAATGCATCTTCTTATGAACTATAATAGTATTCTGTCAAGGAGTCATAATCTGCCTAAAAAGGTGAAGAAAGAAAGTAACCTGAGGATGGAAACTCAAATGACTATAAACTTTCTCTCCACCCAAGTTTTAGGTTGAAGATGACATCTTGCAGGAAATCTGAAATGGGTCATAAGAGCATCACAGACCAATGAACTTTATGTTATGTGAAGTAATCTTTCTTGATGGGTTAGTATGTATATACTGAAGCCTATGTTCTAAGTGTTTGACACAACCTACACGGCATGATCGATTCGCAAAAGGTTCTTCTAAGCGATTCAATGAAAGCTGATCACCTCGATGAATCAATCAACTAGATACTCTCCTAAATCGTATAGTTGATTCTCACTGTGAACACTTAAACATTATGAACATAACCCGAAGAAATGATGAAACCATCATAGATAGAGTGTGTTATTAGATGCCAAATCCTACACACTCACCATCATCACGCATCTCAAATGTATTATCATAAGATAGGTGCATGCATGAATATATGCATTGGTGATAAATATGATGATTATCCAAATAAGAGGAACAGGGGTTTAGAAAACTAACCTAGCAGGACCCATTTAATTATGGGTACCAAAAATAGAAATATATTTAAAACCTGCAGGTACTTGGTCAGTCTGACCACACTAAGGAATGATGAAGCAGAAGACTTTAATCAAGAAGACTCAACCAGCAGAAGGCTAAGGACAATTCAGAGATGATTCTGATAGAGTTCCTATCTGTCCAAGCTTGTGCTTGAAAACCCTCTGAGCTGACCAGAATGGAGCTCAAATGGCTGCTAATCTGTATATGCAAGCAAGCCATTCAGCCAAAGAAGGAAAGGGTCTTATGTGTTCAAAAGCCAGTCAAAGAATGCTATATGGGAAGAATCCTCAAGGAAGTTCACAACAGAAGATTATAGAGCATCATTCAAGAGGAACTTATTGCGAGAGCAGAACTTCACAACCACAACTGTCAAAGAAGACTACGTTCGTAGTGCTATCAAATAATCGTAGAGTGATCAGTTCTGAAGATACTCATATCTACGATACAAGGAAATCTAAGTATTGATGGAGATTCCAGTCAGAAGGAGATACGTAAGGCTGCCTTCAAATGAACTTGAAGAAGAGGGAATCACATCAATCTAGGAAGACAACATTAACAATTGGGGAACAGTGATCTGTTAAGGAACAACAACACTGAGAAAAGTTGTACCAGCTACAGAGTCCCGAAACTTTGTGGCTGATGAACCAAATAAAAATCCATAGTCACTAGGAACGTCTCAAAACGTACTACTGATATCCCTTCAGCCACCCAACCCATAATTGTAAAGTGCCTACGATCAAACATATGATAGTATTGTAAGAAGCAGGAGGACACCACGATTTCAGCAATGCAGTTATCTAAAGTTGGTAGAAGACCTCCCAATTTGAAGAGGTCGAATGAGATGTCATTACAAATCACTGCTATAGCATTCCATCTGGAAAGCGCCTCAGGGACAAACCTGACCCTTAGCTCACTCTAAGAGGTTGGCCCTTCCTGAACTACCTTGAACCAGTGATCTAGTTCATCTCAAGGACCAAGTCAGTCAACAATCGTAGAGTCGAGTTTGAAAAGAACTAAACGATCGCAGTGCAACCTCAATGATCGTAGTGCTACCTCAACAATCGTAGCACAACCTCAGCGATCGTAGAATACAACTCGACGATCGTAGTCCTACCAAAGGGTACTCCAGTTCACAAGGAGCTTGGAAAATAAGATATTTACTAAACTATTCAAGTTAAGGAGATAAGTTCGAATACATCAGTGATTGAGCTATGCTGCATCAAAGTAAGGAGAAAAGACAAAGCCATCCACTGCAGCATCTCTTAAAAGTTGATCGTTGAGTCAACCAAGGGAATCGTAGAGTCCATAGTTGCCTTATCATGCCACTCTACGAATCAAAAGGTTAACGGTCAGAGCCACGTCGTTTAAACAACTACTCTTCTAAAAGGAAACATCTAACTGAAAAGTTATGGGGAGTTACAGCTCATTACTGGGCAACGTGCAACCAATGGACGGTTGACACATCACTGATTATGCAGAGTTAGAAGGAAATGCCTTAAAGACAATTTCAAATCTATAGATAGTTTCCAAAAGCTATCGAACCCTTCTCCCTCCTATTTCCAAACCCTAGAATCCTCTCAAGAGCCAAAATCAGTTAACCTTCCAGAGCCTTACCAAATTACACTCAGCCATCTCTTATAAACATATCTAAATCAGATACCCACATTCTTTGAACTACTCATAATGGAAAATTGGCAAGTAATCACTGGCATTCAGCTCAGAACCAAATCATTTGAGAAATCTGATAAGAAGTTTAGGGATATTCTCAAGCTTGTGAAGAAAGCTGGATTTTCAGAATGCCTTGAGGCAAATACTAGAGTTTACATCGATCTGGTTAAAGAATTCTACTCAAACGCCTCCATCAACTCTGAAACCCTTACCACCAAGGTTAAAGGTTAGTCTCTGAAGTTAAAATCTTCTGACCTCAATCAATGCCTAGGTTTTCCTAACCAAGGGCTGAAGAACCTTGATAATGTCAATACTGAACAAGCAAAGGAGGTTATGGGGTACCAAAGAAACCCTAGTTTTAAAGACATGAAGAAGAAGGAGTTTCTGAAGAGTATGAATTCCTTCTTTGAAATAGTTGGAAAGTGCATCTTGCAAGAACACTTTGCACACGACACGATGATTGACCAACAATTGAAAATAATGTCGCAATAGTTACAAAAACAAATCGACTTTGGAGCTATCTTGTTCGATCAGATCTCCAAGTGGGTAGATAAGGCTGAGAAGAAGAAGTCCACTGAAAAACCCCTGACCAAGGTGTTTCATGGAAGGCTGCTGAGTATTGTACTGAAGAAGAAGCTAGGAGGGAAAATCAAGGATGATGAGGGAAAAACTTTGAATGTGCACAAAGTGATGTCTCCACAATTATTTGTGAACTGGAAAAAGAACCCTAATGAGAACAAAAGGCTGATCGGTGGGAGCAGCAGTAGGGCCTTTGCAAAGAAGAGGTAGATAGAAGAGGTAGAGAGCTCTGAGTCTGATGACTCTGCACTAGCAGAAATCACACCATCCTGAAAGAAATCAAAAGGTGTGAATAAAGCTGGTGATAAGAAGAAAGCTAAGGCCCCACCAAGGAGTCTCTCCATCAAAGAAAAAGTTGAAGAAGAAAGAGCTCTAACTGTTGACACAACAAAGAGGAAAAGCAACATGCTGCTTCATGGGCCTATCAACAAGAAAACTAAGGTGGAAGACAAACCAGCCTCAGCTTCCCAAAATAGTACCTCTGTTGAAGAAAGGGACGTAGAGTCAGCAGAAGAAAAGGAAACAGATGTCAAGGCCGAGAATCCCCATGAGATCGATCCAAGAAGAAAGAAGAAGTTTGGATTAATGTATGGAAATTCAGTATCTACTGAAGAAGAGAAATGTACAAGCCTAGTGGCTAATTCTCAGAGTAGTTACTCTGATGATAAAGAAGAAATCCAAGATGACCAAATTGCTTCCCCAAATGCAACTGCCCCAATGACCCAAGATGATAGGTCAAGTAATGCTGTGTCTGAAGAAGAAGAACTTGCCCCCACCAATCCAGATAGCCACCTTGCTGAATCAAGAGTTGATGAGATGCGTAAAGAACGATTGCTTCTCGCCAAAGGTCTTTGAACCTCAAAGAAGTCTCGTCTGCACGAACTAGAAAGTCGAATCAAGAAGAAGAAGAAGCTCTAACTCATGCAAGCATACATGCGTTAACAAGTAATACAGAGCAAGTAGAGTATCGATCCCACAGAGAAAGTTGTTTAACTTAAACTACTATTTATTAATTAAATCACTATATTTATATGCTCACACTATTTATTAAACTTGGTTAGTTCTTGAATTGCAAATAACAACTAAAACAATAATAACGATAGAATAAATGATATTGGAACTAATGGGATTCTAAATTCTTTTAATACTTTATTCAATTGCCACTATCATGCATGACTTGCTCACATATCACAGGAAAGTAGCCAAGAGCACTAAAAGAGTATTAGCCATTTTTCAATGCACTAAGACCTACTTACACAACATCCACAGATGATAGACTCTATGTAAACATCAATATAACCAACATCACTATATGTCTATATGAAATTGCAATTATATTGATTTTAAGTTCAAGCCCTTATTCTAACTTATACGGTGAAACAATATATGTCTATCTGGTTCACGAAATACATAAGCTATATAACACAACCCTATCTATATATACTATCATGCTTACAGTCCATATTTGCATGTTCATTGTCAATTCCATACAAATACTGAAATGAATGCTGATCAAGCATTCATACATTCAAAACAATCATGAAAGACATCCCATATGATATGCAAAATAATCCAGCATTTAAACATGCAATCAAACTACATATTAAAATCCGTTAGAATCCCATAATAGAGTTTAGTTCATGACTGAACCAAAAGCCATTATGGGATCAAATCTAAACATGATCAATAAACGAAAATTGAAAGATGAAAGATGAAACTATCAAACCCAATTGCTGAATACGAATCAAAATTCAAATTCGTATACGATTCCAGGAAAACTAATAATAATAATCCCACTCTGGTAGAAAATCCAAAGAAGGAACTGAAAGATAGAGTTGTGGCCTCCTTCTACGTTGGAATCTCTCCCAGAGAGTAAAACACTAATTACAAAGTAAAGATACATGAAAAACTAATAAAATGTCAAGTGATACCCCTGACACCAGTCAGGAATCGTTTTAAATCAATTACAACCTTTAAAATTTGGAAATAAAATAAAATAAGCCAGGAGCTTCAGGCCTCGCGCGCTCCTCCAGCTTGATATTCTTGCGGCCGCAAGACTTGCAGTAGGTTTATATGTTTGGCCGGTCTCGTATGCCTAGGCTTGTCCTTCTCGCGGTCGCGCAACTTGCAGTAGGCTCCAAGATCTGGCTGAGTAATCGCTGCGGGCGCACGCTCTCAAGGCTATTCTGTCGCGCGGCCGCGCTGCTTGCAATCTGCAGATCCTGACTCCTATTATGCTATTGCTGCTGCAACTTGTGTAGTCATGCTTTATCTCCTTGCTCCATTGCACCTTCATTCCATGCATATTCCATATTTTGCCTCGTCTCAAGCATCCATTCGCCGTGTGCTCAATAACACCACCAAAATAGGCCGATTCCTGCACTTGTTCACCAAAATGAGTTTTAAGTTATGCGAAATGCAAATTATCATGAAATATACCTAAAACCTACTAAAATGTACTTGAGATGGGCATAGTTCGCATGAATTGGTACTCTATAAGTAGGTATAATTCCTACTTATCAGTATTCGGTTTCAGAACCTGGGAAATGATTATTATTATTATAATAAGAATGTAGTAAATATACTCATTTTGATGTTGTTTCAATGGAATGAATGTATAGTTATAAGTACCGTGTAACACCATATCTGTTGGTTGAAAGTACCCAAATTTGGGGGCGTCACAGGTTGGTATCAAAGCATTAGGTTATAAAACTTAAGGAGGAAAGAACCTTAGGCTAATAACCTCATTAGTAGATGAGAAATAGAAGCAAATGAATTCTAGTAAAATGAGTTAATTAAGTATTGAGTAAACTCAGTACCAAAAGATTTAAAAGATGGAAATTAACCCTAAATAAACTAAATGTGATTTGTGCTTATATTATTGTGTATTATGTACTAATCAACATGTTATGTGTTATTGTAGATGTCCATCGATAGCTACATGTATAGGCATATAAACGTGGTGAGTGAAGAGTCAGTGAATAGAATAGAGCCCGTACCAGTGCCAGTGGCGACGGTACCAGTGGTGAACCTAGAAGAGTCCGAGCCTGAGGAGGAATATTTAGAAGGGGATATGGGAAATATGGGATCGGCATCATATCTCTATATGGTGGTCGATGTGGATGAGGATATGGAGGTAACATCATTTAATACGGTGGTACCTGGACTAGAGCCAACACCTCCAGATGCAATGAAGGCATTGTATCTAGCGGTGCTTGACCGTAATGTGCAACTGTGCACTATTGTGCAGAACCAAATGGAGGAGATTAGTGATCTCCATGAAGCTAAGGAGTTTGCAGAAGCATATTTTGAAATAGAGCATGACGAGAAGGTGCTCATGAAGGATAAGGCCATAGATTATAAGAAGGAGGTCGTTGAGCTTCGTAAAGAACTGGGGGAGAGGAACCAAAAAATAGCCCAGATGTCCTACATCAATGAGACTGCTCATGAGGATTTCAAACTGAAAATTGTTTGTTATTCCATTGAGTCGGGACAAACTCGACATACTATTAGTCGGGATATTGTGTCGATTTTGGCGAATGAGAAACACAAGAATGCTGTTATGCAATATTAGAAGTCTAGAGCGGTAAATATTTTGTGTAGTGACGTAAAACCCTCTTTTGTATAATTAAAGGGTAGTCTTTTTGTAAATCCCAATTTTTGTGAAATTTAATCGCGGGATAGGAATGTGATAGCTTTGGCTATGGAATCAAATTGTAAATAGTTTGAATGATGAAGACGTATATGAATATAATGAAGTTTTTATTTGATGTGCTTTGTTATGATATGAGTTGTTGTTTGGCGAATAATAACTAAGTAAGAAAATAAGTAATAATGAAACTTTATTTATTTAATCTGAAAAATGCCGCTAAAAAGAAGACAACGTAATCAGGAGGCTGAATCCCATAATGATTACCAAGGGGGTCAAAACAACCCTATGCAAGAGTTCGTTAACTTATTAATTGATGCATTTAACCAAACTGGGGGTAGAGCACCCACAGTACCTAGGGTAGCCAGAACGACTACCTTTAAAGAATTTAAAAGTGTAGGTCCGTCATAGTTCAAGGGAACTACGGACCCAATAGAGGCCCAAACATGGGTAAATGAATTAGAAAAGGTGTTCGTTATTACAAACGTAGGAGAGCGTAAAAGACTTCTTTTGCGACCTATATAATGAAAGGGGAAGCCAAATTTTGGTGGGAGGCTCATCAGGGTGGGGCTAGAACCGATGTTATCACGTGGGAACAGTTTAAGAAGGTTTTCTTCGAGAACTACTTTCCTACTAGCATGTAGGGGAGAATGGAGATTAAGTTCTTTGAACGTAAACAAGGGGACATTACGGTTCTCCAGTATGTGGCCAAATTCAATGAATTGGCAAGATTTTCTCCACATCAAGTGGACACTGAGGAGAAGAAGGCTCATAGGTTTTAGCATGGATTGAAACCCTGGCTCTATAGTAGGATTTCTGTGTTCCAGAGTGCTTCATATGGAACCATTCTGGAGAGAGAAATTATTGCTGAGGGTGGTAGTGAGTCCTTGAGCTGATACCATAAAGAGAGAAAGAATAAGAGCAAAGGAGAGGGAGGATCCAAGGCGAATGGAGCCAGTGGCAGTAGAAACATGCCCAAGAGGAAGAGTTTTAACTCTGGGAATACTGGAGTGAAACAAGGGGATCCTAAGCGTAGGATAAAAGAATGTAAGACATTAGGAAATACTTATCTAGGAGTCTGTCTGAAGGGGAAATAAGTTTGTTATAACTGTGGGTAGGAGGGTCATATATCACCCAATTGTCCTAACCCTAAGAAGAATCAAGGTTGTTTTATTTGTGGGTCGATAGACCACATGGCAAGAAATTACCCAAAGAAGGGGTCGGAGGGTAGTAAGGGTGCTAGTAGTGGTAAGTTAGCCAATACTGGACCAACACCATCGGGTAGACCCATGACCCGTACTTTTAATATGCCTGTCCAAGATGCGGTTGAATCAACGGATGTAGTAGCAGGTATCATTCCAGTCAAAGAGATAATTCCCGTTGAACACATTCATAGGAACTATTTCGTAGATATTAGAGGTAATAGATTATCGATATATCTTTTTCCGATAAGGTTGAGAGAATTTGATGCAATTCTCGGTATGGATTGGTTCATTAACCATAGAGCGATAATAGATTATCATAAGAAAAGTGTGAACCTTCAGCTTTCTAAGAAACCCAATGTAGTGTTCTACGGTAGTAAATCATCGGGACACTCTTGTTATCTAACCATGACACAAGCTAGGAAGATGTTAAGGAAGGGGTGTATAGGATGCCTGTGCCATGTTGTGGATACCCAGAGAGTGGACGCATCATTGGAGCAGATACCTATATTACAAGAATTCATAGATGTATTTCTAGAGGAGTTACCAGGTATTCTGCCGGATAGGGAGGTCGAATTTGTGATTGATCTGTTACCGGGTACGACACCAGTTTCTAAGGCACCATATAGAATGGCGCCGGTAGAGATGAAGGAGTTAATGGTTCAATTATAAGAACTATTAGACAGGAAGTACATTCAACCTAGTGTGTCTCTGTGGGGAGCACCGGTGTTGTTTGTAAAGAAGAAGGATGGGTCATTACGACTTTGTATCGATTATCAGGAGTTGAACAAGTTAACGATTAAGAATAAATACCCATTGCCTCAGGGATCGATGATTTATTTTAATTAGTTGAAAGGGGCAAAGTATTTTTCTAAGATAGATTTGCGTACGAAGTACCATCAGTTGAAAGTAAGGAAGGAGGATGTACCTAAGACGACGCTCAGAACTCGTTATGGTCATTACGAGTTTCTGGTTATGTCGTTTGGGTTGACTAATGCGCCAGCCGCATTTATGGATATGATGAATAGAGTGTTCAAACAATATTTGGACAAGTTCATCATAGTGTTCATTGATGATATTCTAGTCTATTCTAAGATGCCAGAAGATTATGCAGAACATTTGAGGATAGTGTTGGAAACACTACGGAGGGAAAAGTTGTATGCGAAATTCAATAAGTGTGAATTTTATCTTGAAAGAGTACAGTTCCTAGGACATGTTATTGATAAAGATGACATTTCTATGGATCTAGCAAAGGTAGAAGCAGTTAATAATTGGGAATAACCGAAAACGCCAATCGAGATTAGGAGTTTTTTGGGGTTAGTGGGATATTATTGAAGGTTTATCTAGGACTTTTCTAAAATAGCTAATCCATTGACGAATTTGACGAGGAAGTTAGTGAAGTATGTGTGGACTGAGAAGTGTGAAAATAGTTTTCAAGAACTAAAAATGAGATTAAGTGAGGCACCTATATTAGCTTTACCAGATGATACAGGGAATTTTGTAGTTTGTAGTGATGCTTCACATAGAGGACTGAGTTGTGTGCTAATGTAGCATGACTAGGTCATTGAGTATGCGTCACGGCAGTTAAAGGATTATGAGAAGGTCTATCCTACTCATGACCTAGAATTGGCAACAACATTTTTTGCATTAAAAATATAGAGATATTATTTATACGGGGAGAAGTGTGAGATATACACTGACCATAAAAGTCTGAAATATATATTTACACAGAAGTAGTTGAAAATATGAGATAGAGAAGGTGGTTAGAACTGATAAAAGATTATGACTGTGATATCTTATATCATCCAGGAAAAGCAAATGTAGTAGCCGACGCGTTAAGTAGGAAGGGTAGGGAAAAACTATCAATGTTAACGACTCAGAATGAGTTAATAATGGAGATGGAAAGGATGGAGCTAGAAGTTAAATTATCGAGTGAAGCGGTAGAAATGTTATTCACAATAGAGACTCGACCAACAATAGTGGAACGAGTTAAGGAAGTATAACTAGGTAAAGACGAGTGTGAGCGAATGAAAAAGATAATGGAGGATGAAGTGAAGACTAAGTATAACCTTGATAAAGAAGGATTACTTCATTTTGAAGGAAGAATTTGGGTTCCAAATAATTCTGAGTTAAAAGAAGAGATTATGAGTGAGGCCCATAGTTTGAGGTACTCGATACATCTAGGTATCACTAAGATGTATCAAGACCTTCGTCAGAACTTTTGGTGGCCAAACATGAAGAGGGAAATAGTAGAATATGTTAGTAAGTGCTTAACTTGTCAGAAAGTTAAGGCTGAACACCAACGACCGAGTGTATTATTACAATCACTAGAGATTCCAAAGTGGAAGTGGGAGCATATCATGATGGATTTTGTGGTGGGACTTCCAATGACGAGGAAGGGATACGACGCTATTTGGGTATTAGTAGATCTGTTGACAAAATCGTCACACTTTTTACCAATAGTAGTTAGGTATAACCTAGAGCAATTAACTAAACTTTATGTCAAAGAAATTATTTCAAGACATGGAGTACCTGTTTCGATTGTGTCAGATCGTGATCCACGATTCACATCAAACTTTTGGAGGAGTTTGCAAGAGCAACTGGGAACACAGTTGAGATTAAGTACAACGTATCATCCTCAGACGGATGGACAAAGTGAACGGACAATTCAAACGCTAGAAGATATATTAAGATCTTGCGTTATGGATTTCAAGGGGAGTTGGGACGAACATCTGCCTTTGGTGGAATTCTCTTACAACAATAGTTTTTACGCTAGTATAGGCATGCCGCCTTACGAAGCGTTGTATGGGAGGAAGTACGAACTCCACTATGTTGGGATGAAGTAGGTGAACGTCAGATGTTGGGACCTGAGATGGTACAACAAATGGCAGACATGGTTAAGCTAATACGTACTCGATTGGTAGCTGCTCAAGATAGACAAAAAAAGTATGCATATCCTCATCGTGAGAAGAGGGAATTTAAAGTAGGTTCATATGTTTTTCTGAAAGTATCACCTTGGAAAGGGAAGATATGTTTTGGAAAGAAAGGGAAGTTAAGTCCAAGGTTTGTAGGACCTTTTGAAATTTTAAGAAGGGTAGGAGAGGTAGCTTATGAATTAGCTTTACCTCTAGAGATGGAACGAATACACAACGTTTTTCATGTGTCAGTGTTGCATCCTTATAAACCGTAATACAAGCACATAATAGAGTATGAATCTATTCAGATAGAAAAAGACTTAACGTATGAAGAACTTTCAATTCAGATTGTTGATAGGAAAGAACAAGTCTTGAGAAATAAGATAATACCTTCGGTAAATGTAATTTGGAGGAACCACAATACCGAAGAAGCAACGTGGGAACTCGAGAGTATTATGAAGGAAATTTTTCCTCATTTGTTTATGTAATTGTAGCGAGATTCTGGGGACATAATCCTTATAAGGGGGAGAGAATGTAACGCCCGAGAAAAATCAGATTTATGTGAATTAAATTTTTATTTGATTATTTGAATTAAATGAATTTAATTATTTATTTATGTGAGTAAGTTGTTTGAAGGTCGTTCTATGACCTAGGATGTGCGGATATGGTTAGTATTCTGGGTATGTGCTAGGATTAATTGTTATGAATTTCCTAGATGAAAATATTAGTTTTTCGAGAAATTTTTGTAAAAACACTATTCATTCATTTCTGCTCGGAGATTAAGTATGAATTTCTGAGAAACGCGTAATGATAGAATTCTAAGACGTGATGGAGTATTCAATAATATTTTAGTTATGGTAAACGAAGTTTTCGCCTGCGGACTTAAAACCTAAGGGTTAGGAAAAGTGAGATTCGAGAATTAAATGACTACGTATAATGATTAGGGTTATTGTACTTAACTAATACGAGTATGATACTAGTTATTATACGAGTATAGTATGAAGATTATTACAACGTAAGATATGAATATTGTATGAACTATATACGAAGAGAATACAAGCATTATACGAGTAGAATATGATTAGTCTTAGTGGACTTTGAGTTTATGGACTTTGTAGATTTCAATTGGACTTGGATTATGTCAAGCCCAATGCATTGTTAAATCAAGCCCAAGATAGGTCCAATATGAATTTATTCTAAGGCCCAAACCAAGAAACCAAATCGTGGATCGAACCGATGGGTCACCGGATGGGTAAAACCATGGGCCAAACCATGGGGGGATCCAATGGGCCATGTGGGTCGGCCACTTGGTGGCCAAGTAAAGTAGATTTACTTGGTGAAGAAGAAAATGAATAGTAAGGAGGTGGGGCATGCTGACCATTTTTCCCTCAATTGGATTTTTCTATATAAAGGAAGCTTGTGTAGTTCATTTGGTGTTTTACCAAACTTGACCACATATATTGAGAGAGAGAAAAGTTTATTAACAAGTAATCAAGAGCAATCCAAAGCAAAACACTCAAGCTTTATTCAACAACGGGAAGAACATTAAGGTAATATTACGTAAACCTAAGTCTTCAATCCTTTTCTAATTATTTTTTGTAGATAAGTATGAATTGGTTAAATATGTCTTTTCCGGAGTAATAAGGATGGCTATTAGTGGATTAAAACATTATAAGACATGTATGATTAAGAATCATAAGCGTTTAAGAAAGTTTAAGCAAAGAAAACCAATAAGCGTTTATTTGGTTGTTGATGGACAAATT
Organism: Panax quinquefolius; assembly: GCA_020205615.1. Lineage (NCBI taxonomy): Eukaryota > Viridiplantae > Streptophyta > Magnoliopsida > Apiales > Araliaceae > Panax > Panax quinquefolius. Next base: position 34,873,656 of record CM035170.1, read on the forward strand.
GAAAACCATCATAGGTTATGTACATCTTGATTGGCTAGGTTATAGATAATGAATCAATGGATTGGTTCCATTTGATTTGGCATATAAAACTCAAGTAACGAAGTTATTGCAAAATTTACGAGATTAGGCGTTAGACGTTAAAATCGTTGAAATCCTGGATTAGTAGTCAAAAGTTGTCATTTAAATTTGAAACCTTGGTTTTCGATGACATAACGTAGAATATTATATTTGAGAGTCGTGGACTCAAGAATCGTCGAATTCTGACTTAAAAAGAAGAAACGAGTTATGAACGTTCACGAACGTTAAACGAACGCGTAATAGGGAGTTAAATAGTGAATTTATTGTTAATGGATTTAAAAATGACTTTTGTCCGTATGAAATCAAAGTACATATGATATGTAAGATATCGGCTTTTGAACGAGCAAATTCCGACTTATAACGACCAAGTTAGGAGTCCAGAAAGAATTGAACTGGGAAAATTTAGAAAATTCTCAAGGGGCTCGTGGTTTGCGTCAAGCGAGGCCACCTAAGCCTATAACACTCAACTTACAAAGATCGGGTCGAGGAGGAGTAAACGTTGAGTCGCTACCGCAAATGTCGAGACAAGGGTTGAGATATTTTTAGTTAGTTGAAATACAAATACCAATATTGTATCTTGGGAGATGGCGTGCAGTCAATTACAACAGATAGGGAAAATGTCTGACTTAGTTATTTTTGAACCCAATTGTTGCAGGATAATTATAGGGCAAGTGTATATACTTAATATACATGTTAAGACCATTCTTATGTCACATATATGGTGATGACTTTAGGAATTCAATGTTGTTTAACGAGTAATTAAACGAAGAATGCAAAGTATAAGAAAGTGAATTGTATTCAATTACTGTGGCACTTAACCAAGGGTTAATAAGTATTGTTTTAGTGACGTAAGAGCGTTAATAAGCCGTAAAGAAGGATAAGTAACTATAAACGAGTTTAATAATGAAATAAATTCGATTAAGTTATAGAAGAGAAAGAAGTTGGTAAAAATAATGTGATTAGATTGTTTGGTAGCTAATTTCAGTGTGCTATGTGAATATATCAAGTAGAGACTGTAAAGAACAAGAACTGTTGAATTTTATTTAAGACGCTTGAAGGCAAGTTTTCATAACGCTTGTCTAACCTTCGTGTTAGCCAAGTTTTCTGTGATACATGTTATGAGATGCATGAATTTTTTTATGAAAGGGTCGATGCCAATTTTAACTCGGCTAGACTAATCTTAAGAGTTTGATTGATTTGTTTACAAGTCTTTCGATATAGAATTGGTAACGCAATCCTATGCCAATTATTTGGTACATATTCAAAGTAAAGCTTGAGTATGAATAAACAAATGTATTTTACATCGATTATTCGATGGTCACGTGAGGTTGGCAAAACTTAAACGTAAATATGTTTAACGGATGAGTGTTGATCAACATAGAGTACTATAGGCTGATCACCTAGAAGTGCTCGTAAGATATATCAGACTTACGAACTTAGTGCCGGGTTGTCCTTTTTCATGAATGAAAACCAAAAGAGAATGTTCATGGTCTTTTGACCTACCCAGAATTCCTATGTTACTGTATATACTTTGGAATGATTTTATGAGAATGAAAAGTGCTATTTAATGTTTCATAGTACTTCATATCTATTTGTTCAGTTATTGAAGAATAATCATATGATTCTCGACGTGGTATTTGTATTATATATTGCTAGACTTGTTGAGCTAGTTATGCTCACTTCTTACTTTAATTATATGATTGCCTCTAAGGCCGAACGAACCTAGGGTTCTAGTAAAGATAAAGGCAAGGTTAAGATGGATAATTAGTTTATCCTGTAATAGACTAGTATTTTGTATGAATTATACTATGACGAATGAAGAATGTATTCGGTTTCAGAACCTGGGAAAATATTATTATTATTGAAATAAGAATGTAGTAAATACACTCATTTTGATGTTGTTTCAATGGAATGAATGTATAGTTATGAATACCGTGTAGCACCATATTTGTGGGTTGAAAGTACCCGAATTTGGGGGCGTCACAATCATGCTAATGAGATCTAAATTCTTAGATAGCTCATAAACTAAAATTGTTCCTAATTGTTGGATTACTAAAATGGGGATTAGTGAATCCAGATAGATTGGCACATACGTTGATTGCTTATTGGATGTGGAGACACTAAAATAAGTATGTAGGTGCTTATCGGAGAATAAGTTCACTGAACCTGACTCGCTAAGTAATACCTAATGGAGTTTTACTTGTCTTTCAATAGGAATTCTTGTAGTGATAGTAGTACAAGTGATCTTTAGACTTGAGATCATCATAGTATCTTGTGTTTGATGAATTATACTTTGACATATTCCTTAAGACCCATAGGGTATATCAAATGGTATGCTTGGGTGTAATAAGTTGTACATAGAGATAATGAATGATCAACAAAGAATCTACCGCTGCTAGTAAAAGAAGAGAATGTCCTATGTGATTTGATAAATGACAACCCGGTAGTCCTTTGACAAGACAAAATGAAATTAGAAAGGAGTTTTTAATTTGCATTATTTGGAGTTGTGCATTTAAGAATCGAAATACATAGAATTAAATAAAATATGATTTGTCATTAATTCCAATGTCTTTATTTAATTGGGACATTGTATATTGGAAGAATTGAATTGTACGATAACTATTTACTTAAAGGTTCTTCTATAATTAATGTTGAAATCTTTATTATCTGGAAAGTCGTTGATCGCTAAGGAGGCTTATCCTTATTATAGAATAAATGTTATTTATTTAAATAAATTAATAGATTTATTTATTTTATTTAACTAAGATTAGAATTATTTAATTGATTTATTCACGACAGGTTTAATATGGAGAACCTAAAGGGTCACACCGTAAAAGAAATAATATTTATTGAAGAAGCAAATAGTGTAACGCCCGAGAAAATCGGATCTTTAATGAATTAAATTTTTATTTGATTATGTGAATTAAATGAATTTAATTAATTATTTATGTGATTAAGATATTTGAAGGTCGTTCTATGACCTAGAATGCGCGGATGTGGTTAGTATTCTGGCTATGTGTTAGGATTAATTGTTTTAAATTTCTAAGACGAAAATAAATGTTTTTAGAGAAATTTTCGTAAAAACACTATTCATCCATTTTTGCTTGGGAATTGAGTTGAATTTCTGAGAAACGCATAATGATAGAATTCGAAGACGAGATGGAATATCCAATAATATTTTAGTTATGGCAAATGAAGTTTTCGCCTACGGACTTAAAACCTAAGGGTTAGTGAAAGTGATTTCCGAGAATGAAATGTAATGCGTATAATGAGTAGGATTATTATACGTACAATATACGCGTATGATAATAGTTAGAATACGAGTATAGTATGAAGATTATTTCGACGTATAATAAGAATATCTTATGAATACTAAACGAAGAGAATACGTGAGTTATACACGTATAATACGATTAGTCTTAATGGACTTTGAGTTTAAAGACTTTGTAGAATCCAATTGGACTTGGATTATATCAAGCCTAATGAATTGTGTAAGCAAGCCCGAGTTAAGGCCCAATGTTAAGTTAAGTCAAGCCCGATCCAAGAAACTAAACCGCGGATCGAATAGGCTGGGTAAAACCCATGGGCATGTGGGCTGACCACTTGGCCACCAAGTAAAGTGATTACTTGGTGGCTAAGTTGTTGTGGAGGTGGGAATAGTAAGGAGGTGGCCAATGGACCATTTTGCCCTCCATTTGAATTGCCTATAAAAGAAAACTTAGGTTGGTCATTTTCTATTTTACAAACTTTATCCAACATATTTGGAGAGAGAGAAAGAGCTATAAACAAGTAATCAAGTTACTTCAAAGAAAACCATTCACGTTTAGTCAAGAACACGAAGAACGAAAAGGTAATATTTTGTAAACGTTAGTCTTCGTCCTTTTCGATTTATTTTTCATAGAGAATCATAGATTGTTGGAACATGTCTCTTTCGGAGGGATAAGGATGATTATTAAGGACTAAAACATTGATAAGTCATGTTTAAGTAGAAATCGTAAGTGATTACGTAAGTATAAATCGAAAAAAACCTTTGAACGTTAATTTGGTTGTTGATGGACAAATTGAAAACCATCATTGATAGGTTATGCGCATATTGCTTGGGTATGATATAGATGATGAATCAATGGAGTTGTTCCATTTGATTTTGTGTATAAAACACGAGTAACAAAGTTATGACGAATTTTACGAAATTAGACGTTAAACGTCAAAAACGTAGAAATCTCAGGTTGGTAGTCGAAAGTTGCCGTTTAACTTGGAAACTTTGGTTTTCAATGGCAACACGTGAGATAAGGTATTCAAGAGTCGTGAACTCAAGAATCGTTGAATTTTGACTTAGAACGAAGAAAACGAGTTATGAACGCTCACGAACGATAAACGAACGCTCGATAATGAACTAAAAGTTGAATTCCGAGTTAACGGATTCGAACATGAAAAATTGTTGTATGGACACTTAGAGCATGTAATTTATGAGCTAATGACTTTTAAACGAGCCAATTCGGATGTAAAACGAATAAGTTATGAGCCCGGGAAGTTCGTAGAAAAACCAAACTGTCAAAATAAACTGATGCTCAGGGGTGGCACCGCAGCGCCAACCCCAGTGTTAATGGTCGCGTCGCAAATACCTGACTCAAGAACTTGACCACTATTAGTTAGTTAGTGCCGCGACACCAATGGTGTGTTAGAGTCCAGCCGCGCAGCCATAATAGTAGTGGGATTTTGTTAACTAAGTTAGTTTCCTAATTCCAATTGATTGTAAACCAATAATGGAATATGAATGTACTTAATGTACATGGTAAAGACTACTTTTAAATCACTTATTTAGTGATGATTTTAGGAATATAAATGTTGTTAATAGAGATTAAACAAGAACATAAAGAGAAAGAAAGTAAATTGTATTCAACATTGGTACTTTACCAATGCTGATCGAGTTTCGGTTAATAAATATAAGAACATTAACAAGTCGTAATGAAGTATAGTAAGTCGAATTGACATTATTAATGGAATAAATTCGATTAAGTTATAGAAGAGAAAGAAGTTGGTAATAACAATGTGATTAAATTGTTTGATAGCTAATTACAGTGTGCTATGTGAATATATCATGTAGATTATGTAAAGACTGAGAACCGTTGAATATTATATTCGAAGACGCTTGAAGGCAAGTTTTCTTAACGCTTGTCTAACCTCCGTGTTAGTCAAGTTTTCTTTGATTCATGTTCTGTAATGCATGAATTATTTTATGAAAGGGTCGATGCTAGTTTTAACTCGGCTAGACTATTATTAAGAATTAGATTGATTTGTTTACAAGTCTTTTGATATAGAACTATTAACTCTATCTTACGCCAAGTATTTGGTACGGATTTAAGGTAAAGTTGTATATAAACAAACAAATGTATTTTCATCGATTATTCGATGGGCACGCTAGGTTACCAAAACTTAAATGTAAATATGTTTAACGAATGAGTGTTGATCAACATAGAGTACTATAGGCTGATCACCTAGAAGTGCTCATAAGAAATATCGGATGTACGACCTTAATGCAAGGATGTCCTTTTCATGTATGAAAACGAAAAGAGTATGTTCATGGTCTTTCGACCGGTTCAGAATTCCTAAACTATTATAAATACTTTGGAATTGTTGTTATGAAATGAGAAGTGCTAGTCAATGTTTCATAGTACTTCATAGCTATTTGTTCAATTATGGAAGATAATCATATAATTCATGATATGGTATTTATATTATCCTTTGTTAGACTTGATGAGCTAGTTATGCTCACTTCTTGCTTGAATTATATGATTGCAGCTAAGGCCGAACAAACTGAGGGTTCTAAGAAAGATAAATGCAAGGCTAGGATGGATAGTTAATTATCCTGTAATAGACTAGTATGTTTGTATGTATTATACTTATGGACAACAAAGAATGTATTCGATTTCTAAACCTGAGAAAGGATTTATTACTATTTTAATAAGAATATAGTCAATACAATCATTTTGTTGTTGTCTCAATGGAATGACTGTATAAATTATAGTACCGTGTATCACCATCTGTCAGGTTGGAAGATACCCGGATTTGGGGGCGTCACAAATGGCATAATCATAATAATAAGTTAAGTGTATTTAATTTATTCTACGGTGATTGAAAAAATTAAATAACTTAATATTTATTATTTAATAATTTTGAAATATTTAATATAAATTAATAAGAGGAGTCTTATTATTATAACTATTATTATTATTATTTAATTATTAAAGGAGTTTGAGAATTAATTAATAAAAGTACTCTTATATATTCCTAATAAGATTAGGAGGCTAATTAATTAAAAGAGTTTAATTAATTATTCATAATAAGATTAGGAGCCTAATTAATTAAAACAAAACCCAATTCCTTAATTGTAAAGGAGGGTTGCCTTTATCTATAAATAAGAAGAGTTATTATGGGCGAGGGTTGCTATTTTTCACAATACAAGTTAATGATTATTCCAAGAGTTGGGAGAGTACACCTTTTCTATAGAGATAGAAAAACTAGGGTTTTGCTAAACACCCATCTTCTTGAATACTTGTTCTTCCTTGGTGGATCACCTCTAGAGGCCAAACACTTGGGTGACTAACGTTGATCAAAGGAAGGAATCAAACCTGGTGGATTCAAGTTGAACGTGAAAAGGAATTGGAGGTGATCTCGTACCTAAGGAAGATCGTTTCTACAAGGGTATAAATTTTGATCTCCTTCTCCTTTCTATTGATTGATAATTATGCACAAAGTATGATCATGGTGATGATTTGTATGAAAATTTTAAAATTTGTTTTATCGTACTTCTATACCTTTTATGTAATTTAATTACATGTACGCGCTATATACAAACCTAACAATAACTTTGTTATAGCATATTTTACTCCGTTCCAATTGGAACATTTCCACCATTTATACAATCTCTACACAGATACAACAACTTATTTACCTACGATGGTTTTAAATTTGTTCATCAATAACAAGCTCTAAGTTTTTCATACGTTCTTCATTTAATTCGTTATTAACGATTATGATTTCACTTAGCAAACACTTATTAGTGTTTTAAGTCCACTAATTCTTCCTTATTCCTCCGGAATACATATGATTCCATTGAATCATTCAACAACCACCAACAAAGCACTTCTTAACAATCTACAAAACTTAAAAGAGTTGAAGATTAAGGTTCTTAGTTATTACCTCTTGATTGCTTGGTGACTTGATGAATTAAACTAGAACTTCCTTCTTGATTAATCCAATTTGCTGTCGCTTCTCTCTCAATATAATACTTGCTCTTAAATATGTTAGATGATTTGTTAAATAGAGAAGAGAAATGGTCTGCCTTTTATAGAAAAAGCAAGAGTTGGGGTACAATGGTCTTTAAGACAACTTTGCTATACTTATGAATTGCTCACTTTACTTAGGATCTTGTATGTCAAAACCCTCAACTTTCCCAATCTTACAAATCCTCCCCTCACCACCTCCTCACTTTTAACAATGATTGAGTTAAACTAACTCAACCAAGAATTTTGTGTCATCCTAACATTAAATGTCACCTCCTTAACTTGCAAGATCTTTTGCCAATCTTGCCTTGGAAGCTTTGGCTAGCTATATGGCGTGGTGGAGGCCCCACATGGTTTACCCCACCCATTTCAACCCATCCATGACCCAACGGTTAACCCATCTTGTTGGACCTTAGTTTGGGCTTGGTTTGAATTTGATTTGGGCCATGCTTTGGGCTTTAAATAACATTCATTTGGGACTTGATTTAAATTATCATTGGGCCTCCTAACACTTCCTATTGGGCTTCTCAAAGTTAAAGCTCAATTGATTAATAATTAACTTTGACTTTCCATATTTTTATTGTATAATTCTCGTATTCTACTTCGTATTATATGTCATATTATTCTTCGTATTATACTCGTATAATAATTCATATTATACTCGTATTCTTTTTCTTTTACTTTCTAAAATTCATTACACATTAAAAAAATTACGTTTTTTCGTTCTCAAATTTTATTTGACATTCTGTCTTTCCTTTTCATTGTAACGTTTGTTCTTCGAAAAATCGAAAATACGTAAAAACATTTTTGGGTGGATAGTGTTTTTACGTATTTTTCTCGAAATTTTTTTATTTTCCCCTACGATCTCTAATTCATAAACCATAACATTCACATGTTGGGTATCGGTACATAAAACGTAGCGAAATTAAACAATATAAAGTGCAATTTCGAAACCTTAAAACAGGATCCATGCAAAAACTAACTTAATTCAGTGGTTAGAAATTATAACGATTAAGAAAGCTAGAAACGATGCGGTCGAATCGCCAACGCAATCCAACGGAACAACGTCTCTATGGTATCCACATGAACGCTCGCGAATCGTCGTACAATTCTGCAATTGAAGGGAACTGCGGTACTAGCCACCAAAGGAACATGTTTTTAAACTTTTCTCTAGTCTCTCTCTAAGAGCGGCTAGGGTTTATGAGGTTATGATCGTTAACCTTAAAATAGCTGCTACATATCATATATATAGCAGTTAAAAGGGATTAATCCAAAACCCTTTTAAAATCCAAATTTATTTATATATATATCTTAATTAAGTCTTACTTAATTAATATACCTATATATAAATTATCCTATTAATTTAAATTTGAAATTTAAATATTATCAGTCATATTGACATATTTAAATCTTTATAATTTAAATTAATTCCCTTTTAATTACGTTCTATGTGTGTGACCCTATAGGTTATTATTACGTTGGCAATAATTTTAAAATCATATTATAAAATTAAAAATAGTGAGCGACATCTAGTAATGCATGACTGCTACCCAAGTAATAATAAGATCGATGATTCGATGCAACCTTTTCGTGACCAATGTTTCAATGTAATTTAATCCTTATAACCTTGACATCCCAGATTAAACTCGAGTCATGGAATGTGTCATACTCTTCATAATTTAATCTGAATTTTCTTGATCAATGAGTAGACTATTTGAAACAAATCACTATTTGCGCATGGCCATGCATTTCATAGTCCTACTCAATCAAGATGCCTATGGATATCACCCCTATTATATAGGAGGGTTAAATTCCATCTAGATCACTCATATTTCTCACACGATTCATGATGTACCCAATAATCACCTTTATAGTCCACCCTATTAAAGGTGGCCTTTGATGATATCAAAGTACATAAATTCTTGTGTAGTAATATAGTGATTTCAGGTCTGAGGACCATTACATCATTGTCACTTTGACACTTTGATGCTCCACATAGAATTCTCATGGTGGGTCTGTCCAATACATCGTTCTCTAACATATACCTATGCATTGACTTAATATCTCATATATTTATGACCAATGAGATTTGGTCATCAGTCAATCCACATACTAGTCTCAATGCATCATTGTTGTCCTATCAACAATGATACTCGACTAGGGACATTTAAGAGCAATGATACTAATTGTAATTATATAATCTCATGTTTAAGTCACATACTTGAAACTATATAAATTGATCACTATTCTAAGGAATTTTATTATGTTAACATTTATATAACGCAGTAAATAAAACCATAATAACATCATTCATTTATTCAATCAAATATAATATCAAAATGTTAAGCAATTATATCAAATAATTGGCCTCTAGGGCATAAACTCTAACATCATACACATCTTAGGTCAACAAATTGACCTTTAAACACATAACACATAATAAAATCCATATAATCTCATTTTATTCAATAAAATCAAATAAAAATTATTTATATTCTATGTATGATTTCTTGGTTGTTACATCACGTAGCTGAGGATGAGTTCATAGAATCCGCAACAACAATCCCTGAACGATAGACTACCCAAGGCAAGACAGTTGACTATCTTGCAGATTTAAGAAGATACTTTTTTTTTCTCTATCTTCCCAGATCCGGAATTGGTCAAACTCTATGTCATTGCGTAGCTCTCGGAAAGAGCTTTCCAGAATGGTATTGCACATCTCCTAGCTCTTCTTATATTTAAAGTTACGAACATTTTAACAAACAACACAAAAAACTAACTACACGACACAAAAATCTATGCATGTGGGCCCCCACTAGCGCCAACCACATATGCATCTGCGACCGAACCCCGAGGCCTATAAAAGGACGATTTTAACTCATTTTGCAAAGAGAGCACATTTCCATAGTTTTAGAGAGAGAGAGAGAAGGAAGTCTAGATATAGAAGGAGACGAGTTTCAGAGCAAAAATGCTCTAGGTTCCATATGAATCTAGCTATTTTTAGATAGATATCTCATACATTTGAGTGTAATAACATAGATCCAAAGCTAGGGAACATGTTCCTCCATTTTCCAAGGTAAAAGATCCAACCTTTCTTGTATTTTTAATGTAGATCTATTAGATCTCTTGTGTTTTATATATTATTATGCCTACATCTTGTTAAAGTTTCGATCTTTTTGTATATGCTTGTTCTTTTTCTATAGATTTACTTCGTTTCATCGGTTATTTTGCTCAAAAGTTGTAAAGATTGAATATTTTTGCTAGATCCATATTAGATCTAGCTCAGATCAAGCCCTTTTTTCGATTCTAGAGCTTAAAGCTTGAATCTTTATGTTAGATTGGTTTAGATCTAGTCTAGATCTAGTTATTTTCATGTTTTAATTTTATTTTGTTTACCCCCAAAAATCCTAGATTTATATCTAGTGGTGAGTGGATCCCATCTACCCACCGTCAAGGGATTATAACAATTGAATCACCTGATAGCCAGTTTGGGATATATTTTTTATTTTCTATTTTAACTCCCGATTATGTCATTGTATGGATCTCATGTATCTTAGATCTACATATTTATTTCTTAAATTCTAAGTTCTTTCGATAAATCTCATCAATACATATAGTCCATCACGATGTTGGATTCAGTTTTGCGATCTATGAGATATGATCTTCAAGAGACCTTTCATATATCTTTTCTTTGTTTTTAGATATCAATGTATCATTTATTTGCAATGTGAGTCTAGGAATATTGGAGTTGAGAATCCATAAATTGAACCTTGGCTAAATTCCCGCGATGGACGTAATTTCCATTGTAAAAGTTAATATCTAATCATTGTACATGTAAATTTGGGCCATAAAATGATATTAAGGGTTTAATCTCGAGAGAGCCGGATTTAAAGCCTCATGATAGCGAAAGAATTGTGATTACAAGTGCTCGGGCTATCGAGATGACTTTCATGCCCACGGGTAGTCTCGACCATTTTCAATGTTTGATTTCGTATATTATCATAAACAAATGACTTACAAGTAAAGTAACAAAGATCTTCTAAAATCAAACAAATTCAGGTTATTAGACAACTAAAGTTTAAAAAATTAAAAGTATCAAAGAATCTCAATTTCTATTTGACAAAGGGGTTGAAAACCATATTTTCTAAAACGTCACCCTAAACATGCTTTATCAAAATTAAATTTTAAAAAACTATTCTTCAAATCAAATCTTTCGTGCATATGCAAAAAGAGGTTTTAAACTGCTTTCAAAATAACGCACTCAAACACAATATTCTAGGCTTCTTTAAAATCACACATGATACACACACCTCACCCTTAGGAACACAATCAGATGCGGTAATCGTGTTTTTCACGGAAGTCGGGGGTGCCTAACACCTTCCCCTCGCTTAAGCAAGCCCCTGAACTATATGAATCTCGATTTTGAGACCAAGCTTATGGAGTCACATATTGGTTCATATTGTGAAAACCTCAAAAATTCAGATGAGTTTGGTACATTATTTAAACTTATACCAACAAGTGACTCTGTCTAATTGGCCCACCATTAAAATCAACCTTTCAAAACACCGCCGACATTTATGTCTGTTTTTTTCAAATATCACCCTTTAAGTAAATAAATCGACTTAGGGAAATAAAAAGAGTAGAAACATGCTTAGGAAAAATCTTGCCCCGGTGTCAACATTTGACAACTCTACTATTTAATATTGGGAACAATAGAGGGCTTAATCCACATTCAATCTTGTTGTTTGCCATACTTATTTATGTTTGTTGTGTGAATGATTCGAATGTATGTATGCCTTATATTTTTGAATGCTTTATTTTAGTTTTTCGCACAATGTCACTGTCGACACCGGGTGGGGGTGGGGAAGATTTTCCCTCTTTCCCTAATATTTGTGTTGTTTCTACCCTTTTTAAGATTTCTATTTTTTAATGTTTATTTAAAGGGTAGGGTTTTGGGAAAAGACCGACATAAATGTCGACGAATTTGAAAAAGTCAATTTTAATAATTGAGCCGAATCAGACAGACTCGCCAGTTGGTATAAGTTCAAATGGTTGTACCAACTCATCTGAATTTTTGCAATTTTCATAATATGGCCCAATATTTGACTTCGTAAAATTGGTCTGGAACTCGAGATTCGTAGAGTTTGGGGGTTTCTTAAGTCAGGGGAAGGTGTAAGGCACCCTCCCGACTTCCTTGAAAACACGGTTACCACATCTTTTTGTTTCCTAAACATGGACTCTGTGTGTGTGATATTGAGAAAGCCTTTTCTATTTTTGAATCGTTTTAAGTGCCTTGATTTTGTAAGTTATTTTAAACCTAATTTTAGCCTAGGAGCGCGATTGTTTAATTTTTAATTTGAGTTTTGAAGAAGGGGCTTTTTGAGGATTTGGAGAACTTTGGTGTTCTTGCCCTATGTTGTTGCTTGGTTTTGACCTTATGTTTGCCTAGTCCCGAGTGATTTATTTTATAAGATCTTCGTTGTTTTGTTTTGAAAATTGTTTTTGCTGATAATACATGAAATAAAGCATGGAAAAGGGTTTGGCCATCCCCGGGCATGAAATCCATCTTGATAGAGCTAGGTACCCACAGTCACAATTTTCACTATCACGGGGCCTTAAATCCGGTCTCTTGGGATAAAGCCCTCGAAGTTGTTTTAAGGCCCAAAATTATATGTACAATGATTTACACTATTTAATATTATATTTTAACAAAAAAGTTCATCACGGGAATCTAGTCAAGATCCAATTAGTAGATCTTGACCCTAGGATTGCTAGGCTCACATCAATATGCTTGAACATAACTTGAAAAGATCTAAAAGGGGCTCCCGTAACCCTGACTTTTAGATCGCAATATCAAAACCATTACTCGAAAGACTAGGTGTATAACGAGATCTATCAAAGGATCCCTAAATCTAGGATATGAATCCTTAGATTTAGGGTATCTAAAGATCCGTATAATGACACAATCGGCATTTTAACAAAAGTATATACACAAATGTATCCTAAAATCGCTATCAGGTGATTCATTGATTAGAATCCCTAGCACGATTAGTTAGGACATCCTCCTCGCTAGATATGGATCTAGGATTTTGCAAGTGTTTAAAATCATTTGAAATCATTGAAAATGACTAGATCTAACCTAAATTCGAGCCAATCTAGCATATAGGTTCAAGCTTTGAAGCTTTATAACCAGTTAAGGGCTAGATCTGACTAGATCTAGGGTAGATCTAGTAAAAGATTTGATCTTTAACTATATACAAACAAAATAATCGGTAAAATCGATAGATCTATAGATAAAAAATCAATATATGTATAAAAATTGAATCTTTAACTATGTATAAGCACAATATTGAATTAGATATAAAAGGAAATGAACAAAGATTCAGGTTTTCACGTTGGGGAATGTAGTAACAAGCTTCATTTGACTTAGATCTATGTTATATCACTCTATATGTATAAGATCTAACTATAAAATGCTAGATATAACCTAGATGTAGTGATTTTTTGGAGTGATTTTTGAGCTCCTTCTATAATAACCAGGAATTTCAAGTCACTTTATATGTATATTGTAAGACCCCAACTTTTTATAAATAAAATTTAATTTCTTCTATTTATTATTTTGTTATAGTAAGGGGTTGATTTGATTAATGTGGTTAGTTATTCGTAAAATACGCAAATATTTTAACTAAGCAAGTGGTTATAAAATATTCATTGTTGTCGGGGAATATTCGTTTGGTCGTGGAAAATTCTTACTGTCGGGGAATATTCGTACGATGGAGCAGCCATTTGTGGGCCCCATAACGGAAAGCTATCGGATGTAGAAAATGACAAGTTTGAGTTTTTTTTATAAATAACGATGTAGTTGTTACTAATTAATTTGTTGGAATACACAGTGGTTAAAGTACAAGATGTCTGCGTGGTTGTACATAAGTAGCTTACCGGTATTGCACAATATTTGTGGATTATTTATTCTTACGTAAGAAGGCACTACTCAATAATTACTACAATAATTACTGTTTAATATTTTATTTTATTAATTCAATAATTGCTACGTTGATATTTTATATTATTGTTGTTTCAATAATTGTCACTGCAAAGTATTTCCCATTATCAGATCAATAATTTATATTATTTGAATAATATTATTAGATAGCATTATTGGCAATGTCTAAGGAAGTTCTATCTAGGAAAGGGGTTTGGTCACCTAATTGCGTGCCAGTAAGAAGAAATCCTTATCGGAAAGCCCCCTCTTTCTTGGGAACGACCTGGTTGTCATTATTGTGATTCTGTAATATTATTTATGAATAATTAATTATTAATTTATATGATAAGGAAATATTTATTTTATGTGGATATAAATGAAGGTATTAAAAATCATCCGTATGTAGATTTCAGTTATTTTTTGTTTGGGATTTAGAAAAACTTTCTTCTACAAAGTTTTAGAGAATTAAATTTTATATGGAATAAGGTTCATATTTTTCTGATAAAATGGCTATTTATTATGAATTATTGATGTTTTGGAAATAAATGTTTTTATTAAAATCATAGGTAGGCCCCACTTTTGGTTGTTGTGGAAAAATTATTGAATTTCAAGTGTGGTGTGCGTGAATAGCAATGGGTAAAAGCCACCGGTAGCAGGTTAGTCTGCTTTGGCGTTCTAAGCATTTTCTTATAAATAGGGTGCTTAGGTTAAAATTGAAAATTACATCAGAATCTGAAGTTTTCTCTCTCTATAATATCGAGCGTATTTTTGTGAGTATTTAGATACTTCGAGAGTTGATAAGCAATGCAAGTTTTCTTCAATATTATATCTGATATTTCAGCCAGAAGTACTATTCTTTTGAGGTATGGGATGTTATTTTCTTCGTAAATGATGTTATTTCTTTCAATATCATTATACCAAAATAATTGTATGAATTTTATTATGAAATTTTTACCTTTTCATGTCGAGGTTACTATTCACGTATACGGCACTATTCACATATACGATACTATTCATGAATACGGTACTATTCACGAGTACTATTCACGAAGTATGATTTTTCTTATGAAATTGTTACCTTTTGTGTCGGGGTTACTATTCACGTATACAACACTATTCTCGAATACAACACTATTCACAGAAAAATTAAATTTTCTTATCTTTGTCCAAGTGGTCTATTATGGTTACTATCTTTGATTATATCCATGTTTTGATCTTCATTCTTGAATTTTTCTCCATAATTGATTATTATGGAGTATATTTTGATCTTGGATAAACTGATGTACGAATCCTTAATCTTTGTCCTTTTATTTCACTGGATTCGTTTCATTAAAATATTTTTCATCATCCTCAATCCTAAATAATGATATAACTGAATATCTTCGGCCTGTAGTGCAAAGATGAATGATTACCTGATGAATATCTTTGGCCCGTGGTGCAAAGATGGACAGGTGTTGAGATGAACATGACCAACTGGTGATACAAATGAATATGTT
This sequence comes from Panax quinquefolius, assembly GCA_020205615.1. NCBI lineage: Eukaryota > Viridiplantae > Streptophyta > Magnoliopsida > Apiales > Araliaceae > Panax > Panax quinquefolius. The sequence goes on from CM035170.1 coordinate 34,889,495, forward strand.
TGGCCCGTAAAGCAAAGATGAATATTTGGTTCAAATATGTATATTGATTGATGTTACAGGGACAAAATATTGATGATGGACTTTTAAATCATAGAAGATAGTAGACTTCATTCTCTACTTAACTCTTCTAATAAATTGTTATTTCTGCTGCGAATATTGATCTAAAACTGGTTGTCCATTATATTTTATCTGATCTATTGAAGGCTAATGATAATTTATTTTTTATTATCTTAGTCATAATATTCTTTACTGGGTTAGTTGAGCTCACCCTTTTCATTTTTGTTCCATTTTTCTTCTCAGGAGGCTAGAATATAGCGGGAACTAGTCGGGGGTATGGAGTGATGTTTCAAGTCAGTTGTTTTAGCAGTCCTCATTATTTTGTAAAATAGTGTATGAATAACTGTAATGAGGACTTATTTAAGTTTGGATATTGTCTAGAAGACTATTTGTATTTAAACTCACATCATATGTGTTGTCGTATTTTGCTCGATAATTGTAATAATGAAGTTGTAGTTATTTTCTATACCATATATTTGGCGACTCAGAATGGGTTGTGTGGACCTATTTTGCGGGCGTCACAGTTGGTATCAGAGCTTAGGTAAATGGTCTCTGGCGAAGATCGGGGAATAGAACTAGGAGGGGAGAGACGAGTAAATCCTTCGCTAGTGTGTCCTACCTAAGCTTATTTGGTATTTAATTGGTCGGTTTGAATATAAGGATAATATGTGGTATGTCAATTTATTTAATTAACCCTTGTTTTATGACAGTATTTGAGAATGACAGCTTGAAAATGTTAACAATGGAGTGAATGACATCGTGGAGACACCTTTAATCACCAACCAGGAGAACGTGCAACAGGACGACAATGTTCCTCCTGTAAACAACACCACCGATCAAACGATGAATGATGGGATGTTTAAAAGCTTTTTACAATTCATGTAAAATCAGAAAAGGGAGACTCATGTATAAAATACGGGTAGAAATAATAGCAATGCGCGGCTTGTCACAGCCAAGCAGTTCAAAGAGTTGGGACCACCAGAATATTTGGGAAAGCCGGATCCGATCAAGGCGAAAACTTGGGTTAACCAAATTACCAAGATGTTTGATATCTTGGGATGCACGGAGGAACATAAGGTTCTATTCGCTACCTTTATGTTTCGTGGTGAGGCAGATTACTGGTGGGAATCTATGAAGCATACCAAGCCTGTCGCACTCAATATGTCTTGGGAAACGTTTCAAAAACTGTCCAATGACAAGTAGTTTCCTGAAAGTATTCATCATATGAAGGAGGTAGAGTTTATTAGACTAGAGCAGAACAACATGGCTGTGTCCTACTACGAGGCTAAGTTCGCGAAGTTATCCAGGTTTGAACCTCATTTGGTAGAGAATGAGGAAAGTATGACGCGGATGTTTCTAAGAGGTTTGAAACCAGAAATTCATCAATACCTTATCTCTCACAAATTTTCTATATATTCAAATGTTGTGAACAAGGCTCAATTATTAGAGCGAGATAATGAGTATGTTCAACCGAGGGACCAGAACCAGGGTCATACCGGTGGCAGCAGTCATCGGAGAAATAACAACCAGCGGGGAGGAAAATATCTGGATAAAAGCGGTAACCACTCTGGTTGTAATCATGGCCATGATAGTAGAAGAAGCGAGTTAGGGGGAGATTTCAAAAAGAGAAGGTACAATAATGACAAAGTGAAGATGTCAAATGACCAAAGATCAACTGCTTTACAGGGAGAGAGAATGATAAGTGATATTTTTACTCACTTATTGTATAGTAATCCATGCGAATTGTGCCCACCTCGAGTACATTTCATTTTATTTTAGTTGTATTTCACGTTATTTTGCATTGCATATACTTAAAACTCCTTTTGGTGAATAAGTGCGTAAATCGGCTTCATTTTGGTGGAATTCGAGGTATCGGTGGCGGATGCGTGAAGGCTAGTTGAAAGCGAGGATGTGCATGGCATGGGGTACAATGAGGCATGGAAATCAAGCAAGCATGAGGATTAAAGCAGCAGCGGCAGCAGCAAAGGTGAAACTAGACTCGAGAATTGCAGGACACAGTCACAAGGACAAGACAAAGGCGGACATCAAGCCTCATGCGTGAGTGCAGAGCTTTACATGGAAACCTTCACAAGTCAGCCTCAGCGCCTCATGAGGCGAGGACGCGACACCGGGAGACTCAAATTTCGCGCCGCAAGGCATGCATGCGCCGCCATCGCATGATCACCGTAAGAGCAACGTCTGGTTTGGTCTGAACCTATTGTGAGTCTCGCGGTCGCGATCCAGAAAAACTAGGGACGCGCGCGATGCTGATGCTATAATTTGTTTTATTTTTATTTCTCAACTTAATTATGTGTAATGCGGTATAAACGATTCTGACGTGTGTCAGAGAAAATGAGACCTGACTTTTATTACGTAACTTTCATAGTAGAAACTAGGGTTTACACCTTAAGAGAGATTCCAACATAGGAGAAAGCCATAACGTCTATTTTTCTCTACTTCTTCTTGGAGATCTCTGTCATCGTGGATATTAATTATTGTTTATGGGAATTCTTTGTGGATTCAATAGTTAATCATTGGTTTTTATTCAACGATTGGGTTTGATCATTCTAACTTTCTTCCATTCGTTTATTTATTGATCATGTTTAGCCTTGATCCCATAATGGTTTTTGGTTCCGCCATGAACTAAACTCCATTATGGGATCCTAACGGATTGTAATATGTAATTTGGTTGCACATCTAAATGTTAGATTTGTTTTGCATATCATATGGATCATCTATCATGGTTGGTTTGTATGTATGAATGACCGATAATCTTCATGTTAGTATTTGTATGGAATTGAAATGAACATATGAATATGGATGAAATCATGATAGCATCTGAATATGGGGATTGCATATTTTGTGAAATGAGATAGAATATCTTTGTTTTGCCGTATGAGCTAGAATAAGGGTTGTGCTTAAAATCAATAGGATTGCAATTGCGCATAGGAATATGGTAATTGTGATGGTATTGGTGATCATATAGATTCTAACATCTGTAGATGATATGTGAGTTAGTTATAGTGCATTGGAAAATGGTTATAACTCGCTTTTATGCCCATGGCTATTATCCTGTGATATGTGAACACTTCTTGCATGACATATGGCGATTGAATGAAATATTGAATGAAGTTAGGATCCCATTGTTTCCGCATTATATTTAGTCCATTTATACTCTTATTTTTAGTTGGTAATCATAATTAGTTTAAATCAACAATTAAGTCCATAGTCTTAGCATATAAATATAGTGAGTTAATTAATGCATAGTAGTCTAAAGTTAACACTTTCTCTGTGGGATTGATACTTTACTTACTCTGTATTACTTGTTGACCCGTGTATACTTGCATGAGTTAGAGCTCTTTTATAAGAACTATAAAAGAGGCAACAGAGAACGACCACCGGTCGTATGTTATAAATGCGGGAAAGAGGGACACATCAGCCCAAATTGCCCACAACAATTTAAGGTGTGTTATAACTGTGGAAAGGGAGGTCATATAGCTCGAGATTGTCCTGTAGCGAAACCAAGTGCAGCGGGGATGGTGACTCCAAAGGCTGTCCCGGACAAGTCAAAGTCGGTGGTTCTTAGAAGAGCGTTTGTCGTGACTGCCCAAAATACGAGGAACCCAAACGAGGTGATCACGGGTAAGCTAAACATAAACTCTTGTGATGTTCATACATTATTAGATACCGCTTCTACCCATTCTTTTATCTCTCCTGCTTGTGCTCAACGTTTGAACTTGACCCCTGAGGAATTAGACTTTGACTTATCTGTTGAAACTCCATTAGGTGAAACTTTAATTACATCCATGGTTTATAAATCTTGTTTGATTCAAGTTGAGACCATCACATTACTTGTCGATCTTATTTCTTTGAAAATACTTGCATTTGATATGATTTTAGAAATTGATTGGTTAACTAATCATCATGCCAAAATTAATTATTTTTGTAAGGATGTTACTTTTCATATTCCTAACCAACCTGTTATGCGAATTCAAGAAACTAAACCACTAAAGTCAATCACTGTCATATCAAGTCATAAAGCCATTCGTTTATTGAAAAATTGATGTCAAGTGTAGAAACTCAAAATTTTCTCACACACACACCGACATCAGGGAGGGCGATTAAATCTTTCAAAAGATAACCCCGGAAGATAGCTCATGTCCATCCGGATACTACCGGAAGTAAATGCAAATTTTTACGGAACACACACCGGGAGTATCAGTTCCAACCTCGGAGATAACCCCGAGGCATGTAGTTCCAATACCAGAAATTCCACCGGAGAATTGAAGGCTGATTCATCTCGAAGATAACCCCGAGATATTCAGTCTCAGTCCCAACACTGGGAGTAGCAGTTACCAACCTTGGAGATAACCCCAAGGAGTGCAGTTCCGGAGATAACCCCACAAATGCTTGTTTCAAATGCATGCAATCAGCTTCAACCTCGACACTCACACCAAGGCACTCAGTACAAGACCCGGAGATAACATCGGGAAGACAGGCACACCTCAGAGATGACGCTGAGGACTTTCAACACTTGCAGTAGTCAAATCTCAGATATAACACTGAGCAACGTCTACTTTATCAGCCCAAACTGGAGATAACCACGGTGAGGGGGCAAAGTCATTATCTTACCACCTTGACGCCACATCACACCGTCTCAACATTTCATACATACATTTCTACACAACAATGTCCCACAAGAACCAAGGAGGTCCGATCTTGAGTGACTATCACGCATGACAACGGATACAATTTGAAGCTTGAAGACCGGAGGGTGTGGTCCCATATTCCTGACTTCGTACAACCTCTAATCCCATGTCATTGCGTAACTCTCGACAACGGCGGTCCGAAATAGGTTTTACATACCTCAGTTAGATGCCCGAATTGCAATTCTGAAAGTTTGAGAGGACATTATAGTGCATGCGTGCACGTACTTTGAGATGGTGGGACTCGCAAAGCCCGGGGCAACCTGGGAAGCCATATGTACACTTGCGGCTCCCCCTCTATAAATAGAAGGCTTTGGGTGGCCATTTTATAAGAGAAAAAGGCGAGGAAGCCCTGTCCAATTTGCTCTGTACACACCCTACACTGAGTGTTTTCTCATTTTAAACACTTGTGAGCTCACATATAGCTTCTATTTTGTACCGGCGGGAGCCGAGTGTTCATCCCTTTAAAGATATAGAAGTCTTCTTTGGCAGCCCACTGTAAGCCTTCTCACAAACTTTAAAGCATTTCTCTTCATCTTTGCACACACTATTATTCACGTTGAGAGTCGTGTTGTGTGTGTTTGCCCGGACTTCGGTCCGTGGTTTCATTTCAGTTTGTATATATATATATATATTTTTATATATGGACTAACATTATTGAGTTATGCCTTGATTGAACCTAGACTTCGGTCTGGAGCGTTTACTGCTTTAATATATATATATATATATATATATATATCAACTGTTGTCGGACTTTGTCTGATGAGCCTGGATTTTACATCCGGTGCGTTTACCGATTATATATATATATATTTACGTTTAATCTCGCCTGGAGTTTACTCCGTGGCGGTTGATTGCTTTTACAACTTTATTTACATTTCTGATCCCCCATGGAGGTGCTTCGTGGTGGCTGATCATGTCTGTATATATATATATATATATATATATATATATATATTTATATTTACAGCTTTTATATATATACCTGCTTACTGCTTTATTATCAATCGCGACATCATGTGAGCCTAGGAATCATGTGATCAGAGATTCAGTTTATTGGATCTAGATTCGGTTCCCGTGATGGACATTTCCAGCTGTAAGCAGCTTGTAAATTTATTCATGATGTTTGTATTTCCTCAGATGGTTTTCATACCCACAAGGAGTTCGGCACTATTTTATACATTATTTTCTCGAAGATGCTTCGCATCTCAAAAATTAAAAACAATCAAGCCAAACACTTAATAAAAATGGGAGTGTAAAAGGTCTCAATTACTATTGAGCACAAGGGTTTGAAAAACCTCTTTTATAAAACATCACTGCCATATCTTGTTTAAAACTGAATTTTTACACAAATTCAAACCTTGTGTATATAGGTGCGAATGAGGCCTCACACTACTTCCAAATAACAACACATTGATCCACACACACACACACACATTCATATAACAGTTTCTTGAAAAGTGGCAGTCACAGTGCTAACACGGATGTCGGGGGGTGCCTAATACCTTCCCTCCGCATAATCAAGTCCCCGGACCCTAATGAATCTCGGTTTCACCGACTCGTTTATAAGTGCCACATCACTGGGTCAATGTGCAAACCTTTTCTCCGTTGTGTTGGTACAACCATATAAAAAACCAACTGGCGACTCTTGATAGTCCATCGTCGACATAATACATGTCAGCCCTTTTTCACTTGTTTTTTCAAACAAATCTCACCTAACATGAGAACACCAAAGAACAAGTAACAAAAAGGGACAAATAAAAATCCCGACGTCGACATGTGGCGACTCTGCTGGGGACTATACCAGTAAGAGGACTTAAGCCGCTATTACAAGATTTTCAAAACTGTTAAATGCTTGTGTGTGAATGTTGCATTTACATTTATGATGAATGTGTACGAATGCATATATTTTTCTGCGTTTAATGCTTTACACTATATCTGATTGTGATATTAGTGCTTCGCACATATCATCATTTTCATAAACGGTGAGACACGTTGTATATGAATGTATGTTGTGTGGTTCCTTCATCAGGGGGCTATCCTGTCGGTGTTTGATTACTGGACTCGTAGGAATACTAATTCCAACGAGGCTCAGGAAAGGCACCACCCAAATTCGCTCTAGTTAAAAGACCAGATTAATTTGCCGTCGAGTAAATTACGATGATTTTGGGAACCTTCATGCCAAATTGCCGCGAGAGTAACCTAAGATAGGTCAGCCTCTGATAAACCAAACGCGGAGGAAAGTCTCTTCATGCTTTCTCATTTCAAATTACTCATAAAAATCAATTACTTGTAATTTCATTCCATATTCATCTCCATGTAATGAGAAATATGAAGAAACATGTGTACATACATATTTAAATTAACATGTTATCCTGTATTACAAATGGCTAACATCCGACTTGCAGGATAATATTCCTAGAATGAATACATAACATGTAAACATTTACACATTCCCTAAAGACTAAACTACGTAAGTCTTTTGTAGGGAAACAATCAGACCTATTACCCGATCAAAATCCAAAAAGGCCACGAGCCTACAGTCTATTATGTCTTCATCAGACCAGATTGACCTTAATCCAGTTTCTCGCAAAGAATTTGACAGATTAAGTAAACAAATCACAAATTTGGTTGTTCTGCTTAAAGAACTACATGAGTCTACTCAGGGTACGAAGATTCCCATACATGTTGAATCCTCTACACAAGGAGGAACCCAAGGTCCTGATAAAGCCCTTACAGTACCTGAACTTCAGTTGGATACGACCAACAAAATTCATGATACCACCCATCTCAGAGGAGATCCAGACACCGGTGACGTCGGGAAGAAAGTTCTTCAAATGGAAGAAACCCTTCGTTCTATCAAAGGAATTGGAGCACACATAAGTGTTTCATATGCTTACCTTTGTATATTCCCTGGTGTTCATTATCTAGAAAAGTTCAAAACTCGTGACTTTGAAAAATATGATGGGTTAAGAGATCCTTACACACATTTGAAGGTGTTCATTGGAGAACTTGGATCTTATGTAGAGGACGAGAAGCTCAGGATGCAGCTGTTCTAGAAGAGTCTGATTCGAGAAGCCCGTTCGTGGTATACCAGATTAGACAACTCAAAGATCCATAGTTGGGAGGAGCTAGCTCACGCCTTCCTCACTCAATACAACTTCCAGTCTTAGATGGCTCCTGACCTGTACCAGATTACCAAGGTCAAGAAATAGTCCAATGAGTCTTTCAAAGAGTATGCTCAAAGGTGGAGGCGCCTTGCTGCTCAAGTTATTCCTTTCATGACGGAGCCAGAAATGGTCATGACGTTCATAGACATACAAGAAGCTCCTTTTTATGAAAGAGTCTTAGCTGGCATTGGTAAACCATTTTCTGAAATTATTAAACATGGGGAGATGGCTGAGATGGGATTGAAGTCAGGAAAGATTCAAGACCTAGCTGCCCTTAAAGCTGTTGTTGAGCACATCCAATCCGAAAATTATGGAAACAACCCCCGGTTCCTTGATACTATAAGGTCAGAAAGGCAATCAAAATATGCCTATCCAGAGGAGAAATTACACTCCCTTTCAAGCACAATCTTCAAACCCTCCATTGCCGAAAGGTGGAGAAGTTAAACGCCCTCGAGTGTTCACACCCTTAGGGGACTCGCTCGAGAACGTTCTCACTCTTCTGATGACTCAAAAGAAAATTATGCATTTTCTTCCACCAGCCAACCCTTATGGGAGGGGTTTCAATGCTGCTCGGAAATGTGATTATCATGCCGGGGCACCTGGACATGATACTCAAGATTGTTGGGCCTTGAAACATAAGATCCAAGATTTAATAGACAACGGTGAGATCGTGGTCACCAAACCAGATCAACCTCACGTACAAGACAACCCTCTTCATCAACACAAAGAGCAAAAGGTCAACATTATCAATTAGAGCAGTGGACAAAGTTCCAATTTTAAGGGTGAATCATCCTAGACCATCAAAGACGGTGTTGATAAATGGGACTATGCAAAGTTCTAGTTCGCAATAGAATGAAAGATAAAAGCTCTGTGTAAGCAGATTGAGCAATTAGTAGAACTGGTAACCTATCAACAACAAGTCACACGCCAATTAGTCAGCCAGGAGCATGCTAGTCTGCACCCTTTTGTTATGAATACTCCATCATCACCTTCAGAGAAAGAAACACTGGAAGACAAAGTGACGAAGAGAGAAAGTGCCAAAGCCAGTCGGGATTTTGCCAATAGAAAGGAATTTACATACCTGGGCCAACCTATAGAGGAGATATTTCAGATGCTGATCAATAAAGGTAAGATCACTTCCCTTCTGCCTCCAATTAATTCCCGTTCAGGACGATTTAATTCTGATGGAGTAAGCTAATATCACTCCCATTCTCGTGGTCACAACACGAAAGAATGCTGGGCACTCTGCCACCTTATTCATAACCTAATTGACACAGTGTCCTGCAACTAGCAGAAGAAGATACTGTGCTATTTGAGAGTGAGAATACTTGTCCTACTAAATGGAAGGGGTTGGTAGCAGTTATATCCACTGAGGCTGATGGAACTATCAAACCTTTCATAATGCAAGCAATTCAACTCAAAGGAATTGACAATCCTTTGAAAGTGGATTCTCCCGAGCCAATCAACTTGTCATTCAGACCACAATATCCTATTATCATCTTACAAAAAGTCCCATGGAATTATGGAGAAGCTGAAGGATCCACCTCACATACAACTACGGCAGTGTCGAAGGAAAATCCAGTATATCATCCCCAACGGGTGATGAAGTCTACCATCAAATTAAAGGGGAAAATACCCATGGAGAAAATTGAGAAGTTCCTCCGCACTATGGGTCATAATGAAGCCAAGGTGATTTTAAGCTTAAGAGAAGCTCCATATCAAATTTCCATATTGGACTTGGTTTTAACTTCCGAGGATCACAAGAAGATCTTACTAAAGGTCTTGGAAGAAGCCTACTTGCCGACATCAGTGGATGTGGAAAAATTTCAACATTTGGTTGATCACATTTTTAACATCAATGTGATATCTTTCAGTGAAGATGATATACCACCCGAAGGGACTAGTCATTGCAAGCCGTTGTACATTACGGTTTTTTCCTCTAGGTACATGCTAGCTGGAGTTTTGATAGATGGAGGGTCATCTCTGAATATCTATCCTTATGCTACTTTGCTGAAGATGAACGTCAATCTCAAACGGATCCGGAGTAGCCATACGATCTGTTAGTTCCCAGAGAGCACAATAGATCTAGAAGGGGGGGGGGGGGTTGAATAGATCCTTTTTAATTCAAATAATTTTTCTGGTTTATGTTGTATTGTTCATATTTAAGTATATAACAAACATAAGAATCTTTTCAAGCACAATAGAATAAGTAAAAGATTCCCCTTCATTGATATATTTATAATAATACATACATTATTCGTTGGGTTAGTTTAGTTGTAAGCAGTTAGAACATACATAGCAGTTATAGCAGTTATTGACATAATGTAAATGACATAATGTAAAAGACACAAGAGATTTTAAGTGGTTCAGAGACTCAAGCTCCTAATCCACTCTTCTGCTTTCAACTAGCAGGATTTCCACTAAGGAAAAGTAGCACCCTGAATCTCTACGATTCCTTCAAGGCCAGTAGCCTTGGGACTTTAGTTCACTAAGAACTCTTCAAGGCCAGCAGCCTTGGGACTTCTCTAGTTCCCTAGGAACTCTTCAAGCCCAGCAGGCTTTGAACTTCATTTAGTCCCTTTGGACAAGGACCCTTTGGTCCTGCTTTGTTTAGTCCCTCTGGACAAGGACCCTCTTGGCCCTACTTCATTTAGTCCCTCTGGACAAGGACCCCTCAGGCCCTGGCTTCGTTGAGTTATTTGTTTGTTGTTGTTGGAGTCGGTGCTGAGCTGCAAAGATGTCTTCATGCTCTGAACATCTTCTATCCTTAGCACCTTAGCTTGATCATCCTTGAAGAGTAGTTGAGTGTTGCATGATGCTCAGCTTCTTAGGTTGCTCAATTACTCCGGATGACCCCTTGATGAACTACCTTGAAGATCATTCTCCTTGGTACTTGATGGCTGCACATGAGAGGCTTCTAAGATGACTGTAAGCTCTTCTGTAAGGTATTTAGAAGCAGTCTCATGCTTGACACCAAGATGGCTTTTGTGATCTCCCTTCTTGCTACTCGATGCCTTCTCATGATGGACTTGCTAAGATGACTGTAAGCTCTTCTCTATTATACTTAGAGTCTTCCCATGATGGACATCCAGATGGCATGATGCTCTTCTTTCTCTCGGCAGATCAGAACACTCATCATGTAGTAGAACTCTCACTTCTACATAGTAGAACTCCCACTTCTACTTCTTGCTTGATCTGACTTCTGAGTGTTCTTGGTGGATCGTAGAGTGAGCCTTCGGACTCACTATCACTCGGTTGGATCAGTCCACCTTTTCTCCATTATTACACAACTCCAGCAACCTTTGATCTTTGAAGCTCTTTCTCATTTATACTTCTTCCCAATCATTCTGTTGGAAAGTAGCCATTGAAGGCTATTCAAATATCTTCACAGATTTCAAGTTGCTTGACATAGACTGCTTGATGTGACTTGTCATACTTTTTCTGACGCTGTAGTCTACTGTTTCACCTACCCCGTCAGATGTATCACTTTACTGTCTTGGGTAGGTTGAAGACTTTATTTCTTCTGATTTCTAGATCAGAGGTTGTCCTTTTGCATCGATGCTCTCAATAAGCACTTGTCCAATATTACCCTTGATTGAACCGCTGCAATGCTTCATCTTGGTATTCGAACTCTACGATTCTGATGCATGTCTTCAAGGACCTGATCGTAGTGTCTTGTTGATTGTTGCTCGTTGACTAGTAGAGTTAACACTACGATCCTGAAGAGTGCTGATTGGATCTTCAATGTAGAACACTTCTTCCTTATATTGTGCAGTGCTTTAATACTTCTGTTTGCTTTGACTATTCTCAGATACTGATGGCCTAATTCCTTGCTCTGGTCCCCTTCTGAACATAAAGACACTTCAGATTTGTGGCACGTCCAGCTTGCTTTCTCCTTGTGATCTCCCGTTCACTTATCATCAAAACTGACCTTGCACTTAATCACTTTAGCCTTGCTCTTCAGAGGCTGACTAGTATCTCGGTTCACCTTCCATCAGTTCCTTCTTTGTTTGGCAAACACTACGATCTTGGTTACTTCCAAGATCATTGTCTTTTATACACTTGATAGCTACTGCATAAGCTGACTTTCCTTAGTCAGCTTCTGAAGTCTTCTTTGGATCTCCTTGTGGAATACTACATCACGAATGGCCTTACACCTCAATCTTAATGCTGATTGGGTTTGTGTTGAGATCTTTGTAGTGCCAACCAGAGGCTTCGTATCTTTTGATATTCTGGGAGTGCTCATTCATTGAGAACCGTATCTGCTCTATGATTCTGACTTAGCATTGTGAGCACTTCTATTGGAGTCATAGTTTTGCACTCTACGATTCAGCTTCATCTGTGTAGACACTACGATCCCGAGATCAGATATTGACACTCTACGATTTATGCATTGTGCCTGTTGTCTTCATCTGATCTTGCTCGACTATGATCTCTGCATATAATCAATTGTCTCTACGAACTCAGAGTGTGATCTACGATCCTTGACTTGGCTTCGACATCAGTAGACTCTACGACTCTGAGTGTCGTCTACATTTCTGTCTTGGCTTCGGCAGATGACCTGGCTCGGCTCGTGTCGGTTCTCTCTCTGATTCTCAACACGACTTCCTCAAAGACACTATGATCCCAAGGAAGCTCTTCTCGATACACTACGATCCTTCTTCGTTTCCCCTGGCAGTCTACGAACTCTAAGATCTACTATCTTTCATACTCCTATTCTGCCTCGATAGCTCCTGAGTTAACCTTGACTCACCTGGAAGACTACGACTTCTGGTGCAGTGCTTGACGATCAGACTAGCCTATCTATTACATCATAAAATCAACCTAACAAGCTTGATCTTTCTATATTTATAGTCCTTGTACATCATTTCTTTTTAAGGACTTTACAAAGCTGTTTTGCTTTATGTAGGATAAACCTAACATATTTGATCAATTCATTCTAAGTCCTTGTACATATATTTCTATTGTCTATCACAGGACTTTACAGCTTTTCTTAATGCAAGCATACTTGCATATTATTCATTCATGTACATATATATATATATATATATATATATATATATATATATATCATAATAAAATCATATATAAATAGGAATAGCATTCACATGCTTATTCCTGACACGATCATTAAAGTTTTCAACGGAGCCCGCATGGATTCAGTCAGAGAGATTAACCTACCAATCGAGATTGGTCCCCATACATTTTCACGTGCTCAAAATAGATTCAGGATACAACCTGCTATTGGGAAGATCGTGGATTCATATGGCTGGGGCCGTCCCCTCCACTCTTCATCAGCAACTAAAATACATTATTAATGACAGTCTAGTCACGATTAACGCTGAACCGGAATGTCCTAAACAAAGTGACATACCACTCATCAGCTTCAATTCAGAAGTTGAGCTGGTCAGTTTTCATGCCCTGGAGGTGAGCAACACTCACTACCACCCTATTGGGGCGCCACCTCTCATACCAAAGATTTTTGCCAAAGTAATGTCGGCTACTCAAGAAATGATATCTTTGGGTCATCAGCCAGGATAAGGGCTGGGTAAAAGGCATCAAGGTATTAAGCACCCGATTCAAGTGATCAGTCAAACTGGGACATCTAGACTGGGCTATTCTTCCAGTTCCAGTCACTGGAATCCATATAAGCATCATCAAATTCCTCTAGCTTTAGTTACACGACGATTGTCTCTACTTGCAAATCTTGAGTCCACACAACCTCCGATAAAGGTGCCAGCTAGCGTAATGGCTATGTTATTTCCTAAGCCGATATTGGTAAAGGAGAAAGAAGTCTTTGTTCTAGACCCCAAAGTGGAAGAAGAGGAACGAAGAATTAAGTAAGGCATCGCCAGAATGATGTCAGACATACGTGTCATTGTCAATGATGATCATACAAACAGATACACCCTAGACGATGATTGCCCAAACGTAATGGTCATCATTCGGGAGAAGGAGGACGATGACAACCCCTCCATCACTGCAGTCCACTAGGACTTTGCCCTCGACAATTGGAGCAGCACTCCTTGTATTGGTCTACGAGGGTAAAACGGAAAGAAACTCTTTCTGCCCTGTAGATATCATAATTGCTTACTTTTCTGTACAGTATTATCAGTTATTTTGTCAATACATGCTAACACTGTGTATGATCAAACCATTTCATATATACTAAGTGAAAACATATTTTGTTTCAGGACCCTAAATTTAGATGTGCATGTACTTGCTGATAAGATGCCTCTTCTCCACAAGGATTGTAACTTTGATGTAGAGTTGGATTTAGCCTTGATGGAAATACATGAGGACATTGAGGGGCCTCTGGAGATTAAAGAATGGGTCAAAGACAAACCTAAACCCAACCATGATTAAACCATTTCTTTCAATCTCAGAACCTTAGAAAGCCCTAAGTTAATCCAGATTGGTTTAGACCTTACCCCAAACCAGAGGAATGACATGGTTACGCTACTAACCCAATTCCAGGATGTGTTTGTATGGTCTCACAAAGACATGGTGGGTTTATCCATTAACATTGTTCTTCATCACCTTCACATTAAAGAGGGATTCAAGCTAGTCAAACAAAAGCTCAGGCGATTGAAGTTTTGTTATAGTGGCGATTGAGTATATGGCCAAATGGGTCGAGGCGAAGCCACTTAGGATGATCACGAAACATGAATGCTTGAAGTTTCTGAAGGAATCTGTGGTATTTTTTTTGGCATTTTGATGGTGGTAATTTCAGATAATGGACGCCAGTTTGTGGGCTTGAAGTTTGAAGCATTTTTGAAGGAGTTGGGGATTCAGCACAGAAAGACTTCGGTTGTTCATCCACAGTCTAATGGGCAAGTTAAGGTAACTAACAGAACCCTCCTGAATGGAATAAAGAGAAGATTGGATGAAGTGAAAGGCAGATGGCCTGAAGAATTGCTTAGCATATTGTGGGCTTACAGAACTATAATGAGAACTACAACTGGAAATTCCCCTTTTTGGTTGGTTTATGGTTTAGATGCATTGGTTCATGTTGAGATTAGATCTACTAGTCTTCGGGTTAGCAAGTTTTGGGAGGTGTACAATGATGAGGGATTAAAGGCCAACCTAAACTTGCCTAAAGAAGTTAGAGAAGAAGTCTTGATAACATTGGTGGCATATCAGCGTCGTGTGGCTAAGTAATACAATAAAGGGGTGAAGCTTCAAAGATTGGAAGTGGGAGATTTTGTCCTTAGGGAAGTTGAAGCTTCTATGCCTCAGAATTTGGGAAAACTGATGCCAAATTGGGAAGGTCCTTATGAAGTCATTGAAGTACTGAAGCTAGGGACTTATCAGTTGCGAGCATTAGATGGGTCAGAGATAAAGAATACTTGGCATGCATGGAGGTTTCAGAAATATTTTCAGTAGGGCCAATATTAGTGTACAAAAGTCTATAATTATGCCAACAGTTATCATCAATAATAGAAGCTTTTTTCTCCAATGTCTCCAATGTCTCCAATTTCTCCAATATCTCCAATGATGATTTATCTAATGATTATTTGGGGGTTTGGTGATCTATCCATCCTATTAGGCAGTGAACAGGGTCCATATTCAGCCTGTTGATGGCGAACTGAATTTCTTGGGGGTTCGGTGACCTGTTCATCCTTTAGGCGTTGAATAGAATCCAGGTTCGACATGTCGATGATGAACTGGATTTTCTGGGGGTTCGGTGATCTATTCTTCCTATTAGGTGGTGAATAGGGTCCAGATTTGACCTATTGATGGTGCACTGGATTTTTGCGAGTTCGGTGACCTGTTCATCCTTTAGGCATTGAACAGAATCCAGATTCAACATGTCGATGGCGAACTGGATTTTCTGGAGGTTCGGGGGAATGTTCATCCTTAAGTCGATGAGCAGAACATGTTCGTCCTTAAGTTAGAAAACATGCATTATAGGAGGTTCAGTTGGATCTATTTGTCTTGAAGATGGTGAATTGGATTTTTGATGATCTGTTTCACACTTCGGTAATGAATAAGTATTACTTTACATTATTACCTGATTTTATTTGAAGTTTTGAGTTTAGATTATATTATTGCTTGATTATATACTAACAGTTCAAATTGAAGGAGTAACAATGGAATAAGCTGATAACATTTCATTAAAATGAAAGTCATTACAAAATGTTGTATAAATTTTTACAAGTTATAAAAGTAAAAGGTGAGGAAGGTCGTCTTCACGCGTTATCCTTGTCTTCATCTTCAGAAGAGTCGAGGAGTGTTGGGTTCAGAGAGGCTTCAACGAGCTTGGCCTTGCCTTTGCTTCTGGCAATTTCATAACCCTCAACATACATCCGAACTATTTCGTTGTACAATTTAGGCAATTTGCATTATTCAAGTTGTATCTATTTACGGAGTTCTTCGGTAAGTGGGGGACCAAGATTTTTGAGTTCTTGAGGTTCATTTTCAACTTTGCACTGAAGGTTGGGATGTCGTTCTTCGGATATTTTAACTTCGTTATTTTATATCGCCAGGCTTTGGTTGGACTTTGCTAGAGCTTCATTTTTTCGAACTAGATCTATATTTACTTTGGTCGTGGTTAGTTGAAGGGCTTCGGTTGTCTCTAGTTGTTCTTTAACCTTATCAAGGTCTTTTCGAAGGCACTCGACATTCCACTTGGCATCTCCATGCTGACTTCTCTCTTTTGCTAGGGCAGACTTTAGAATGGCGTTCTCCTTTCGGGCGACATCCTCTTCAAATTCAATTTCTTTATACCTCTAGTGGAGGCGCCCGAAGATACCATTTGCCTGCAGTTATTTAGAATTAATCAGTAAATTACTAGTATATATTTGTGAATACAGAAAGATAAATTATAGTTAACTTACTCTGGCTTGATGAGTCATACCAGCTTCAATCAAGTCCATGACGGAACTGTTGCCGAAGCGATGATTATCAATGTCAATGACGAAGGAATTATACAGGTGTAAGGGAAAGTTTTCATTGAGGTTTGGCCATAAGGTTGGAGATGCTACAGCTTTGGGCCGGTCTTCAGAAGAGGAAGGTTGTTGTGGAGGTGGTATGGGTTGTTCAGGTGGAGCTGGGGAATAGGTTATTGCAGGTTCGGGTGTTGGTGGTAGTTGTTCATCTGAAGTAAGTTTTCTTTTAGGGACAAGGGGAGAAGAGGGTTCAACATACTATTCAGGCTCTACTTCAGGTTTGTCAATTTCTATTGGAATGACAGGAGGAGGAGGGGCTTTAGTGGAGGGTACTCTAAGCTCTTCAACAGAAAGGGGGGGTTATTTTGGTTCTTCTCTTTTTGGTGCAAAGAATTTTGGTGCGTTCGGCTATGGGCATATCTAAGAGACTTTCATTCAGGTGGGAATATGTACATGCTTCGGTTTTCTAGCAGCTTATTTTTTCCTACGAGGATGGCTCATTTCTTCAGTGGGAGTTGGTTTGGTGGTTTGTGGTTCAGAGGTTTGGGGTTCTGAGATTTGAGGTTCAACACTTTAGGGTTCACTAGGAGTTTGAGAAGATTTACCATAAAGACATTTGTCTAATTCCTTTCGGTTAATGGAGGTAGGTTTGATGAGAGATACTAAAGCATATAAAGACATTATTTCACAATAGTTACAAATGAAGAACTTGAGAAATTATACAAAAATTGAGTTCGGGACTTACATTTATGGTCATACAACCATGCTTGCTTGCTTAGGAGTCCGAAGCTCCATTCCTTCAGAGGAAGTTTCTCCATAAGCTTTGTCATTTCGCTCATACGTTCTTCTGAAATATCACTGAAGTCTGCAGAAAGGCGTTCGGCAGTAGTCCAGTCTGGAATGGACGAGACTTCAGGTCCTTTAACAAAAAGCCACTCCTTATGCCATCCTTTATTGCTTGAAGGAGTATCCATCAACGACCGCCTCTCAAAATTCTCATTGGGCTTGGGGGATTGCTTGCTCAATACTTCGAAGCCTTTTTCTCGAGACTTAGTAGCAGTGTATATAGAGAAAAACAAATCGAGAGTAGGTGTAATCCCTATCTCGTTACATAAAGCGATGAAGGCGAGAATATGAATATAAGAATTGGGGACCAATTGAGAAAATCCGACGCCCACGAACCCTAAAATGGTGACGATGAAAGCGTGAAGAGGGAAGCAAACTCCTTTATCTAGGATAGTGAGAGGAATGACAGTCCAACCTTTGGGACGTTGTTACATTTGCTCACCAAAAGTGGGAAACATTAAATGGTGGGTGTCTAGAATTTGATATCGCTCTCGGATGGTACAGATGTCATCCTCTTTCAGTACAGAAGGCGTATTGGCGTGAGGAAACTTTTCTTCATTATTAAAGAACATAGAAGGGTTTGGAATAGAGATTGGTGGGGATTTCTTGCTAGGTGAAGGATTGGATTTGGGATTGGTTTCCGAAGCCACACTGGTGGGGGTTTGAGTAGGATGGATGGAGGCAATCGGGGTAACATAGATATGAATGGAGTTATTTGGATTTTGAGAAGCCATGGATATCAGTTTGCAGATAGAGAGAAATCGAGAGGAAGAAGGAATCAAAAAGCACTTGAGATTTGAAATGAGCTGGTAAAATCGTCAAATTTGGGCTAAGTAGGCTTTTATAATGGCTATCTTTTCAGTTTCTTCTGAAACTTAAGGGCGGCTCATTTAATGGCACCAATGATGAATTTGAAGAGTTGGCGTCCGGATTTGGATTTCCTAACAGTTGGGCCTTGGTTAGTCTTATTTAGGGCCTTATTTAGACTCACCCCAATTCTTTTACTGTTTAGGCCATTTTTATATATACTCTTTTATTAAACATTCTGTTTAATAAAAGACTAGGGGACAATGTTGGGCCATAAATACTTAGACCTATAGGGCTATTTTTGATTAGTCTTTTGGAAGAATGGGCCAGCCCTTAAGTGAATATATTTATAGGCTTGGACTGAGGAATATTGGATGGATAAGTGTTAGACACCAGACCCAATACTTAATTAATGAGGATTTGACATAATCCTGGTCAGAGGGGGAACAATGATAGGGATTAACAGGTGGGCTTCCTGTAAATTAGCTGAGGTGACATGAAGTCGGCCGCATGCAGGAAGATGGAAGGAGTATATGAGTACAGAGCAGCACACAAGAGAGGTACGTGACATTTTATCACCCAGACACTATACTTTTAAGACCTCCATTGTTAAAACCTTGTGTCGGCCTGTACTGATTCTCACGCCGGAGCTATCCCCCGATGGTCCAAGCCTTCAAGCTTTCGGTATTGACTTGTTTACTGTGCAGGGTTGAACGCGTTTTTCGGTGATTGAGGCGCGTGGAAAGATCTTGGCGTTAACAATTGGTATTAGAGCCATGTTATGCCTGATCTCGCTTAAATATTCTGTCATTATTTTTTTTACATATAAAGCTTGTAATATGACATTAATAGCATAATATTCTAGAGTAAATATTAGAGACTGAAAATACAGTATGATGTAGTCCATATGCATGTTTAGACACCTATAAAATTTCGTTGCAATCCGATTTGTATTTTGAAAGAAAACACAAACCCTAATTCGTATTTACATTTTTTTCTAAATAAAAATATGTTTTTCTAGAGAAGTCAAATGTATATTTTCTTTACATATTAAAATAGTACATCTCGCCACGATTCCAGAAATATAAAGTTTGTATTATTTGGACGTGTGGTATTAATTATGATTTTTTGAAAAAAGTTACTAAACTATAATTGTGCTTCTGGTCTCTTAAGGAAAAGACGGCTGATGTCAGCGCGTCAGCTGTCAGTGTGTGAGGGCCACGTGTCTGGTTTAAAAAAAGGGCAGCATATGTGGGGTCCACGCACCACCTTCTTGACATTTTTTTTAAAAAAAAAATTTACAAAAAAAATTGTTTTTATTTTCTGGTCACTTTAATTAGTTTTCTGAATTTTTCTATCAATGAAAAATATTTTTGAAAATTGTTTGTAGCTATTTAAAGTGATTTAAAAATTGTCCAGAATTATTTTTGGGGCCAAATTTGTTCCTGTGATTTTAGAGGGCTGTTTACAAGTTCTCCACTTAATGGTGTTGAGAATTGAATTGTATTAGTATCTTAAATTATTTTACTATCAATTATTATTTATTTGAAAAATAATTGCATTAAATAGTAAAATATTTTTGAAAATCCGAAAAAAATCACGATATTAAATTTTCATGTATACATCTTTTAGAAAAATATTTTGTCAATTTTGAGTAACATTGGATATTATTTCACATTTATTGTTGTATATTTATGTGTAAATATTATGTTTATTGCACATATTTGTTGCGTTTGTCCTTTAGGACTTGACCAAATACATCCGGCTTCCTAGTGGGAGCTGTGATGGGTTCATTCATGCGCATACCCCTTATTTTTTATTGCATGGTGCTTTGGATGGACTAAAAAGGGTTGATATTTATTTATTTTTGGAGACGGACTCTCACTTTGTTGTAGACACTCGAAATTTCATTTTCCTATGACTAACTATACAGGAGGACAAAAATGTCTTTTTCACACTCTGAAGATAACCCTAGAGGACCACAACCTCAATTCCAACCCCGGAAATAGCCCCGGGAGATCTAGCTTCAATCCCTGGAGATAACCGAGGGAAATTAGTTTCCAACCGCGGAGATAACCCCTGGAAAATCTGTGACACCCCCAAATCCTGGTACTTCATTTCCTCAAGATTTGGTGTTCACTTAATCAAAACATTCATTTCTAACTACCCAATTATAATAAATTTAATAATAAAAAACCTGCCCATATAGGATAAAACTTAAATAAAATCTCCCAAAGTTATCTAACCTTTAACAACAATCATTCAAATGCGGAAATTTAAATAAACTTCATTACAATCTTTAAATCAAAGTCCGAAAGTAAACTATCAAAACTATTACGGTGTCTTCAAAGATTTATTCATCTTTCCTTTTCCTTTATCGGTGCTAGGTACGTCACCTGTTTCAACTTTAGCTGTAAGAAATTTTACAGGCAAGAGTGAGCAAACAAGGCCCACTAGAAATAACAATAAATAAATCTTCAAACTTTTACATCAATTGCCAATATTAGGCTCAATAGAACTGAACAATATATTCTATTAACTTTCTAAAAATTATAACATTCACTGAGGGTCTAATGACCACGAATCATGTCCACAGTTATAAGTAATCTTTCAACTTTAACTTTAACAGTCATAAGACTATAAGGACTACACGTACTTAGTGGGATCAACCCTTCGTACAATGTATTGTGCACAACCATTTCAACGCTAAGTGTAAACCTCTATTAAAAGAGGTGTTCATCTCAATATTTAGAATACGAGTCCACACCAAAGTAAGTTTGGTTTGGATACATTATAGGGTAATTTAGGATTCAACGGTAAATAACTAGGATTAGTTGATTACAAAAGAAATAACTATATGCTATGGAATAATCATAACTGAATTGATATTTAGAAATTAACATTATGCTTTAGGAATAATCTAATAGCATAAGCATTGAATAATCATAACATTCAAGGTTATTGAGAATTTGGGTACTAAACATGCATAATGAATAGTAATTTGAACGATAGAGTTGTTCAATACTAGAATATTAAAATAGAACAACTCGCATGCTAAATCACAAGTTACATATTAAAGAAATTGCTCAATAATAAAATATAAGATTTGGAATACTTGTATTCTCATGAACCAATAGATACAAGAGCTTTATCAATAATAAACAATCTAACTCTACGAAAGTGTAAAGTTAGCAACTTGTGTAATTTAAATTGAATTCAAAACAATAATGTATTCAACAAAATCAAACTCGCATAATGAAGTTTTAGAGTTAAAGAACTTGCTCAATTATAAAATAGAGTTAGATAACTTGCCTTTAGCACAAGCTAAACCTTACAACTTGAATCAATACCCTATACATATGTCATCATGACATAATTAGTCATTACCAACATTTTATATCTATATAAACAAAATATATACATCAAGTAGGTTAAATTACCAATTCACATAATCAAGCTACGTTAATACTAATTAACTCTTGATAACATACTCATTCATAGTTTAATACTACTGAAATCATCATTTAACATTCATATTATTAACACATAACATTTATTTTCAAGTTTTGTATACTTAAACAAAACTGTCAGAACATTCTGTTAACTCGCAGCAGCATACCACGATTTACACTATGGGTTACGTACTGCAAGGCATGATGATATATTGCTGTAGGGTGAATACACTCTGGCCGTGTTGCGGCGTGGGGATGGCGCTGCTGTGCCACTAACGTCTTCATTGGGCATGCATGGCAATCTGAAAACTCCGATGATTGAATGACTTGACAGCGAATGCAGGAAAAAGCCAATTTGGCCTACAATCTCGTTTCTAATAGACTAATTCACATGAAATTCATACAAAAACTTCATGTAAACATAATTCAAGAACTTCTAACATGTTTCTACCCATACATCAACATAAACAACGAATTTAAAACATCCAATTTCACTATTTTTGACAAAAACTCCATTGTTGACATTTTTAATGAAAATCAACACTGCGATTTTGTTTTTCAATCAAAATAGAAATTTCAAAACATCATAGTTATGATTATACATACTCTATCAATTTCCATAAACAATTTATCAATTTAACAACTAATTAAACCTTAAATTCTATTTTAAATTAAGCCATATTCATATGTATTTTCACGTAAACACTGTAATATGGTTTTCTTCACAAAACACATACATACATGAACTAATTCCTCTATAATCATATATATAAACTCATGTAATCATCTTATAATCAATAATTTATCATATAACCATAAACACCATCAATTTATCTTTTATAAAATTTCACAGAGAACTTTTTGGAAGAAAAAGAAAACTAACTTTTTAAAGAAAAGATTAAGCTCCTACCTTTGATTAAGAAGATGATGGTTATTCTCAAGCTTCTTCTCTCCAATTCCTTTCTCAAAAACCTGTTAGAATCACTCACTTTCTCTCTAGAGTTTTCTCAAATTTTCTCTGTGTTCTTCTTCTTCTTCTCTCTTCTCCCAACTTTAGTTTACGTATTATCATATAACGTATAATAATAATAATAATATATATATTAAGTATAGGATTTTAACTGACATGAGTTATAAAATTTTGAAAATCAAAAGCCATAAGGCTTGTTTGGTTAAGCTAATAAAAATAACTCATTAACCCTTATACCTTGTTTGACAAATCTAACTAAAACAAATGGATTAATCCTTATACCTTGTTTGATAAAACACTATTAGATTAAAGACTTAATATGAAATAAGACATGTTTGGCAAAACTAAATTAAACTCTTTTAATTTATTTTAATAACTCCATTATAGCAAGGTTATTTGTCACACTTCTATTAAATTAATTAATCAATTTAATCAATTCAAATACAAATATATTAAATTACTTTAGCACATAATTTAATATCACATAACTATAATTTCTTTTATAATTGTAATTTTATTCGACCAACTAATATTTTAAATTACAATTTCCCATTTAAAATATTATAATTTATTTAAATCACTATAATCTCTCTAGCTTACTTATTAAATTAAATTGGTATATAATCTCATAACAATTAATTTTCTTAGCTCCTTAATTATTTATTCAACAAATAATTAACTAAACCACATCAACTCAAATTGAACAATAATTTATTCAACAATAAACATATCCATTAAATACTTATATAAATCAATAAATATT
The DNA here is from genome assembly GCA_020205615.1 of Panax quinquefolius. Classification (NCBI taxonomy): domain Eukaryota; kingdom Viridiplantae; phylum Streptophyta; class Magnoliopsida; order Apiales; family Araliaceae; genus Panax; species Panax quinquefolius. The sequence goes on from CM035170.1 coordinate 34,913,157, forward strand.
TAATATTACACTTTAAAATTCTTGAATGTTACAAAATCAGTTCCAACCTCGGAGATAACCCCGGGGATCAAGTTCAAAGCCTGGAGATAACCCCACGAGGTCAAGCCAACCTCAAAGATGACCCTGAGGACAGTCAAAGTCAACATCAAGTCAACCTCAGAGATAACCCTGAGAAAAGACTGCTACAACTGCGCAAAAATCGGAGATAACCCCGGGAGGGGCAAAATGGTCATTTTGCCAACTCAACTTCAACTCACATCAAATCAACTCATTTTAACTCAAATTACTTTAATAGAAGTCCCACAAGAACCATATCTTAAATTTCGAGCACAAACTACGCAAAACGGCTCAACGGACTACATGACAAACACCCAAGAATGCCATTTCGGTCATGGACCCATCTTCCTGGAATCAAAAAGGGCAAATCCTATGTCATTGTGTAGCTCTTGGAAATAGCTTTCCGAAATGGTAAGGCACGCTTCCATCGGACTCCCGGATCGAAAGTTATGAAGGTCCTAGTGTACGTACTTTGACACGGTAAGACCCACATTGCTGGGCATCTTGGGCAGCCGCAAGTCTACCTACGGCTCCCCCCTCTATATATAGAGGGCTTGGGGTAGCCTTCTTTGCAAGAGAAACGACGAGGAAGCCCTGTCCAATTTGTTCTGTACACGCTATAAACCGAGTGCTTTCTCAATTTAAACACTTGTGAGCTTATATTCTGCCATATTTTTACCGGCGGGAGCCTAGTGTTCATCCATTTAAAGTTATTGAAGTCTTCTTTGGCAGTCCACTGTAAGCCTTCTTACACACTTTAAAGCCTTTCTCTTCATC